>OY796657.1:87138418-87707418 GCA_963680705.1 Rhagium mordax | reverse complement strand
ATGCATCTTAAACCCAGTAAGAACTATATGTATATGTATTGTCATATTGTATTCTGAATAAATAAAATAAATTATATACTTTTAAAAAAATTAAATGGATATAAAAAATTGTCAAAATAAAACTTTGCTATGAATTCAAAATCAGCGAATGACTTACGTAAGAAAACTGAATGTTTAAACCTTAATAGCTTTAATGGATACCAGTTTTGATAAATCTATCTTCTTATTGCAAACACCTGTAACTGGACAGCAAGGAGACAACCTCGGAGACAACTCACATAAATGAGGCTCGTCCAATCTAACATAAAGAAAAAAAAAACACAAAATTAATTAATAAAATAATCTTAACTAAAGCAAAAGTAATCTTTAATAGTTTAATAAGTAATCAGTAATAAACTAGTAGTGATTTATAAACAATGAACAAAGTTCTAATTTTATCTAGCGAAAAATCAAACATAGGAACACGTAGTTTAAATACATGTAGTAATTAGCGTAATGTTTCATGTGAAACCAATAGTCTAATATGTCAGATGGCCAGACGCATTGTAAATTTAAACAGTGAGGTGAATTTTAAAACGCAGTGCACAATAGTTGAAATTCACGAGTAGTGAGGAATCGGTACTAACGAAATATATCGTGATGGGTATCCACAGAAATGTTATGTGACCAGGATGCTAAAAATAAGATAATTTCTACACCATAACGTTGAATAAGGTAAATATTTGGGAAAATACATACCAAGATTCCTATCTAGAGTCCTTTGACGAAGGAGATTTTCTAGCCGTACCTTGGAAACATAAACAAAAGAGAGTTGTCCACATCGCTCCTAAAATAGGAACGAAATTTAAAGAAAATCGTGCAGAATATATAAAACAACAATTCAAAAGCCGAGGTAAGTTCATACCATTTATATTGAACGAGATAATTTGCCGATATTCCCAGGATTTACTAAAATAGACGATGAAAATATCAGGTAGGTACCCACCTAGTTCGTAATGTCGAATGAGTATCCACAGCTGGTTTGTTTTCATGTAGTATAATTATTGGATACTCTAGAACAATCCACTTCCAGCAGCCATTTTAGTTTCAATGTCACGGAACTGATAAATTCAAACCGGTGCGAACACCGTTACAAATTACGGAGTATACTAAAGATAGAAACTCATATTTATAAAAATAACTAAAAATATTGGACTTCTATGTTAAATTAAAAGGATAACACCATTTGTGAAATTGACTAAATGTAGTCTTAAGTAATCGCAGGTTCTTAGTTTATTTATTAATCGATTTAATTTGTCTTTGTCGATAATTCAGTGAATAAAAGATGTTTAGTTGAGAGATCTCTGAGGTTTGATCAGTTGAAATTCACGTTTTATGCATCATTACCTTATCTAAAGCATTATTTCACTTACAAAGGTGACATATGTGTTCTAAAGACCACAGGTGTACATGATCGCTGTCTTAACCGTTCAGATAGTTATAATTACAGGCCGCTGCACATTTGGCAGGACCTATATTTGAAAACAAACAACAGTAAAGTCAATGAGCTCAATTTGAATTAAATAAATCCTTATTGAATCAAAATTAACAGAATATTGAGTAAGGTAACTTTCCTCTACCAGAAGGTCCCTGGAATGCCCTAAAAAGGAAAAGGATGGGTTTACAGCAAACCCATCAGTAAGTCGTTCGCCTCATAGTACACACGGTCGTTTATAGAAATAGCGGTTGGAGGATACACCAGGGGTGAATAAATTCGTATACTGCAAATATAATGTGGGAAGATAATTTAAGACAATAAGTAAATCATAACAAGAAATATGATTCTAAAATTAACTTAAATTAAGTACAATATTTCCTAAATTAAATAATAATAATTATATACAAAATTAGATTAAAATTCCAATAATAGTATATTATTATACAAAAGTCAAGATAAATATCATCTACCCCTAATACATCACAGTATATCGTTTGTTTAACATGCTATCTATGATATATTTTTCTCTCTCAAACCATTGAATAATTTTTTTATTCAATACACAAACAGATTTCACAGGAGAACGATTGCTTGAATACATAGAATATTTTCTAAACCAGTTGCAAAATTTGAAAATACAAATGATAAATACTACACCCCTTACAAGTTTATATGCCTATTTGGGGCGTGGTCGTATTATTAATGATTAATCTTCTTCATTAATATTCTGCCATAGATTACTCACAGAAATTTGGTCGGCTGGTATTACTGAGAAGATTATACTCGTGTTACTGCACTAATATGCAACGATATCAAAAACACCATTTAAGTTTAGAAAGTGTAATTAAGCAAAAATTTTACATTTTTAAGAATAATATATAAATTGCAATTTCCTTTCAATGCCAGTTTTCTATGATTTTTAAATTATTCTTCTTTACTATCAAACACAATGTCAAAAGATCGTTGCTGAAGTGAGTCATTGTTAGCTTCTAATAGATTTAAATTTTGAATAATTCCAAATGTAATTTTTGGTGGAGTTTTTAAAAATGCATGAAATGTTTTCTGGTATACATCGTTTTTTATTTATATACCTAATATTCAATTGTTCTCAATAATTATGCTTTTGTTAATATTCTTACTAAGCAGTCCCTTTTACTGTTTAATTGACTTGTTTCCAATAAAAGCCATAAAAATGACAATCAACAATTAAATCTGTCATTAACTCAAATAATCAATTACAAATCCTTTCTCTGATCTGAAATTAAAAATATTTAGTGTTTGTGGAAACATAAATCGTATTTTGTATAATCTGGCAGAACACAGAGCATTGTTATCCAGTAATTATTTTGATAACAAAGTTAACTTACAAATAATACGCGATACAATAGATCCGCTCCTACCTATAGAAACGCCATCATAATCCGATCAGGGGTTTAATGTGAAAGAGGTATCTCTCCCATCAGCAAAACAATCCACACTATTGTTTGATAAAGTATAGTCCTGTATATGGTTAAAATTATTTCTCTTAAGATATTGGTTTTATATTATGTGGCATATTCCAGAAGTTTTGAATACTTTTGAATGAAAATTAGGGTACAACTAACTTCTATAATTTACGTTTTAAGTTCTTCACAGTTGTCTCTATTTGCACCTACACGCTTGCCTAATATACAAAACGGATATTGAATATGTACAGCTTTCTGCTAGTATACATAATTTGATATATTGTACAGGGTGGCCGAAAATTATGAACAAAAGATTTTTTGAGCGATTTTATAAAAAAATAGTGATACAAGTTCATATGATTCTTTATCGAAATCTCTATATTAATTCAGTAATTTTATATTTTAGTTAAGCGAAACACATCCTTTTGTTTTAACTATTAAATCAGTAAAACATTCTGATTTTTAGTTTTTAAAGTATTCTTGTTTATGTTGCGTGTTAAAACCCTTAAATGCATACAGTATCATATCTGATACAACATTCATTTTAGACGATTAGAACTATCTATTAACGATTTATTGAGCTAAACCATGGGTATATGGTATGCATTGAATGTGCAAAAATTTATATAACCTCGTTTCGTTCAGTTTTTAATTTTTTTGTTTATATTTTGAATTATCAACAAACAAAAATTGTTTCAGCTCTTTTACAAGTAAGCAGATTATGACTTTTAATTTTTATATCATTTGATCAGCGATTAATTGTATTATTTGCATTCTTTTATGTATATCATATCTGATTCAGTGTGCGCTCACACAATATATTTTACTTTCAGAAAATGAATAGTTGATGGCAAGAATCTAAAAAATGGCCTTTTAGTGAAAAACAACTTTTATATTTAGTTAATATTCCGTTGGAAAGTGAAGATGAATTAGAATTAGATTCCGAAGATGCAAATGATTTGGATTTAGATCCAACAAATGAAAACTCGTATTCTGAACTAACTACAGAGTTGTCTACCAATAACACATCACCAGTAGTACCGAATCTAGAAAATTTACCACCGGGCTCTTCTGCTTCTGCAGATAAAGTTACTTATGAACGCAACAAAATTGTCTGGAAAAAAGTAACTTGAGATTTCCTGAACCATACATACAATTTCTAGGTGACGAAGACCTCAGACATATTAGAACTAGATTCATCATATAAGTACAAATATTTTTTTGATGATAATTTATTTGAAAAAACACATAGGAATCTTCATCATATATTATTCAATGTAATCCCAATAAACCAGAACATATAAAGGAAAAAGACATCCAGAAATACTTGGGTATTTATATTTTAACATTAGTTTCTATTGCACAAACGCCAGAGACTAAATAAAGTAACCGGTAGCGACTTTATAAAGGAAGTAATGTCTAAACAATTTTGAAAAACTGCGAGCTGTTTTACATTTCAATAACGATGAAATACTAATTTCTGTTGGCCAGCCTTAATTTGACAAACTCCATAGGGTCCGACCTATAACAAATACAATTGAAGCAAAATTCATATCCGTACCTGTAGTTTGTCGGTCGACCAACAAATTTGTTCAACCAAAGTTAGACATCGCTTGAAACAGGAAAATAAACCTCATGAGTAGTGGTGCATATTATTTTTCTTATGTTAGGTTCCTGGATGTGCTTATAAATTTGAAGTATATACAGGACAAGAAAACAATCCCAATGGAAGACTACTGAATATACCAGACCTTGAAGCCAGTTCAAATGTAGTACGAGTAGTTCGTCGATCAAGACATACCTATTCCAAAATTGAAACGTCACAAAATCTATTTCGACAATTATTTTGCTTCCCTTCCACTCATGGTTCATCTTCACAACCAATGCATTTTACCTTTAGGCATAGTAAGAAGGAACATAATTCAAAATCTGGGGGTAAATCTTTTAACTCTGTTGAATTTATTGGTAATGTTGAAGGTGTTGAAATTGCTTGTTTGCCTTGGATAGAAAATATAGTTGTAAATTTAATATCCACATTCTCTGGACAACCAGAAACAACATTTCTTAGATTTGATAAAAAATATGAAGAATATAAAGAAGTCAAATGTCCACAAATTGTGATAAGCATATGGGTGGAGTAGACTTATTTGATAGCCATATTGGACGTCACAGACTCAAATCTAAAAAATGGTACTTTAGGTCATTCTACCATTTCGTTGATCTAGCATTAGTAAATGTGTGGTTCTTGTATAAAAGGGTGTGTCTGGTGAAAAAAACAAAGCCACTGTTCCAAAAGAATTTTAGAATTGAGGTGCTCAGTCTCTCTGTAAAATTAGAGAAACCTCATCTAAAAGAGGTCGACCATTCAAGTAGTGGAATACAAGATGCATTTAAATTATAAAATAGACGAACTCCAACAGCTGTAGTCGCTAGTTCATGTTAGGAAAGATTTGGAGTGGATAACTAACAGACCAAGGTGTAAAAATCCTACATGTAAAAGTTTAACTTTTATTTTGCTTGAAATGTAAACTAAACTTATATTTCAATAGAAAATCGAACTGTTTTCGTACCTCCCATAGCAAATAAAAATCACTATTTTTTTATTTGCAATGCAAAATGTATCATAACATGAAGCAAATCAAACTTTCTGTAGGAATTGTCTGCCGCTGTTGAGAAAATGCATCGCTGCGATATAGGTCGTATGTCTAAAAGTAAGGGTCAGCATTTTTCTAAAATATATAGAAAGAAATGACGGTACCTATGAACATTATTCGGTAAATTTGATTTTTTATGATTCAAGTAACCGCGTATTTGATATAATAAAAATATAAAATATATCCTTATCAAAAATCTCTAATATTGGCGAATAAAGCGAAAAAAATATTAGCAACTCGGTCAACTATACTAATTTACTCAATCCATATACTGAGTCACTTCAATTTTCCAGCGGTGTATATAAGAGTAGAATACAGCTTTGGCATCCTTAAAACAGAAACGTAAATAATGAAGTAATTTGATCCATTTGAGAATTAAAGCTAACTACAAAGCTTGTTTGATATTTGATGAAGTGGTAAATACCGCGTTCAGCACTCGTATCACGAATTAGTACAAATCTAAGGACCTTTCCATGGCATTTCAACAGGAAAGTCAGTACTGCGAGTTCTAGCACACAGGTAGTAAATTTATTAAGTACGTGTTCGACTACCTCCGCCATACGGAGGAAATAATTAATTGAAGCTTATAAACTAAAATGGCAACCTTTGATGTTTATCAGTGGCAACTTCGAAATTAAAATAGTTTAACGATTAGTTTCGCAGAGATGATAAAAATAAATAAATGCTTCAAATAGTTGCTTTGGTTGTGTGGTTTTCCCCGCTTTTAGGTGGTTAGTCGATAGAAGACTAATAATAATTAAACTGAAATTTTAGGTACACAGAGAAATAAAATGTATTAAAAGTTTGAATTTCGTACCGAATCATCATTCGCTAGTTTTTGGCCATTAATTCTCGATAATAAAATGTATATTTAGTTAATTAAATAAGAAATAATCGACTGATAAAATATATCAATAGATTTTTACTTAATATTAATAATTTCGAGAAAAATGCGAGACCTACTGCAATCACATATAATGATAATTATAATAGTAATGATAAAGCGTCTTTCGGAATTGTGCCTTTCAATAATATATAAAGTGCGTTTCACTTGAAACTCATCATTTATAAAAAATGGCTACTGTTATTTTTATATAAAAACGCTGGTTGGTTTTAGTTTTTCAATTTGCCACACTTTTATTCGTTTTGTCAATGGTACTCATCTTCATTTTTCGAAAATTACTCGAATTCTAGTATATTAAATGAACCAGTAGCTTATATTCTTTCACCAATTTGGATAAAGCTCGACCACAATAAAGTCCTAAAAGAATTACTCTCTACAAAAAATCGTTTCCTGCAATGATTAATCACCAAACTAAGAAACTAATGCATACGGCGAAAAGTGTGTGATAATGTTTAATTTAAAGGAATTTGGAGAATTTAGTAGATATTTTTAAAAGTTTGTATCTGGAACACACTGAAATTTAACACACTGAGTCATTTCTGGAACAACTGGAAGTAAACACCACTGACCAAATAGATGAAAATCGATCTGTCCCAGCCAACTTTTATATTGGTTCATTGCCTATAACTTTATATATTTATATTAATATTTACCTTTGTTTGTATATTTTATTGTCTATTCGTTTTTAGCCACCCTATTTATATATGTGCAAATATTATCTCTGTTGGTTGCTAACATATGCAAAATAAACACAAATGTGTGAGATACATTATTTTGTGTTTATTAAAAGATTAACTCGAGATTTTATTTCAGTGGCATAAATTTAATTGCTTTCAGTGAAAACAGGACTCTGTCTAATGAAAAGACCCTTGATAAAAGGCTCTAAATAATATGGATGTGATGAAATCATCCGTCTTCAGAGAATTCCATTTATAGATCCTTCGTACAATGACTTTAATTGGGTAATTTTAAAATTAAATGGACGTCTTATATGTTCTTGTGGAATGTGCAAGCGACGATAATATACTAACAAAAACAGGCTTAGACTGCATAAAAGGATACTTTCAACCACAAAAAATGACTTATAATAAACACAGAGAATAATGAGAAAAACTTGAGTTTATTTTTTAAAAAGGATCAAAATTCAATTACACATTTTTACATTACACATTTTTGAGTGTAATGTAAAGTACATATTATAAGCATATATTTCAGAATAAGCGTACACGTATTTATTTCAGTCGATAAGAGAGAATTCGTCCATTAAAGCTTTCATTCTATTAGCTAAAAGTTAATCATTTAATAATTTTGCTGCAAGCAACAGCGTTGTATCCATGATGAGAATAAGTAAATGTTCTTTTTTCTAAATCTTGTTACATGTAAATTAAACTACGTACCTTCCGCAGCAATTATTGTATTTAACAAAAAGGATACAACACAGTAATTTATTTATTTTAGTTAAAATAGTCCACTTTCTTCGTAACTTAATGGTCATTTCAAGTACTCGCAACAGTTTTGTGAGGTTGACAACCACGGTATACCTAAAATAGAGTATAGCGGTATAGATTAATCCATAGTCTGAAGTATTTTCCTCATAATACCAGAAATAATCTGATGTGCTTGTAAAAGCCTCGGACACCACTCTTGTTTAGTACGATGTATTATATTGACCATTGGCTTTCCATTCGACACAAGGCATTCTTCATCTCAGTATTACATTAGTTAAGAAATTCTAGGCACCATTTTTTATTCTTACTGCTAAGGTATTGTGCATAAAACAGCTGGCTTGTAAACAGATCTGAAACAAAAAGACATGACCTTCAGACGATATACAACGAAATTAAATCGGTAATTTCCCAAATAACTCGTACAATATTGTTTTACTACTTACCTGGCAATAAAGACAGAAGTTAAGATATTAATTGAATATTTGGAACATTCGTTTGTTTATATTTATGCTCTTCGAACTGTCAGTTGATAGTACAGAATTTCTGTCGAATTCAGTCGTAGGTTATCTGTGGCATAGAGCTGATGTTTAGAAGTATCGCCTTGGAGAGTCATGTCGCTGTCTAATTAATGTATCGTGACGTTAGTCACGGTCGGAAATTGTTAGATAATAAATATTGACGAGATGTGAGTGTCCTGGAATTGTCTTTTGCAAAAGAGACTTGGTTTTTTCTTATAGGCTTTGTAATATATCGTTGGCTAAATACGATTGATTTTATATAATAACCCGGTGGTTGGTTGTGTCGAGTGAACTCGTGAAAACTTTGCTTGGAGTCACGGACCGTTCCACAAGTACGAAGTGAGAAGCGTAGGCGACTGACAATTTGACATTTCTGACGTACCATTTCCGGAATTTCATTTTCTTGATCCAGGCGATAGTGTGATGTGCTTCTCTAATCAGGTAATTTATTTCCAATCCTTGGAATTATTGATGGAGAGCATAGAGAATATGGTGGTAATCTGTTATTGATGTTGGAGAGTTCATATATTTCGCCAATATTTGGGATTAAATCACACTTTCACATTGGGGCAAAGGCCAACATGGTATAGGAACCCCAGGATCTCGCTTCAGCCCGCCCAAGATATACAGGTATATATGTCAGATTGTCAACTATAATTACGTTCACGTACTTATTATCGTGGATTATAATACGTTCTCTTTACAGGGCTTTTTCTTTTCTCTTTTGCTGTGGAATTATTTTGCTTTGAAATTGCTGTTTGCTTCGACGTTGCGTTGACGCTGCTGTTTTGCTGTGACGCTGCTGTGCTATTTTGCTTGTATTCTGCTTGGTTTTATGATGTTTTGATGGTGCATTGTTTCTATATGGTTTGACACTTCTTGATACCGCTTGGACGCTGTTCTGCTCTATTTTGTATAATGTCTACATTATATCTTTTATTTACTGTTTGTCTAAACTTAAACTAAATTTAAACATTATATCGATGCCATGTTCCATTCCTTTTTACTCAAATGTTGGGACAACATTAATTTTAGTGGTATTTTAATAAGCTCGACTGCAGCATATGCTCTATTTTGCAGCAGAGGAATCAGTGTTTGGGTCAACCTTACTCTAGAAATCGCCCGAATCAAATGTGCAGGAGACGATTACATAGGCCATGAGGATTCTGAAGTTTCAGTCCGGCCGAAATAGAATTTGGGGTCATCAGATTTTTTTTTGCATAGAATTCTTACTTGAGGTCTGCGCAAACAGAGAATCATAACGCGGAACATATTATATATATTTATATGCACTTGAACGCAAACAAGTGCATTTTTCGTGATTTTTGTTCCATTTTCGTTATATTTTCAAATGTACGATTCAAAAAAGTTTAGATTTATTAAAAATGTTGTTTTGTTATTATTTAAACTTTTCTCATCATAATATATAGTCATTTAAGAGCTCTTTAGGGTACAGAATTGCATGCACTAGTGCATATTATGCATGCATAGGGGAACAAACATTAGACTATATACGGTGTAATATTTAAAAATTCTTGGAAAAAATTTTTAGTCGAGGGTTTTCAAGGTCAAGTCAAGATTACAAATCTGTTGTGAAAATTGGAAAATTCAAACTGGCCGTCTCTAAATGGCGCAAATTTCAAATACAGAAATATGATTTTTTACGTTGTTTTCGATTTTAACTGATAATGGCGTGAAGAGGAGGACGAAACCTGTGAGAAGCACTGGGCCGAAAGAGATTTGCTCTTTTTGACAATTAGCAATGCGGGAACAACCTTCTGCATGAAAATCTTGAAAATGAACTATTAAACCTCGTTAAAGGGACAGAGTACATGTAAGCATTGGGGGTGTATAATAATTTAACTGATCTGCAGTGCAATTTGGGTCTGACAACATTTTTTATAGTTGTTATACTGAACCGAATTATTTTTAAAATTTTTGAAGTCGTCTAGGTCTTTAAATTTTCCACAATCTAAGTTCTTACCTACATATATCATTAACAAATAATAAAAACAGAAAAATTCCAAAATTATTTGTCTGTAGTACTCCAGAGGTAGATATATTTATGTGTAGATGCTTTAAAACAAATGACACTATTTGATTTGCTAGATATAAAACAAAGAAATATAAAATTTATGTGCTAACTGTAAAATTCCTTATTCCTTTCATCAACTAAGAAAAGATATATGTTAGCGATTTATAAGTGGATTCCTCTACTGAAACTTCCTTATAAGTTGAATTAAGAATAGTCCAGTCTCGACATATAAGATAATCCAAGAAAGTAGAGAAATATTTTCAGATACATAAAATTCAATCTCAAATTTTTCTTCAAAACCTTTAGATATGTCGAGTTTCGGTTCACACTTAGTATATTGATATTAGTTTACTTAAAATGTTCAGCTTTGTATGTGCTAATCATTAGTCTTGGCTCTAAATAAAACTGTGGTCCAGATAATTTATTATTATAACCACTATTGCGTTATGTTATGTGATAAAAATACTGGGCTACAATGATATTTTAGGTTTTTAAAAAAGCATTTCATTCCCAATCAAAACATTACCTTTTTTATCCTTGGGACTGTAACGTTGTATGTTTTTTCTTCTTAATAGATTACGTGCTTTTTTGTGTAGAACATGAACTCAAACGGTAAATGTAACGCGAAAGCTTATAAGCACTTTTAAAACATTAAAATGTATCCATAGACACAAGACGTTGCAAACTGTAAGTATACTGCTACCAATTTGAAGTGGGACACTCGAAAAATGATCACAATTCAAAATGCCGTAAAATCCTTAATACTTTACAGATTTCCACGGAACAGGCACTATTTAAAAAACAATTCTTTGACATTCATTATAAGCAAACCAACAGGCCAAAATATTCAATGCAAATACTCTACAGAGTGTTCAATACATCCATGTCATTTTGTAAAAGTTTGACATTGTGTACGGACTTAATAGGACATACCGTATATTCTATTTTAATGATATCTTGTAGCCTAGAATGTCATGATAAAATCGTTTTTTGGTTTTTGTTTTTATCTCTACTAGTTTTGAAGATATTAATTTTTTCTCAATTAAGTCATATTTTCCATAAAAATTGGATTAACTTCTTGTTTTCAGTAGTTGGCTTTGAAATTAAAAATAAAATCTGCGTCAGTTTGACATTTCAAATAAATGCACAAGTAAAACAAACCCCCAGGTAAAAATGGTTCGTTTAAATGAAGCTCATTTAAATTTAAAGGCCTCACAGAGCTCGAATAATTAATGATTTTATTCACAGAGAACACATTAATCGAATGTACTGGCCTGATCTATCTCCAGATCTGAATCCCATTGAACATATTTGGGACGCGCTACAGATACGAATTTCAAGTCGTCGTAATCGTCCACAAAATCTAAATCTAAAATGCTTTTGTTGAAGAATGGACACGAATACCTGTTGAAATTGTAAACAGTAAAATACGAAGTATGCATCAACGATGTGAAGAGGTTGTGAGGTCAAGAGGAGGCCCTACACATTATTAGGTTTAGCTGACTTCTGTAATGGTCTTTTACTGATGTTATATTTTATTTTTGTTTATTTATTTTAGTTCAGTTTATTAGTGCAAGATTAAAAAAGAAAAAATCATATAAAAATATATCTTCTTTTTATTTAATATCTTCGAAACTAGTGGAGATAAAAACAAAAACCAAAAAACAATTTTATCACGACACTCCAGGCTACAAGATATCATTTAAACAAAATATACAGTATGTCCCATTAAGTCCGTACACAATGTCAAACTTTCACAAAATGACATGGATGCATTGAACACTAATATGTAGAAACAAAGGACACGGACCCCTCGTTTCTCCGCCCCTCGATAAAATTAATTTTGGCTCATACTATAAAACAATAACCTTTAATGATCGAAAATAGTTAACCAAGTTTCATAAAGTTGGAGATAATTAGTAAAAACACCTATTTTTACGCCATCCTCAGAGGGCCGTAGCTCCCTTAGGAAGCATTTCCGAACACATGTTTATAGGAACTTTTCTTACTATTTTTGCATGGAGAATTAGCACCTAGAAGGGAAGGCGGGAGTTTCGGGACACCCTGTATAATTATGTAATCTAGGGCTGTGTGCATGCATATTTAAATCGGCCGAAAAAATTAAAAAAAAAAAACATTTTGTACCTGGAACACAAAATGCCATGAGTTTTGAAAATTTATTATACGCAAACGACATCAGGTAAATGATTTGAATTTTAGCACCGTATTTAGAATTACATTTTCCAGATGCATGTGCATGGGTTTGGAAAAATTCACATTTTTAAGATTTTTTTTTAAATTTTTCCGGCCGATTCAAATATGCATGCACACAGCCCTAGATTACACAATTCTATATCATTCATAAAAATTTGAAACGATTCCGATGAATAGTAACGAAAATATGAATTTTCAAAAATATGTTGGGTGCTATTATCCCCTTTTAAGTGCTATTTTTATGTCTAGAATCCATCCTAAGAGATTGATCTTGAACTTTGGGACATCCTGTATATCAAACAAAACTGCGACTGAAGTTATTTTCTTTATAGGCAAATTATATTCTTCTTTACTTTTTAAATGCATTTTAATTTCCCTGACAATAAATAAGTTGGTGTTAACTTCTTATTGACTGAACGCTATAATAATAATAATAATAATAATCATCTTTATTTCAAACAGCCACAGTACAATATATTACAATGTATATAACAATAACAGTGGGTTGAAATACGTCAAAGAGAAAAAAAAGAAAAAACAACAATTTACTTAAAACTGAAAAGGAATGAAACAGAAATGAAAAACATACATATATGTAACCAAATTATAAGTGTGCCTTCTGATAATTCATAAATTCTTGTATTGTGTAAGGTTCTACATCGATTAAGTAATTAAAAACCTCTCTTTTAAACTGTTTAAAATACTTGATATTTTTTAATTTATTTGGCAATACATTAAAGAACTTTAAGCTAGCATAACTTGGACCTCTTTCAGACATACTTAATCTATGGATAGGAAAATTGTAGTTATTGTGTCGTGTATTGTAATCATGGTTATTTACGTATTGTTCAAATATATCTTTATATTTAAAATTAAATATTAAACATTCCATAATATACATAGCCACAGTTGTTAAATATTTATATTGTTTAAAACTGCCCCTGCACGTATCTCTTATGGCTATATCATGCATAATACGGATGGCTTGTTTTTGTATAATAAGGATTTTATTAACTTCTGCAGCAGCTGCTCCGCCCCAAAACAGAATCCCAAATTTGAGTTTTGACACGAAACATGCATAATAAATTGTCCTCAGCGTAGCAAAAGATACTACCCTTTTAACAACTCTTAAGCTATATACAATACTATTAAGTTTTTTTGTTAACTCCTCAATGTGTTGAGACCAAGTTAAAGTATAATCAGTAATGATTCCTAGAAACTTAGTATGAGTTGTTAATGTAACTTGATCATTGCTTATATTTATATTTAAAGGGAAATTTGTTTTTGAATTGTTTGTTCTGAAAATTATAAAATTAGATTTTTCTTTATTTAGAATAAGTTGGTTTTCTAATAGCCAGTTTTGTACCAGTGTGAGTGTTATACTTGCTTCGTCTAGTAGTACGTCGAATTGTTTTGCTTTTATTAACAGGGTAGTATCATCCGCATAATTTATGATTTTATATAAATTAAAAGTACCTTTAAAACAATGTAATATTTGAGTTGCTAATAATGCAAACGATATTTAGTCGTGTACTATTCAATCAATCGTGTTTCTAAATTCAATATTTGTTTCCGCCTAATGTAATTATTCCAATCATTACTTGTGAACGAATCAATTGCACTCATCTGACTATTTAGAATTTAGACGCATTGATGAACATTCCTGTACCCTCTCAATATATCCAGTTCGTTTAACTTCAATTTTAACATTCTGTGTCAATCGTTATTGGCACATTTAATTAATTCACTTTACTATTTATTAGATAGATAGGAATATATCCTATTTAATTGATAAAATTTCAAAGTGTAAATTAGTGTCAGGATGCGCAATTCGTCAAATATATCCATTCTCTAATGTTGACGTTTTTTTACGATTTTATTACACAGGGTGTTCTAGAAAGTGTGGATCCTTCTATGATTACAGATATACTTTTTATATTTATTAAATAATTTAATGGAACATAATATATTCAGTACATTAAAAAATGTTGTAAAGGCAGCCAATGTTGGCCAATTTATAAAAGTAATTTTTTTCTTCCTTTTCTTTTTTGGGATTTATTGCCACATCTCTGCATATTCCTATCCAACAAATAGATTTATCGTTTTAGTTTTTTATTTCTTGACCGTTGAAATTCAAATGCTTATGGTATATTTCTTGGGCATATCGGTCATATATATTAAAACAAATTTATTTTTTTCCAACGTTTCGGTTTATTAAAACCATCATCAGGGACTACAAGGTGAAATGTTTAGTAAACAAGGTATATATAAATTTTACACATAACTTATGGTGAACCAACTTACAATTTTTTTTTTTTGTTTGTTTGAAAATTAAAATGTATTACACATATTGTATAAAGTAGATGTTATTCTTTGAGAGTCTTAAAAGCAACTGAAAATATTTTTGTCAGTTTCACATTTAAAATAATGCGTAAGTGAGGGTTTATTTATGTTATGGACAAGATAAGGGCTAGCAGGTATACATTATAAGTGGATGTTTTTTGTGACAAGAGTAATAAATATTAGAATTAAGTATTTGGTGTTAACAATTTTTGTAAAGTAAATTGGGAAGATGTATAAACTTACTAATTATATTATACCCCATTTGTTTTATTTTAGTAAATTAAAATAGGTATTGCTTAAGTTCTCTATATCATTTCACCTTGTAGTCCCTGATGATGGTTTTAATAAACCGAAACGTTGGAAAAAAATAAATTTGTTTTAATATATATGACCGATATGCCCAAGAAATATACCATAAGCAATAGATTTATCTAAAAAATATTCAAACTAGGAAAACGAACAGTTAGAGGGTGTTTTTTTGACAACTAATAGGAATTAAAATAATATAATTTTAAACTAGTTAATTTAAATATTTTTTAGTGGCTATACGGGCTGTGTTCCCAAAGCCAAAAAGCCAAAAAAAAAAATATATTTTTTAGATATTTTCTTCATTAGCATTCACAGTTCGCTTTTTTCTTTTAAAAACTTCCGGTCCCTGAATCCTCTTTAAATAGTTTTAAAAGTATTTTGCACTGGTGCTGCTCTTAATAGTCCAGTGCCAATAATTTTTTTCAAAAAAAAATTCTTAGCAGTATATAGATGCTCGAAAAATTTAGGATGAATGATATATAAATGGGGAAAAATCGATTGGAAACCAACAATTAACCAGAAGTGGGGTAGGGGTGGGAAAAGTGGTGTTTTTAAGGGTGAAACGTGGTATTTTATGATTTCTGGCAAAACTAGGCCTCCTATCGAAAAAATTAAACACAAAAGTTGTAATTGATAGATCTACAACTTTTATATCAACAATTTTTCAACTTAACCTCAAAAGTATTGTGAAAACACCAAAATCCAATTTTTTTAATTTTTAGTTTTATCTTCCACAAAAATGATTCGATTCAAATGAAATTTGGTGAAAATGTACATTTTTATGTCTTAAATAAGCTATAATTTTTTTGAAGCGAAATATTTATTTTTTGATTTTATTGCGAATTTAATTTGAAGAAAAGGTATAATTTTCAATCAAAAAAGTTGATTAACAAAATTTTGATTTTTAAAAATTTCAAGACGGTATTTTTTTCGCTGAACCTCTACTTTAAGATGGTGTAAAAAATCATACTGTTACTATGGAAAAACATTGTCAAAAATGAGGAAAACCAAAACAAAGATCTTTTTAAGATCGATTTTTCCGTATTTTTTTGACTTTAAGAAAAATATTCAGAAACGTTTTTAAAATCTAGACTAAAATCTCAAAACGGCTTATCCAAACGTAGGAAAATTGTATATTTTTGGAATCAGAGAAATGTACTTCATATATAGGGTGTTTCATTTAAAAAAATTACGGTTATGCAGAAACATTACATTTCCGATGTTCATTTGTGTTTTCTGACAACGCATTCTAAAAATATAGAGTCAAACGTAAATCTGTCTTCTTTACAATTTTTTAATAACTCATCAAATAACTGCTCTAAGTGGGGTGCTAATATATGAGTAATGACCCTGTACACGAAAAATTGTTTTTCTCATTGGTGGCATGTATCTTTAGTATTATGGGAGCTGGTAGAAGACACGAGTTACACAAATTGAAATTTAGAGATGTAATAGTTTTTGGATTAACCCTTTAATCACAATTAAATATACAGAAACAAGAACAACAAGAAATTTCACGGTTACGGGGAAATATTATGAAACAAGCAAGGCATGAATCCTCGTCCAAAAGTTTGTAAAACCCCATATTTTCTTTATCATTTACGCAAACGGAAAATGCACCTTACAAAATAAATGCAGAAATAAACAAATTTGGATACGTGAAAATAAATTGCTACTTATTTAAATCTTCCGAATTCCAATTTATATACCGGACACTCCTTTCGCCGCAGTTCTGCCGCAATATTGGTTGACACTGGTGGTAACATCACTTCACTAAAACGTCACGATGGATGGAAATCCACAACAGTGGCCGAAAACTATATTGACGAATCAATTCAAAATAAAGTCAACGTAGCCAATCAAAGTTTGATTCGATTGAATACAGCTAAACCAGAAATTTAATAAACATTACTCCACCAACATCTACAATGGTATCCACCGGTATTGTTACAAAACTGTCAGAAGTTCTGAAGTTACATTTTAATAACTGCACCTTCTAAAATATAACTATAATTAAAAAAAAAAATATTCTAAAATTTGCTTCTTTTTTAAATATTAATTTTCTGACATTTTTGTATGTTTTGTTTGTGATAAATTTTCCATAATATTTTCGTTTTATATATCATCATTTCATTATGAATTTAATATATTTTGAAAATAAAGTATTTGTATTAAGTATTATATAAAGTTGTGGATGCAACTCACATTTAATTTCTATTAAGACACTCGTATTCATTTATTCGCGATACTTGCTTGAAAGAATATTGGATGTGGTCTTACTTCGAGCTTCACAGAAATAAATAATTTTTCGTTCATTTTAAAAGTATGTATAATTTTAAGCCATAATCTAAATCTACAAAAGAAATAACACAAATTTTGTTTTTGAAACAATTTAAAATGAATAAGATGAAGGAAGGGGACAGTTTTATATTGAGCAAGAACTGCGGTTCTTAAAATCAGTTAAACTTCTTGTTGAAATTTAGTAAACATTGTTGTGCGTAATATTTTTTTTAAGTAAATATATGCTACCTAGAGTATTTCTTTCACTTTAAAACATTATGTATACAAATTTTTTTTTTCCATCAAGCATATTTTCCAAAATTCACTCTCACTCATAATGTAATTAAGAGGACTAAAGATATCATTTTTTTTATAAAAATTAACCATATCCATCTCATAGAGGAACACTGTAAATTAAATATATTTTTAAAATAATTCTCATAAAGAGGTACAGTTTTTTGTATAGATGTTTGTTTAATATTGCCACATACGCCATATTTTATTTGTGATGATTATTTTTATACTGTATTATAATATATTTTAAAATGGCAATGATAAAAGATGTCTCTTTTTAAATATATTAAATACAGTATGTGCCGATTTGACAATTACTTAACTATGTAGACATATTTGATTAAATCCCCGTAGGAGCAAAAAAACACTTGTATTAAGTTCGAAGTTAAAACCGAGTTGGACTAATTAAAAATAGACATAATGTCTCTAAATCCTCAGCCAGATTAATTTTGTAGTGATATATGTCAGCCATTAAGCCTCTTACATATAAAATTTTAATTAAAAGTGAGTCAAATCCTACTACTGTTAAAGTATTAACAAATCTAAATCACATAATATGCAAGAAATATAAAATGAATACGAATATACGTTTCAGTTTGCTAGATTCATTTTACCGTAATGTGATTTTAATGACATTTCCAAGTGATTTCATAAATGTAATTTCAGCTTTAACTTAATAGTAATCACATTTTGGGTACAACTATGAATTAATGCAATGACGATGGGTGTTGATTAGAAGACCGCATCAATGGCCAGTGAGGGCACTAAAGATGACCTGTCTGCTTCTCGACATGCCACGCTCACAGACAGGGTCAAACAGATTGACGTTAAGCTGTGTACTCGGTTATTCGACGACTCACAACTTGTTGATTGTGCCTCCTCTGCATTGCCCTTTGGTGTTATCAATGTGCAAATTAGATGTGCATAGGGGCATCGTGAAGAGAGTATGTTGCAGTGCAACAAGCTACAATTATATTGCATGTCAAAATCTATTGTATCAATATAAACTGTCCTGCTAAATTAACGCACACCGGAAATTTAACACATACGTTTGATGTAATCAAATCATCAAATTACGAAATGCGAGCCCTGAGAACTTTATGTTTGGGCAAGCGATTAATTTTGAAATAATACGCTTGTTCAATGAAATGTTCTAACTGATTTTTATAAGGTTTGACGGTTCGTAGTAGTTTTTAAAACAATTTTGGAAAATTGTTATCTTGTAAATGTCACAAATGGGGGACATATTATTAGCAAATTTCGAAATGTTATCAATGTGTGGTCATTAAACCAAGAAGTAACAAACAAACAAGAAATATTCATTACTTGATATGCCAGAATAGTAGACGTAGAGTACGGTAGCCAAATGGGTAAATGCGTAGATACTATCATGTGTTAATTCTGAATAAATAAAATAAATTAAATACTCTTTAAGAAATTAAATGAATATAAAAAAAATTGTAAAATAAAACTTTCCTCTGAATTCAAAATCAGCGAAAGACTTACGTAAGAAAATTGAATGTTTAAACTTAAATAGCTTTAAAGGATACCAGTTTTGGGAAACTTATCTTCTTATTGGAAACACCCGACTGGACAGCAAGGAGACAACTCACATAAATGAGGCTCGTCCAATCTAAAATAAAGAAAAACCACAAAATTAATCAATTAAATAATCTTAACTTTTAAGCAAAAGTAATCTTTACCAAAGTGCTCAACATACTAACCGCACCGACCTTATTTTTGGTCATTTTTTAATCGCCGTACCTGGGGCCTGGGCCATCCGATTTAAACGACTGGCACATTACTCGAAAGCTTGTCTCTTGTAGAATCGGTGAATGGGTTGCTTTTTTTAAACAGTTAATTTCTTGGGTGTTATACGGGGTGACAAAAAGAGTGTTACAAAAATGTTAAAGTTTACCTCTTTGCAACGTTGATAGGAGCAAGTTTTTAAAATTCGTTTTTATGTTATACTGTACCTTTGGAAAGTACCTCCAGACGTTTTTGGCAGATTTTTTATTAAGGATCTAGAACGAAAGTTACGGGAGTTTTCCGAAATTCTTTAATTTTAATTTAAAATTTTAAATTAAATTTTAAAATGTAAAATTGTAGCAAAGAATAAATTTAACACAATTTTGGACGCCTTGTATATTTCAAAATGGTTTAAGATAAAGGCTTGACAATCGTACTTATGTTTAGAAAGATCATTATTTAAAAATAAACTATAGTATTTCCGAGGAGAGACCTCCATGAGTAAAACATTCTACCCTGTATATCCTTTAAATGAAATCAGATAGGAATTTGTTTTATGCAGAGTAGATTGTACCTGAATTAATGGACCTAAGCAAAAACAGCTAATTGGTCAAATTTTTTACAAGACGTACCACTTTTCGGAAAACCCCCGTAACTTTCGTTCTAGAGCCTTAATAAATAATCTGCCAAAAACGTCTAGAGGTACTTTCCAAAGGTACAGTATGACATTAAAACGAATTTTAAAAACTTGCTCCTATCAACGTTGCAAAGAGGTAAACTTTAACATTTTTGTAACACTCTTTTTGTCACCATGTATAACATCCAAGAAATTAACTGTTTAAAAAAAGCAACCCAATCGCCGATTCTACAAGAGACAAGCTTTCGAGTGATGTGCCAGTCGTTTAAATAGGATGGCCTAGGCCCCATCAAGTACTGCGATTAAAAAATGACCAAAAATAAGGTCGGTGCGGTTAGTATGTTGAGCACTTTAGTTCAATAAATAATCAGTAACAAACTAGTAGTGATTTATAGACAATAAACAAAGTTCTAATTTTATCCTAGCGAAAAATCAAACATAGGGACACGTAGTTTAGATATATGTAAGTAATTAGCATAATATTTCATGTAAAACCAATAGTCTAATGTCAGATGGCTAGACACATTGTAAATTTAGACTCTAAGAAATAACAGTGAAGTGAATTTTAAAACGCACTGCATAATCGTTGAAATTAACGTGTATATAGTGAGGAATCAGTTCTAACGAAATATATCGAGATGGTTATCCACAGAAAGGTTATCTGACCAGGATGCTAAAAATAAGATAATTTCTACAAAATAAATTTGAATAAGGCAATTATTTGGAAAAATACATACCAAGATGACATATTATTATTAAGTAGAGTCCTTTGACGAAGGAGATTTTCTGGCAGTACCTTAGAAACATAAACAAACGGGAGTTGTTATTGGGCAAGCAGAAGAAGCGTCCCCATGTCGACGTCGCACCTAAAAAAGGAATGAAAATTTAAAGAAAATTGTGCAGAATATATAAAACAACAGTTCAAAAGTCGAGCTCATTCTATTTGCATTGAACGAGATAATTTGTCGATATTCCCAGAATTTACTAAAATAGACAATGAAAATATCAGGTAGGTACCCACCTAATTTGTAATTTCGAATGAGTATCCACAGCTGGCTTGTTTCCTTGTAGTATAATTGGACGCCCTAGAACAATCCACTTCCAGCAACCATTTTAGTTTCCTTGTCACTGAACTGATACATTAAAACCGGTGCGAATACCGTTACAAAGCACGGAACATACTAAAGATGGAAACTCATGTTTATAAAAATAACTAAAAATATTGGACTTTTATGTTTAATTAAAAGGATAACACCATTTGTGAAATATATTAAATATAGTCTTAAGTTATCGCAGGTTCTTAGTTTATTTATTAATCAATGATTAATCAATGCACTCAATTTGAATTAAATAAATCTTTGTTGAATCAAAATTAACAGAATATTGAGTCTACTAGAAGATCTCTGGAACGCCCTAAAAAGGAAAAGGGGGGTTTACAGCAAAACCATCAGTAAGTCGTTCACCTCAAAGTACACACGGTGGTTTATAGAAATAGCGGTTGGAGGTTACACCAGGGGGGAGCAAATTCGTATACTGAAAATGTAATGGGGGTGGATAATTAAAGACAGTAAGTAAGTAAAACAAATAAAAAAATATGATTCTAAAATAAACTTAAATCTTAAATTACAATATTTACGAAATTAAATAATAATAATAAATATATACAAAATTAAATTAAAATTTTAATAATAAGTAGGTATATACAAAATTCAAAATAAATCACATCTACCCTTATTACAATACAATACGTACTTATTCTGATTTGCTTCAGACTTAGATGGAGGGAGAATTATCGAGCTCTAGATGTGGTTCGGACACCACAATAAACTCTAGAGCCTCGCCTTTCTTTACCTAATACAATATCCCAGGGAACGTTCTAGGGGTTACTTCGGTGACTTGAGAGGCGGTTAAGAAAACATTTTTTTAAGAAGATTCAAAGTTTGTTCTATTGCAGCTAGTATCAGTATTTTATGAATAATTAGAATAATGAGGTATGAAAATGCTATGAATAAAAAATTTTGCTAAATTATTATTAAGTCAAGACAATGCTTGATATTGCAAATGAATTGACTATAGCAAAGTTGTATTTGCAATGTGAGAAAATATAGTGAATGTGGAAATGTTGATGTTTGTGGTAAAAATTTAGGTTGACCAAAAATAGTTTCTCATAGAAATTTAAGAAGTGTTTAAAATAAGCAAGTCGCGAAGAAGAAATATTCTACGGAGGTTACTGTTCTACGGAACAGCGAAACTGGGTAAAGATAATGTTCTCGCAAATACATCCACAAAATGTGGTCTGAGCTCTTACTAGGTAATGTTAATATTTATTTACCTAGTATTCAAATCCATTATGTATACAAATGCTGTAATTCATAGGCCAAAGAAAATCATTATTTAACGATAGCATTAATGGTTTGAGGGATATGTAGAGATTGGGAACTTGTAAATGCTGAGAAATAACGAGAGATTCTTCAGGACTTGTTATTACAAAGTGTTACAAATTCATATCCATCAGCTGGAGATTATATAGTTCAGGCGGACTGTGCTTTATCCCAATACAATACAATACAATACAATACAATACAATACAATACAAACATTACCATTACCATACATTACATTACCATACGGTAAAATTTACGAAAGAATGGTTTGAGGATAATAACGTTAAAATTTTGTCTCATTCGTCGAGCAGCACAAATCTTAATAAAAATATTAAGCAATATTTTAGGAATATTCCTCAGCGAACCCTTTGGGATAATGCTGTTAGTTTCCTTTGTTAAACCTTAATGTTTTTCCTAGCAGGAATTTCACGCAGGCAGCTATAGTTGCCTCCGTGGCAAGATTGGTTGATGTCCCCAAAATGAGGGTCTTCCGATCACAGCCACAAATGTGCTACTGGCTTCCTGTTGGTGGTTTCCTCTTTGTCGCTATCATTTTTCCTAAGTTGTACCTATCCATTCAACTTAGCTATATATATTTGAAACACGTGTCCACGGTTGCTTCCTTTTTTATGCACGTTTTGCCGATTAATTCTGTATTTTCTTTTGACTGATGCGTACGGTTATTTTCCTTTGTTAAACCTTAATGTTTTTCCCGGTAGGAATTCCACGCAGGCAGCTATAGTTGTCTTCATGGTCTTGTTCGGTTAATGTAAGTAAACAAATAATATCTCCATAAATGGTGGAATTGTGCGAAATTTTAAGCTATTGTTTGAAGTTCGAAAAAACTGTACTGGGATATTAGATTCGGATTCAGCAGTTTAAAATACATAAGACACCGTGCTCTCATTCCCTTCCAGTAAAAAGGGCAATAGGTAAAATAAAAGCATAATTTCTAGCCAATTTTTTAAATTAAAAACACTGACCCAATGAAGCAAATTTGATATTTGAATTCAGCACACCGAAATACATACATAAGAGTATGGTAGTCTAGTCCGCCGGACATGACACTTTTCCTTGTGTGCCTGTGTAATTAATATAAAATGTTTATTCATGAAACAAAAAATTATTAATTACTTGAAACGACTTTATTTATTATCATACTAAGAATCTAATAAGTTGATCGTCTTTTTGTAGAAAACTAAGGAATTCAAAAATATTGTGCAGCTTTTAGGATTAAATGTCTTTAATGATAAATTAAAAAAATTATTTCTTATTTTTTTTTTTTTGTAAATCTGTGGAGTAGGAAAATTATTTTATATTCATTATCATTTTCTTTAAAACCGATTGAATGTGCTGAATATATGGGACATGAATATAATGTACAAAGCAGTTAATGTTGATTCCTTCCCAGCAAACACAAAATGTCTGGCAAAACAATGGGCCATTACAGTTATTGCTGGTAGAGTGATGGCAATTTTTGCCAATACTTGGAAAGTGAATATAGAGTACAGTCTAACCATTATAACCTCCGTGTTGTAATGGTGAATTGATGGTTTTGTGTGTTAAATATGCCCTTCCTGTTACTGGGTAGTTGGAATCACTTTAACGTTGCTGGTACATTAAACAAGTTAAAGCACTTTTTTGTCTGTGACAAACCAACGTTTTTTAAGTGATGTAAAAAATCGTTTATTATATCGTTATTTGCCATCAATAATTCATTGTTGGCCGGATACATAGTAACCAATATACAGTAAATGTATCAATGGGCCATTATTCTATTCTTGCGAATGTAATTGTAATATTTTGTTAATACAAAAAAAGCGAATTAAAAGTGCATTACAATTTACAAAACGTGTTGTAACCTTACTTTTAAAATTCTCGCGATGAGAACAGCGAAACTTTTGACATTTGACAGCTAGACGAGAACCGAGAAGGTGAAGGCACGCTTAAATAATTTATGGTTGATTTCTTATAATATTCATATAAATCATATAAGTTTTGTGGTTATTTTAGTTCCAGTTTGAATTCCTCATTTATTGTGCGTTTGTGTTTTGTGGAATAGTGCAGATGTAATTGAAAAGAAAAGTTTTACATGTCGAAGGATGTCATCTTCTACTCAAAAAAAAATGGCATATAGGTAGGTATATAAAAGTCGCCTTATATTTTATTAAGATAATTCATCAAACACAAAAATAATATGGATTCTTCATTTCTTTGTGTCATAATATTTAACATCCTAATTAAAAAAAACATTCGTTTAACTAGTTTATTTATAAAACATTAGGAATGTTTACCTAATAAGCCCATATGTTTACGTTTTTATTTTGAGATAATACCTTGTAATACTTTTCTTTGAGAAATTCTTAGGTATATTAACGTTAATCTTGATTTTTTTTGTCTTTCGCGTTCTATTAGAGAATGATTGTTGCCTGTTGGGTGTTATGTGAAGGTATAGACCTTCTTTCATTGTGATTTGAAGCCTATATGCACCACCTTAACTGTCACATAATTTTTTTTTTTTTAGATTCCGTAAGAATAAATCCTTTGTGTAAAGATTCATCCAACAAAAAATATTAAAGATATTATAAAAACGTGGTTACGGGGTTCAATGGACCGCGAAGGAGGATGTACAAATAGGACCACTAATTTAAGAAGACGAGATGGATAATTAGAATGAATTTATGGTTTCATTACTATTTATTTAATAATAAGTAAGTCTATTGGCAGTTATACTTCTGTTGTTAATAAAAAAAATATATATATTTTATCTTTCAGTACCTATATGAGTTTAATATACCGACAATTTAGCGTTATTCATTAGTCATCACCTAATAGGTTTATATGTTAAATACCTACATATATGCTTTTCTTCAATTTTGTTTGTATAGACTTTTTGAAAAATATTTTAATAAGTACATTATACCTTTCACTTGAAGAATTAAAATAATATACTATTAAAACAAATTATGAAAATAAAAAAACCGTCAATGTTTTGAAAAAATAACTTTCTATTATGAAGACTGACTGTAATTATTCTTTCTTTTATGAAAGTTGAGAAGAATAATACAGTTTTGAAAATGGAAATAGTATAGGTGTTTCTTTGAAATCGTATGTTGAACTATTTTAAGCTAAATCCAGAACTCCAACTAAATTGTAAAAAAATAATAATAGGTAACCATTAATTTTTACTAAAAGATGTATCCTTTATCCTTTATTAATACTACCTACGTTTGGTGGTGATGAGCATTAATAAGAAGTAGCCTGCATAGAATGATAGAAGATCAGCTGTCAAGTCGTTACAGAAAAACAAGCACTGTTTCAAGGTAGGTATGAAAATTACGTATGTTGCAAAAGTTTTAGGGATTTTTATTTATTTACTTATCCCTACTGAAATACTGTACAACTATCAAATCAAATTAGCTAATTTATCTCAAACAGAAAAAAAAACAATAAGACTACTGCTAAGGGTCCGTTGGGTTCGATAGTATGTAGTGTCTCTTTAGGCGCCCAATCATTGCTGTTTAAAATTTATTGGTATTTTTTTAACGATAAAAAAATCTTCCAAAACTTTTGCACGTTATTGTCACAACAGTCCTTTGGTTAAAAAAAGGTAGGTATGTATATGCAGTATAGTGACTATCGGAGTTTGAGAGGTCTTGCACCTGCACGTACTGTCCCAAAATACAGGAATTGTAGATATAACTGAGGTTGACATTTACTTGAAAGAGAAAATAGCATTAAAATTTCAATTTATGGTAATCAATGATAAACCATCCATGGTATCTTAATAAAATTATGAGCAGTTTTTCATTAATTACGATGGTGTAATGTAAATAAATGTCAGCCTTAATTATATTTGCTATTTCCGTATTAGGGAACAGCATATGGGTGGAGGTCTCTCTAATTCCAGTAGCCACAACTGCATATATTGTAATGGCAAACCATTGATAGTATTCACTTTCTCATCACATAAATGTTAAATATTCGATACAGTGCCAACAATGGTCCCCACTGCATATATTGTAATGGCAAAACAATCGTACTTTTCATTCATGTCGTGTAAAGAATAAGTGTAAAAAAAGCACTGCACAGCCATCATTGGCAAAGTGTTCCGTGGCCGAGCGCTGGCCGGTGTTTCACTTTATTCATTAATTTAGCATTTCTTGCCAGTACTCTGCCAATGATGCAGTAAAGGCATGTATGCAGTTTATTAACAATGGGCCAATCATTGGTGTTTGCTGGGTTTACTTAAAAATAAATGTTTATACAATGTTACAATATTTTAGTTACTAATCCAATATAGACCCTACATATTTAGTTTTAAAATCAAATATGTGTATATTTATGGCATTTATAGTATACCCTTCCTATTCATTAGATTCTAATCTTAATTTAGTATGCCCATTACTCCAGGGTAAGGTTTCGAACTAATATTTCAGAATAATGGTCAACATATAAATTAGATTAGATACAACAAGGGGTGATAGTATTATCTAGTTTTTGGTAAAACAATGATGATCAAACTTTACATTACGTGCGTTGTCGCTAAATATTCACAATTTAATTATTATTACTTTTAATCTGCCGGAGTTGATCATATTATACGTCTGTCAAATCACGATACTTTAATTTTCATTCTGATATTATGATTTATCATTACTCTATTTCTTCTTTGATATGACACCAATATCGGCCTAGGCCGATAAAATTTATCATTACTCTATTATTCATTGATATAAGACCAATATCGGCCTAGGCCGATAAGTGAATTGAAGAAAAATGCAAGGCTTACAAATCATCATTAAATATTATAGTTATTTATGTAATAAGGATCATAAAGACAATCATTTTGGTACTAGCCGTGAATATCATCAGACGAGGCGTTAGCCGAGTTTGATGACACGGTGTGTACCATAATGCGTGTTTTATGATCCATATTACATACAAAATTTTATCTGGTGTGGCATATCAATGTAAAATTACCTATAGATTTCAAAAAATTTAAAATTTTGTGTTTTTGAAACGATGACAGGTGCATTAAGTTATTTATTTAAAAAAATAGTAAGTAACCTGTGCCTTACCGTTTCCTTGACAACGCATCAACAAATTATTTATTTAGCTGTCAAACACTGGTATAAGTTGCAAATTGAATATGTATTAAACGAATTAAAACATTATATGGTGATTCTGATGAAAGTTTACCCTCCAATTTGGAAGAAGTTGCAGGAAATGTCGTGGACTCTCTTTTGCCTGAAAAATCACGGCTGGTATATGAACCAGTGTTTGGTCGTTATAAGAAATGGTGTACCAGTAAGAACACGAGGAATGTGATAAATGAAGGTTCAGTTTTAATTGCTCTTTTACAATTTATAATAATTAGTTAACTTAAATTGTATTTTGAATAAAATTTTTTGATCTAGCACATATATTTTCTTCTAAACTTATTTTATTGATGGTAAAGATATAGAGTTTTTACACAAGTCTAATAAAATTATTGTAATAGTACTCTTTGAATCTCATTATGGCACTAGTGCTTTCTGGAATTTCATTATGATACTAGTATCATAATGAACTTACTTACGTCACTATAAGCAAATGACATAATGATGTCATTATGACATGCCACCAGATAAAAGTATTTATGGTATAATGAAAAATACTGAACGACACACGGCCGATACGTAAATAACAGACGCGATTGATAGTAAAATCTCGGCTTCGCCTCGATTTTACAAACTCCAATCATGTATGATATTTGCTACATATCGGCATTATGACGTTAATAACTATTTTCTGAAATTTTTCGAAATGACAAGACCCCTCAGACCTGGTAACACAAATTTACAGACCCTGACATAAAACGATTTTTCGTTAGGCTAAAGTGCCAAGATTCTTTTAAGAATGTCTCTAAAAATATTTTAAATAATTTACTTTCGCTTGAATTGTCTAGCAATTTACTCTTCTGTAGTTATCTCCAAACGAAAATAAATAAATCGATTGTTTTCTTTTCTTACCTAGAATTTCAATATATTTTTATTCTATTTACATAATAATGTCAAAACGTGTTAGGTAAAGGGAAATATCAAAACAAAGTGAATTTATGATTTCAAGGCAACTGAAAGGTGAGAAAGAGGGAAGTTGCGAGATATTGCCTGCGAATAGAATATTTTGACTAATTCAATATTAACTACTTCATAAATTAAACACCAAAACAAGTTTGTTTTTGAAGAGAGAAGAAAAAAAAGCAACAACAGTAATGACATATTATTATGACCTCGATTATGACAATCGTTTAACCTTTTTCCTGTTGAAAATATTCGTACTATTAATATTCCCCTGATGATGGCTTGTAGCCGAAACTAGTTGGGATAAAACAAATATTGTGTACAGAAATAAAAAGGATTATATTTGGAAAGCTTTGTCTGCTTTTTTTTTCTTCTCTCTTCAATTAAAAATTTTTCTGTACTATAATGGATTTCCGTCAAGAAAAGTTTGTTTTTGTTTGTACCTATATTATACCAATGTTCTATGCCTATCAACATTTGTATTATAACTAGCGACGACGGTACAATATTTACTAAATTGACTTAATCACGTGATATGCCGGCGATTTTAGCGCATTTATTTAATAATGTCGTAGTTTTAAACGTACGTCCTTTCAAAAAGAAAATATATATACCTATATATTTATGCTGTAATCGAGTGGGAGATTTTTTGCAAGTAACAAAAAGAATCCTCGTCGATTTCAAAGACATTAAATACAATTACAGTTTTCTATAAAGCAAATGTATCTGAATCAGCGCGATAAAGAATGGAAATGTGCACAGAAGAGGAATAGAACCGCTTTACACATGGAAAAAAGCAAACATTACTGAATGCGGAATGAGCATATATCTCACTAACAAATCCTTGTCACTCTGTTTTTTCTAACACTCGTGTTAATGTGAACAATATAAAGACTTTGTTCTCGTGCATATTGGATATCCATTTATGTGTATTTTGGCCCTCATACTGTATATAATAATAATATACTATAGTAATTAATAAACGTTTGAAACAATGGCTTCCAAATTATATTTTACAAAATTTAAAGAATATAATTAGTATTATTCTCGCTGATATAAGGGCGCCTCGAAATTTTCTGACCCTTAGATAATATTGGATTACCTGAGATCAGAATTTATGTAATTAATTTTAAAGATTAACACAATGGTTAGTAGTAGGTCATAGTTCATCGAAAGGTATAAATAAGTTTCGTTTTAACTAATAATTTTGACGGCAAGTTGGTTTAAAATTTTCTATTTGTCAACTTTTCGAATAGGTATAATTAAACTGACTCATTTTTATGCTATGTCGACTGCTAATGTGAAAATAATAGTATTACCTATAAACACGTTTTCAACAATATATATGTAGATTTATTACCTTTAATAATATAGTCAACGCAGACCCCATGTGTGACTAATTCCAAATAATATATTTTATGACAGCAAAACAGTGAACGGCGGCACGTGAGTCACTTAAGGGGTTGCACCTGAAGAAGCTAGGGTGGCAGTATGGGAACATAGGCAGTAGCTAAATGGAGTAGTCGTATGCATGCAGTTATAAAACAAGCAACTGATATACTATTTAAACAATGTTAATGGAAATCTGGAAGGGTTGTTTACACATTCTTCGGTTTCGTACATAAAACTAATATTGATATTATTAAACATGCGTTCTAATGTGTACCATTACTTCAGGTATATACATAGAGCTTGAAAAAATTTGTTTCCAACGTCGTAAAAATATTGACCGGTTGTTATATTTCGACGTCATTTATTATCACGTTAGATGCATTTTATTTATTTTTTTAAATAATTGAATAAAATAAGAATTGGGAGAAAAATGTTTAAAAAAAAATTCTTTAAGTGGGAAGCTAAAGAGTTGAAAGCTGCATGCAGTTTTAGAAACGTTTATATAACCCTTTTGGAAAAAAACTGCAGAGAGGTTGTAAACAATTTTTCAGTTTTGTAAATTTTTATCATTCGCCTGTGAAAAATTATCTCATACTCTAAAGAATTTTTCAAAAATATTTTCTCCCAATTCTTATTTTATTCGGCGCAAATTAGCTCTTGTGCTAAATTGCGTTTCACTTGGATTACTGTTCAAATTTTTTTATCTCACTAAAAAAAAACATGACGCAAATAAATTCTAGTGGCTAATCTTGAGATATCTTTTTTCGCCGTTTTGATTTTACTGATTTTCCTGATATTTTCATAAAAGTGATCTTCCGTGAATATTGGAAAAACAGAAGCGCGATGGTAAAACACAACGTGAGATACGATTGAAATTAAATATTATAAGAATTAACGAAAATAAGCTTTCTTTGACGCTTTTAAAGTCAAATAAGCACTAAAATTGCAAAAGTAATTTCTCCACATAAAGCTTTTACTTGAGTCAAAATTGTGTTAAATTAATATCGTCCTCATTGCAGTTGTTTCAGAGAAACCAAATAGCAACCATTGCGACTCTAACCTGTAGGTTTTTACGCGTAAAATACTTCTCAACGAATTCCCTTCCGAGAATGGCATTTTCACTAAATTTTCAATAATATTGCTACCATAATAAATTTGAAGATAAAATTGTCACCATCCGCTGTAGGTTTTTAAAATTTTTACTTATAATGAATTTTGAGAAATGTTATAACTACTGCACCAATAATACATCATAACGAATAAGTGAAAAAGTTTGGGACCTGTGAGTGTAAAAATCCTTAATAATTATGGTACAATATATTGCGCGTTTATTAGAATACAAAATCACTCCTAGTAAAGTATAAGTATAGTAAGATAATATAGCAGAATGGATGTAATTAATTTTGTTTTAAAACTTAATTTTCCTATAAATTTATAGCACATTGTGAGTTTAAATTATAAACCAATATTTGACTTATTGTATCTAGTACACTGTAATAATTAAAATCTGCCATTATCGATTAGCAGTTTGTACCAATTTATGTTTTTAATTTCATAACTTCTGCGGAGCAAGACAAAAAAGAAATGAGATTATCATAGATCAAGGAGTTTTGTAAATATTACTAAAATGTCTTCACTTCACTTTGTCAGTACGGCTTAACAACTACAAAACTTATCGAACCGAATTCAACTTACAACAACTAATAATGAGACTGGCGTAATTCTAAATAGGGTTCCACCCATCTAAGCATTTATATAGAAATATACTAATCAGACAATAGAATTTCGAGGTCAATTTTCAATACAAAGTCAATGTATAAAAGTTTTTTCTCCTACCGTTATCGAGATATAGGCTAAAACTGATTTGGGCAGGTCCTGTAACTTTATTATTGTAATAGTAAAAACTTTGTAAGGTAATTTTTATGCGGATAGAGATTCTGGAACATATTTTTCTCCCAGTTATAAATTTTGCTCAACGTACCAAATTTATCTTATTTAAATAGAAACTGTAGTTCGCTTTGATCTACATGTTTTTTTTGATTTTTTACGGTTTTTAGAAAAGTACATAGTTCGCCAGAGTTATTTTTAATAATAACGATGATGTTAACATTTTGATTGTACAAAAAGATACTCATTAAGAAAAATATATGATAATTCAATTTGATTTTTTGAGTGCCTTAAATGATAAAAAACTAAAATCTTGGTTAATGTAAATATTATTACCTATTTATTCTTCTTTTGTGCACCATGAGCAATTATCCTCATTCTCATTCATGTTGTTTATCTATATTTAGTGTATGTATACGGATAATATATTTCTGCAAGCTGCCTAAGAGGATATCGTGTATAGTATATGGCAAAAACCCGCAAATCAAACTTTTAAGAAATATACCTTAAACTTCGTAAGCAGGCAAATTTCGGGGTAGTTTAGATTGTCCGTGCTGGAAGAGTGGCAATCTTTATAACTTCTTTACACTTGAGTTTTTCGCATGTTATTGTTACAGCCACAAAATAGTTTCTCTTGCTGTAATGCGCTTCAAAATTGTTTATGAAATTATGGGCCTATATTTTAAAATGACATAATATTATTATTATTTACAAATCTTAGTCGGAAATTTTTTTCAGGTTGTTTGAACTCCTTAAGTGAGGAAAAATTTGAAATATTAGTTTTATGACGTCGGCGTCGTTGCTAATACTCGCTAAAATATAAGCCACTAATAAAGACTTAACTGGTAATATCGTAATTGACGTCTGCCAGTTTAACGTAATTGAAGAGATTTATCCTAGGATATTAGTGCACAAGCTACCGGTGATGGATGTATAAAATTAGTTGCAACACACGAATTTACCTTTTACGTATGCTCTATTACACATTATGACGGCAAATCTGATTTAATCAAAATCTGACATACACATATTTGTCAAATAGGAATCACTATTACACATTATCCCACAGGAAACATGAGAACATTGTTTGTGCCATTAAATAACTCAAATTTTAAATTAAGCTGAACCTAAAGATTGTGGATTTAGATTTGCAGGTTAAGTTTTCCTTTGCAAATTTTTCACCAACTCTCTCATTATTAATGAATTTCACATTAAAACATAAATAGAATTAGTATAAATTGTTAAACGATATCGGAAACATGTATTGCTTATAATGATGTAAATCTTTTAATTAGGAACATTCTACTATCTGTACTCCTAAATAAACAACTCTGTCTAGCGTGCTCGTCCTCACCCTCATTATTGTTCTTGCCCTTGTGTTTGTTATTGTGTTTTCCTTGTCGTCATCCTGATTTTCAGCTCCATACCTTTCCAATTTTGCTTCTCCATCCTCTGCCCCATCCTCAACCTCATCCTTATGCTCGCCCTCATACTCATCTTCATTCATATTCTAATATTCTCATCCACACGCACACCCACCTTCACCTAACCCTTAACTTCATCATCCACTTCAACTTCAGTTGTAGCTTCATTCTAACTCATTTTAATGGAGCAGCTTAAAATGATAAAATTGTTGAGGTCAACTTAATCCTTACTTCTTTTTGAAATTGTTTTCTGTCACGAAATTACTCAGTTACGCTTCAGTTTGTGTCTTTGAAATATCATCTTATACTGTATGGAACAGCTTAAGCTATAGAAAAATGTAAATATCACCGTATACTGTATAGAACAGCTTAAGCTATTTTGTGCCCCTATTTATAATGCTGGTGCAAGTTTTATGATCACATTTTGGGGTAGAAAGATAAGTGGGGGAGGCGCCCACTTTTAATTCTTAATAACTCCGCTGCCATAGGGAGCCGGTTAATTACTTTGTGTGCAAAGGGGTACATAACGGCAGCAAATATTTCACAGAAAAACAAATAATAAATAAATGCAGAGGGCTATTTCACCCACCCAAATTATCCACATACATACAAAGTTAAAACCAAATGAAGAAAATAAACATTCCATTAGTTATAAAATCCCTTTTGATATAAAATCATTTTGCTAAGTAAAAATAAACTTTAATGTGTATGTATAGAAAACAAGATGATGTGCAACTTAATTAAACATTTACTTTCCCTAAGGTCAAAATTGTTATTTTAGTGCTCAGTGTATAAAAACCCCGACACGTTGTCATTGACCGTTATGACATCACCGAACAAAATCAAATAAAGTTCAATCGACAATAAAATTTGGGGTGTGTATAAACAAAGTTTTCAGCAACGTGTATGAATAAATTGTAGCAGTCGTGTGTAAATAAAAAGGCCAAACGGATTTAACCAATCAGTCTGTGAACTGACATATAAATTGCTTTATTAAAATATCGATTTCAAACATTCATTAGTGCTGTTTGAAACCCTAAAGCAACTGTTTTCTGATTTACAATACTAGTATACACCGGAAAATAGCAGCCGTTAATAATAATGACATGGAAAAACAATATCCTACTCTTCGTTAGACTGGTAATTTCATTTCGATTATTGTTTTTTTTTGTCGCAATAATAATCAAATATGCCAACGCACATTTTTCTTAATTGTGGTCGCACTTTTATAAGATATAATGACTTTTAGTAGTAGTTCAAACTAATTATTTAAAGATTTACATATACCTAATACAAAAAAAAATCCGTTGCAAGTCATCACGCACAAGAGCCGTATTTTGTTATTCAGCGTCTTACAGCTGTTGCAAGACATTTTTTTTCCTTCACCAACTGATGACCTTCAGCAGTTGGTGAAGAAAAAAAAAACTTGCAGCAACTGCAATATGCTGAATAACAAAATACGGCTCTTGTGCGTGATGACTTGCAACGGACTTTGTTGTGTGTAAAGTATAGTTTATAGACAATATTTCATAATTTATCATTTATCAAGGAAGGAGGAAAATTAATTTTAAAACGTAAAATTGAGAAATCACAGGAAAATATGTTAAATGTGGATGATTCCGATTACGCAACAGTCCGGTTTAACAACAGTAGTACGTAAAATAAGAACTCACAAAGAAAGAAAAAAGTCTAGTATTGACGAGCCCCAAAAAGGCGTAACTGTTAATGTTGTGTGCTTTATTAGAGTCAATGTATTCCTCCTGAATTTCTGATTGTATAAAGGACCATCTGGTGCAAACTTTTCTGGAATTAGGCAGATCAGAGTTGTCTGTATGCCAGCGCTTTAGGGTCACAGATCTCACGTAAATAATTTAACGTTAATGTGATTGCAAACGAGGGTGGTACTAATTGCCGTTTCTTTGCATTGTTCTTATTAATTACAACCTTGTACGTTCTTATTAAAATTACTACCTCTAAACATCGCTGTATTTCAAATTATTAATACATTTAATGGCCAGGTAGTAGTGACATGATTAACTCAACATCAAGTTGGGATAGTGACTAGAAAAATAATTAAAACCGATATTTTGTATATATATTTTCGTTTAATATGTTGCCGAAAAAGTTTTTGGCTGCTTCTAATCACAAGTTTCAAACTGAGAAAAATATTTCCAACTGCTTTAAAAAATTCGCTTTCTAGAATACTCGATTGTTCATGATTCTAAAATTACCATTGCAACAGATTCTCCCATCCAAACACCTCAAGAGACAGCAGCAATCACTGTCCTCGTTGTCGACACACCCGACAAGGCACTAACTAAATTAACTTCATTTATGTTGTGCAAAGTTTGTTTCATTCAAGTTTCTTATTCATCGGTCCCACAGATTTCCCCTTTCTTCTGTAAAACTCCCCAAACCAATCTTCAAATCGGAGTACAAGGTGGATTGGGAACATTTGTGACTATCTCTGGCAGTTAGCTACAGTAACCATCACAGCCATTTCCTTTCACCTTCACAAGTTCTCATTGGATCGTCATCATCGATCGCATAGGAGAAACGCAAACAACACAAAACGTAAGACTCCTGTACCGTTATTTTGTATTATGTTAGTCAGAGAATAAATTATTTGTAAACCAGTGACTTATTAATTTCATTAATGTTGGTTTTATCGCCCCCTCTTGGTGGTGACGCTCAAGTTGAGATCCATTTGTGGTAATGAAATTAAAAAATCTGACCATCTATTATATTATATAAATCAAATGTTTGACTTTTGACAGTCAATTGTATCAACATCAAACATGATAATAAGAATTGTTAATTATATTATGTTGTCGTCAATAGTAGAGCGACTTAAACTCATTACAGTCAATTCCCACACCACCGTAAGGGAGGGAAGTAATGAAAAACCTCAATCCTAAAATGTGGAAAGGAATTGCTACTTTCCATGCTGAAATAAAACTTGTTGTAGTACCTCTCCTGTGGGTAGCGTTTAAATAGAAAGCATATCAACTTTTTGTTTCATTTTTGCTTTTGAATGACCATTACGTATAATTGAAATAATTAATAAACACAGTTATTTAGTTGTTTATCCTTTCAATTAGTAATTTTATATTACTTACATAACTCCTACAACGTTAAATAAATGTTCTCAGATAATCCACATTCATTTACAAAACGGTTAGTATATTATTTATTAATGTACTACGTCTGTCGGAAAAATATCTACATATTTTGTTACTTACGTATATGAGATGTATTTTAGATTAATTACCATTCCCCCCATACGATTACCTGGTTTGATATCAGCAGATGTAGATGGGTTAGCCCTAATAGAAAATTTGCTGAAATTACTAAGCGGAACGTCGTCTATTTCACCCCTGTTTGCATGTATAGGTACACATCAGCTGACTCACGAACTGACTCAACTATTTTATTAACACACCTTTAAGGATAAAGAATATATATTTATTCGTAATAAAAAAGTAACATGTATTAACAGAAAGTGTCGAGTTCTATATATACAAGTCATTATGACAGAATAGAATTTTCTTTTTACATGAGCGCACAATAAATTCGATATGAGGAATACTTATAAATAAAATTTATTGAAAACTACTTTGATACAGAGTGAAAAATTGTTATTACCACATAACTTCATATTTAATGACTGCACCCCGTATAAAAAAATGCGGCACATTGTAAAAGAAAATAGACTGTAAAAAAAACCCAAGACGAAACATACTTCCTGCATAATTTGTTGTGTTAAATTTATAGTCAAATAAACTTAGTAATAGTCTTCAATATTACTGGTGTTTTCACCCTTTATTCCTTGATAGGGCATTCGGTAAATTTCCATAAATCTTCCCTAACACATTATCTGTCTAATAAACAAATTTCTCTATAATCGAGCGTTGAAATTAAAATAAACTGATCTTTTTCCAGTCAATTTATCCTTACTGTTCAACACTTCGTTTCTCTTTCGTTCAATTCTCCGTTTCTCGGTATATTTGCTACTGGCAAGATAACTCAAAAAGTGGCTACGTTAATAAAGAATAAAATTATAATTTTCCAAGGAATTGAAAATCTATTTTAAATAATATCGTTTTATAAAATAAAATGATATTAATGATTGCCACTTAATAACCGTTCTATTCGTATAACTCGCTGATTATTGAACGATGCAATATTTTTGTACGGAGCGCGTTAAATAGAAAGTTCTAAATTTTATTGTTAGGTATTTTGAATGTAATTTTGTATTATATCTGTAAGTAAAATAACTTTATTACATAACACACACATTTTGCTTTCTTATTTACAAATCACATTTTTTATTTGAATATGGGATGATTTATAGCCCTATGACAAACAATGGCTGCGACTCTAAGAAGAGAGTGATATCTGAACATGCGATCGATTTGTTTTGATTAAGGCCCTAAAAATTAATTAAAAATATATTTTGATTATGTTCATATTAGCTATATCCTAAATCCTGTCAAGTATTTGTGGATGAATAGTAATTTCTACACCGGTTGTCTCATAATAATGTTCTCCTAGAAATAATAATCTAACAGATTTAAATTTGGGTATCTTGGTGACCAGACTATTAGACTTTCATGTTCAATCCAAACTGTTTATATGTTTAATTATTGCATTCCTTGCTGTAGTAATGCGCTATCATACAGACATAACACATTTGAACTACATGAACCCAGGGTTTATTCCTATAACGTTCTCATCCCAATTTCTTGATTTGTCATTGGAAATAAAATAAAATTATTTAACGTAACTTATAATAGTTTTTTCCGAGGATTTCAAAAATTTCAACAGAAAAGCAATTATTGAAAGTCAAATAAAAGTAAGAGAAACAGCAATTTTTTTTAATGGAAATTCTTGTATGTTTTTACAATTTTGAAGAAAGATTAAAATTCTCTTTCCAAAAATATAACATTACATATTATATTTACCTCCATATTTAGTAAAATACTCATAATCATTAGTATTATTATTTCAATTATTATCACCATTTTACTAAATATGAAGGTAAATATAAATATGTTATGTTATATTTTTGGAAAGAGAATTTAAATCTTTTTCAATATTGTAAAAATATTTAAAACATCACTTTGTTTTTTCCCACATTTCTTTGACAATTGTTTTTTTTTTTTGTTGAAATTTTACGTTAAATATTTTTATTTTATTTCCAAAGCCAAACTAAAAAATTGGGGTGAGAACGTTATAGAAATCACCCTGTACCCCGTCAATTACAATGAAAAGGTTATTTTGTAAGAAATTTGTGCATATACCGGGTGGCCACGAGTCAATGTACGCCCCCAATTTTTTGGCTGTTTTTGAAATTAAAAATTTTGTTTTTGGTACACGTGAGTAAGACAAAACTTAGTAATTTTCTTACATCGCATTCATCTGACTCGGCCATTTTGTAAAAAATAAAAAATCGTTCGTATCTCACTTATTTTTTGGAATTTTTGAAATTAGAAAAAACTGTTGCAGTTAGAATTTGATGCTTTATAAAACACCACAAAAAAACATGGTCATTCTATTTAGGAAAAAAAAGTTGATATCACTTCCGGTTCAACCGAAAATGATATTTTCGTTCCTGTTGGTCTAAAAATAGCCCACTTTTGTCTTACTCACGTATACCAAAAACTAAATTTTTAAATCCAAAAACAGCCAAGAAATTGGGGGCGTACATTGACTCGTGGCCACCCGGTATATCTGTGGGATGTGGGTGTTGTAACAAAGTTATCTTTTCGTTCTGTGGTTTGGCATTTCGATTCCATCTGTCGATCTCTATCTTTCACATTTTTTATTTTTTGTAAAATCGTCCATAGACCCTCTATTCATTTTTCTACTACCGACGAAAAAATTATCTTATGTCAGAAAATCCTTAAATAATTCATGGGAATAGAGAAGAACGAGACCAATCGGCTGAAACAAAATTCCGTTCGGGAGCTAAAACTTTCTAGCACATATATTTTAAATTTCAGTACATGAAAATTTGTAACAAGAAAAATCTGTCTCCCAAAATTTAAAAATTCATGATGAAAGATAACTATAAGATTATTTCTCTTGCTTTTCTTTTTTGGGATTTATTACCACATTCCTTGAGATTCCTATCCAAAAAAATTGATTTATCTAAAAAATATTCAAATTAACCAGTTTAAAACTGGGAAATAACCTCTACGCCTTTGACGTAATGTCAGAGGATAAGTTAGAGGGTGTTTTTTGACAACTAATAGGAATTAAATTAATACAAAAATACTGCGCTGACGTTTCGGAAACTATATCCGTTTCCTTTTTCAAAGTTAAGGCTTTAGATTTTGTAACGATAATTTGGTAAATTACGGTTACAACTGGTTTCTACCGGAGACAATTAAATGTAGCTATGTTATGCGCGCGTCGACGGCACTGAAACGTTCTCGATCCTACAGCATTCCTCCTCCACCAGCTTTTTCCTATCTTCCGTACTGGTAAGTCGTAATTTTATGAATATCTAATTATTTTTCTCGGATGTAGAATATTTCTGTACCTTATCGTTATAAAGTATTATTTGCAATACGTAGCCTAGTAAATATTTAGCATGTTGGTTATTTATTACAGTCAAATGTGATAAATATCGATTTAAATCGAATTTATCAATTGGGTGTGTTTGACGCCGGCATTTTAGCCAAATTTAGTGCTCTCCACGCGTGATTGATTTCATGCAAATATCTACACGTGGTGTCGTCTTGCAAGTTAACTTATGTTATTACCGTTCCTTATTATCTTTTGCAATTAAAATTTGCAATTATCGTTATTATCTTTATCGAGTTATTCATAAAATATATGCACTTACACAGATCTCTTTCGTTTGCGGAAGGTGGTAAAAAACTCTCGAAATTAATAGTTTTCGCTTAACGGAAAATATTGGTTTTTATCTTATCGTATCTATTTGATTATTGTAATTTTTCGTAATTTAATTTAATATTTAAATTATTCCCTGCTATATCTTAATACGATTTGAATTAATTAAAATTCATAGTTATTATCTAATTGTCGTAATTTAATTGAATAAATTACAGCATTTCTTACCATTTCTTACTCCAATTGGGAGAATTAAATAAACTTATTGTTTCTTATCGTTCTACATTAAATAGTAGAAATTAACTTTAATTAGTAATCTAATTAAATTAGTTATAAAAATCAGAATACCTAACTTTTTACTTTCTTACTTATTGTATTATTTTGTGATTCACATTTCTATTTGTGAAAAGATTGCGTTTTAGCAATATTAAAACTTAATTTTCTGAGTGTCTTATTGTGATTTGTCTATTTAATTACTGTTATTAAATTTAAATAATATAACAAATTTCTTCCTAACATAATTTCTTATTCAGAGGAATTATTTTTATTGCTTTAATCTTGTCTAGTTATATCTAGAGTAATTTCTAAAATTTCATAGTTTCGAAATTATAATAATTAGTTTATTATAATTTATATCTTGAGTTATTTTTAAAATAAAATAATAAATTCATATCTTTGTAATTATAATAATTTATTTATTATAATTCATATCTTTGCTAAATTGTTTAGTCAACTTTTCTAGAAGAAACTTGCCTTCAGTAAGTTTTTTTCTAATTTTATCAGCCGTAAGCTAACTTGCATATTTCCAACTTTACTTTGTACATTTTTGACACTGGTATATTTATGTTTTATTGAACGAGACCAAGAAGAGGATTCGACAGATTCAACTTTACCAGACCACATCAGACTGAAATCCAGATTATCCTATTATCTTATCCAGGATTGGTTACATCTTTCCCAGGTGCAGGTGAAGTCTAGCTAGACCCAGAAGATCAGTATACACCAGCATAGGCCATCTTGGCAAGGGAATAGATCATCGTGGAAATCCTTGGAAATTAAGGTCTGTAAGTCTGTGGTAGAACATATTTCCATCATCAGGTCTTCGGTTCCAGCGTAACAAATAATTGCCAGTAATTGTTCTTGTAAATGTAAGCCTTGCAGTTGATAAAATATTTTCTTTCATTCATTTTTTATTGTGATAGCCCTTCAGGCACTTATTTCCATTGTTTTGCCCTTCAGGTAAATATATATTTTTTATCATTGTTAAGAGTAATTTGTTATTGTTAATATTTATTTTATTTGTTAATATACTATTTATTTGAGCTGAATCGTTTTATTTCTCTTATTGTGAAAATCTGATATACAAATTGTTACTAATTTTTTTTAGTAGCTGGCGCCCAAAAATTATCTTAATTTATCTTAATTTTACTTGATAAATAATTCCTTAACTTTTAATCTCTTATAACTTGCAGTTTTAAATCTTACTAAGCTAGAAACTTAAAGTGCACTCTTCAAGTTCTTTTGTTAACAAATCAGGGTTTTAACCAAATTTAATAATAAGTTTGTTAATTTATTAAACACCATATTCTGACTCACGACCCACCGGAAAAATCTGAGCAGCCGACAGGTAAAATAAACTTTGAAACCCAGAAGCCCATAAGGCAAATTAGATTTATTCAGTCTGGGGTTACAATTTCTATGTAACGTGTAGAATAACACGGCATAAAATAAAAATTGTTTATACATTTCCATAGATACTTACCATAAAAAATGTTGAAAAATATATTAAATAATATTAATTTTATCTCAATATTGGTAACCAAGTTGAACAAAATTCTACCGAACAATTTGATACGCATTTATCTTCATTAAGTAAAATTATTGCAGATTCTTTGATTTTTCTTGTTATGTTGTCTGCTTCTTTGGTTAAAATTTTTGCTGAATCCCATTTTATCCTGTGATCGTTTTCCCAAGCATGTTCACAAACTTTAGATTTTTCTATATCATCTTTTCTAATATAACTTTTGTGCTCGCCCAAAAAAGAAAAGGAAGAGAAATAATTTATGAAATGCCACAATTAACATTTAAACATAACTATAAGATAATTAAATGGCATAAACAGCAGTTGAATATCTCGATATCGTGTCTCTTTGGGAAAGAGGCTCTCTTGAATGATAAGGACATCAAATTTGGTACATCGTCGCATAGAATTTCTTAACGCAAAATATGTGTTTCTCAAATTTCTGAAAAAAATCACGGATATAGAGAAAACTATGGCAAATCGACTAGGATAAACCGCAGTTCGCTATCTCATTCCGCTCGGAAGATAAAAATCACAAAATATTGAAAAAATTAATAGAAATAGAGAAAACTATAACGAATCAAATGAATTGTATCGAATAAATCAAATAAAACTGCATTAAAATTAGCCGGAAAGTTTTCTACTCTAAATATTAAATAAAATATAACCTGTCAACAGAATAAATTCTGTAATCAAACAATGAAATTATAATTTATGATAACTATTTGCATAGTTAATTTTTGCTAGCATAATATAATCAAAATTAATCCGAGTTATATTTATTTGCCAAACATTTCTATTTAATAATTAAATATTGTTAAAATCACTCTGATATGAAATGCGTTAAAACGTAACATTTAGTAGCAGTAATTAACAAGGGAGTAAATTAGTATTTCAGCATTTGATGAACAACCTTCATCATTTGTGTTGTTTTGAATTGCACCAGTCCCTGCGCTACCAATGCATGTCTGTAGTACACTAATGATACCGCAACTCAATTATGAATGTGTTAGTAATTGTCATCAAAGATAATAAGCGCACCGAGTTTGTCTGATATACGCGAAACAGCAAAGAACTGTTTTCATTGAACATACTTGGGCTTTGTTTTATGTTTCAGGTTCACCATTCATGTGTCGTCTATAATTTCAGATAACACATCTATCTAAAATTATTTAGGATCAGATCCTAAAAAATAAAATATTATTAATTAATAAACAACAGAATATGCTCTGGGAATACCCTAAGCATAATTAATGGTCTCACCCTGGAGTCAAATTTCCGGTCATGATTTCCTTCTGAAAGTGATACTAATTCCAGTAAATTCCGAAAATTGCGATTGTGTCTGTTGTTTATAGATGTGTTTCTTATCTAATAATTTTCATATGTTTTACACTTATGCATATACTAATAAAATAGTACTAAAAGGTTAAAAGTGTATGGGAAAATATCTATCTGCATTAATAGTTATTTTTGTAACTAGTGCAAAAAGTGTATATTCGTTGCATGAGGTATGAAATTTGCAGCATGAGCCAAGAGAGAGCTGCAATCATGCTGAGTGCTACAAATACACTTTTTACAAGTGTTGCACATAAAATTTTTTCTACGATTGAATTAAATATATATTTTTTAAATTTTATTGAACAGAACACAAAATATTCAAATGTCAAACTGACAACTAGATAAATAAAATTGTCACTGTCAAACTTTCGTTGCCTAGTAACAAACTTACTTTTTGCAATAGTGCAAAAAATATTTGTCCTCATCAAAGTTGGAGTAGAAAAAAATTTCCAGTTATCAGTGTTTACACAAGGTGGGTCTCCTAGCACTGATAATTGGCACCTGGAGCACTGACATCAAATGAGTGGTTACTACAAAATAAATTTTAAATCTATTGAGTTGCACAAAAAAATACACATGTACATTTATGTGCATTTCAGTTAAATTAAATGGAAAATTATTATCCTATTATTAAAATGTATTTCGTTTAATTAGCGTTATAATAATTTTACAATCGGAGCGGGAATTAATGAATAAATTATAAGTAAACAATTGTAGACAAAATACACTCACAATAAATATGTAATTTTCACAGATTTCTCTATTTTATATGATTGTATAACTGAATTAATTTATAAGAATATTATTTTTCCAGATTATTAACATACATTAGTATATTATCAATGACAAATGTAAACTATAAAGACATGGAACGACATTGTTGTAATTGAAGCAAGAAAATGTATAAAATGCGGTTGGACACTGCTAGAGGGCGATACTGTTCTTTCTCTGTTTCTTTACTGATAATACTGGTTTTAAATATTTAATACGTTTTTTGGAATAACTTTAAAGCAATATTGTAATATATTATGTTTTAAGGATACTATTAACAGAGTAAGAAGAAAAATTTATGTCGCCCTCTGGCAGTGTCCAATCGCATTTTATAAATTTTCTTGCTTCAATTACAACAATGTCATGCCATGTCTTTATAGTTTACATTTGTCATTGATATTATGTACCATTGTATTGTCGCAGATCTGTACAAATATCTGCCTACCATTGAGCAGTTCATACGTTTCATATACGTTTTAAATAAACCTACATCAAAACCACCACATATACTATAAACAGTTTAGATTACCTCTAAAGTTCTAAAGCATACTCGTCCAATATCTGTTCCGTACCAAACATGCATGACGTTTATTCTGCTGAATGATTGAAACTAAATTTTACATGAATCAAACCATTAATAGAGTAGAATAGTTCGTGACATATACTTCGGTCAACGAAGAAGTGCAGCTTCTGTATAATGTGTATGTTTTAGAAATTGAACTATTTAGGCTATTGATTATGACGAAAAATCAGGGGTAAATGGAACTAATTCGTTAAAGGTATTTTATTGTTTCATACGTTCAATTGCACCCGAAAAATATTAAATTTAGGCTTGGATTTTTGAGAACGGAGTAAATTTGTCCATTTTATAGTTTTTTTAACTATAACTCAAAAACTATGCATTTTAGTATATACACATGTACTATTTTTTGTAGAGAATCAAATTTCCTATCAAAATGGCACTTTAAAAAGTCAAAAAACTTTTTTTTCAACAAAATAAGTCAAAATTACTATTTAAAATAAAACCGAAACTTTTTTTTTATATATATTTGTGTATAACTTTTTTCTGAGTAAATATAGGCATAGGTATTGGTTCACAAAAAAATGAAGCTGACGTAACTCCCGTCAAAGTGGCGTCCGATAAAGGTATTTTTGGTAAAAATTGTCTGAGATACAGTCGTTCAAAGTTACCTACTTTTTTACGATTTTACCACTTTTTACCTTTATACCATGTTACTTTTAATTTTTACACGCAAAAATTATTTTATTTAACACAAAAATTATTTTCAGTTCATCAATGATAATGATAAAGGTATTAGTTCAAAATTTTGTGATTCATATGATCTTAGATATAAAAAAACTTTAATGTTGTACTAATTAATAGCTGTTTTAAAGATTTTTCTTTTGAAAATTACATAATGTCTATTACTTGTTTATTATTTGTTCGTAATTATTTATTAATTCATATTATGTAATTAACAAGTTATTAAGGTAAATTGTTCAAAGTTTTGATATTTAGAAATTTCTCAGCCTCAACTCGCCAAAAATTCATGAAATTTATCAACAAAAATATTTTGTCTTTGGAAAAATATTTGGAAGTATTTTTAAATAATAATGCAAGTCCCGAATATATCAGTTTCGCATCTGAACGCATCGTAATTTCTTTGTATGGCAATAAGACCAGCAGTTTAAGTAGCTGTTGCCCACAACTTTTTCAAAGATTATCGAAGAGCACAAAATTTTCTCTAGCCCTTTTAACGACTTAAGGACGTACCACCAAATTCAACAGTGGAAAAGAAGTATTTTAAATCCTTTTCAGCTGTGTTGGAAAAATTCTAAAAATGGATTAATGCCAATTAGCACAACCAAACCTCCTGCGCCGACTTTACTGGAAGCAAATAGCTTGCGGGTGCATAAAAGGTTGTCACGTAAAATCCGACTGCAGAAAATTATGAGTTAGCTACTCCATGTTCTGGGTTTAAATTGTGAAAACACTGATGCTCCAGAAGTTACGGAAGAAGATGTCCAAAACGATGTTGATGAAGATATTAATATTCAATTCGAAAACATTATGGGAGAAATATAATAGATATGTAATTTTCAAAAGAAGAATCTTTAAAACAGCTATAAATTAGTACAACACAAAAGTTTTTTTACATCTAAGATCATAAATAACAAAATTTTGAACAAATACTTTATCATTATCATTGATAAACTGAAAATAATTTTTGTGTTAAATAAAAATAATTTTTGCGTGTAAAAATTAAAAGTAACATGGTATAAAGCTAAAAAGCGATAGAATCTTAAAAAAGTAGGGAACTTTAAACGACTGTATCTCAGCCAATTTTTATCGAAAATATTTTTATCGGGCAACATTTTGACGGGAATTACGTCAGTATCCTTTTTTGTGAACCAATACCTATACCTAGATCCACTAAAAAAAGTTACAATTACAAAAATTAAGAAGAAAAATGAAATTTTTCGGTTTTAATTAGTTTTGTTGAAAAGAAAAGTTTTTTTACTTTTTAAAGTGCTATTTTGATAGGAAATTTGATTCTCTTCAAAAAATCGTAATGTATACTAAAAATGCATAGTTTTTGAAGTTAAAAAACTATAAAGTGGACAACTTTGCTCCGTTCTCCAATATTCAAGCCAAAATTTAATAGCACTTTGTGGATTTATCATTTTTCGGGTACAATTGAACATATATAAAACAATAAAATACCTTTAACGAATTAGTTCCTTATTCAATTACATAGTCAATAGCCTAGCTGCATCACGCTAAATTGTTTAAATCGATTGCCTGAGAAGAGTCCATTGACAATTTATTTTTGATATCTATTATTACTACTTCCTTATGGAATGACATTGTATAAAAGAAGGTTTTATAATCGTGGAAAATATCAAGGTTGAAATTTTAAGGAAAAAGTTTATGGTTTGTCTATCTCTCTGTGTGTCAGTCTGTATGCTACATAATATGCTTAATAAAAATATGTATATTTAAAAGGACCTTTCAAGGAAATATTTTAAAATATATTCAGAATTTTTTAAGACAACATTTTCTTAAAAGATCTACAAGTTGCGAAAATTTTCTAAAGATTGAGATTTAAAGTACAATAGACAAACCAAGCAGTCAACAATAACTAGTTCTAAAAATATACTCTTTAGATATAATATAGTATGCAATACCTTACCTAGAAACTTTTGAACACCCAGAAATTGTAAAATGTAAACATGTCCCAACTAATCAAGCATATTGGTTCAACGAAATGCACTGCCAGATTAGTGCGATTTAGCGATCTCCGAAGATGAAAACTTGACTGGCAAAATTTGATCTGATTTTAACGTCTGGCTGTACACTTGTCTTAGTTAATATATTTAAATTAAACAGTCTCTCTTATTAAATGCTGTTGCACCTACCGTGATAGAAAATTTATCTTGGTCAAATATAGTAATGGAATTAAAAACTGCTTTATAAGCTTATTTCAACCTTTTATAATGATTAAGCCAATCATTTTTTGGTTGTCAACATACGACCAACAGTTTTCTTGAATTTCTATTTTACTTTTCTAAGCTCAACATCAGTTTTTGAAAGATATTTGTCTACGGTTTTCACTATAGAGCATAAAATTTACATACTCGAGGCCTATTTTTGAAATGGTGTGCTAGTTAATGGAATTTAGGAATACAGTCAGCATTTATGTTTGGACGATTTTCAGAAGTACTTTCCAGACTTACTTAACAGTAATACTAATTTTTTAGGGATTTTTATGCATTTGTTACTAATTGTGTTGAAGTCTTACGCGAAACTGGCTCTACACCGTCAATGCTAAGAGTTAGAGAAACAACATTTTGTTTATATCTATTCAACAACTACACGATGATAAGATGCTTATTTTCAGCAATACAGCAAGAGACAATACAACTTTTCGACCTGAGTTTTTTGATAACCGGCTGATAAATTTAGATGCACACGTTGAGTTTCCTCCGAGGTCACCTTGTTTGACCATTATGGACTATTTTATTATCCCTTAACTTGAAAAATAGGATTTTCAAAACTCCTGTACCTACCTAATTTGAAAGAACTGGAACAAATAATTGTTGAAAAATATGCAACCAATGCTGCAAAATGCTTGGTGAACATGGTGGGGACATCTTCAGCCGTTTCTTTAATTAGATTTTTTTGTTAAGAAAAACACTAATAAGTCTTTTATTTAGTTTATTATTCTATCCCTAGAATTAAAAACACACATGCATATTATTGTTGATACTGTCCGAAATAACTTGAAATAATGCTACGACAGCAATGTTTAATTTCATGATTATTTTTGATCAAAGTACATTTTAACATCACGGTACAAACCACTAACTCATGATTTACTTTTATTTCAGTTTCCAGCTCTGTGAAAAATAGAAAAAATATGCTATTGGATCACATTGTAATATTTGGCTGTTATTTGTAGTTGAAACCATTAAATTTATATCGAAGAACATGCAGTTCGTTTATTGGATATTTATAATTGGTTGTAAAAACTCTCAATACCTACCTAACTTCAAGTAAGTATATATTTCTTTGTCAGCAAAAATTGTAAGTTTCGTAAAATATAGCATTTCATAATATTTTATGACAAACAAGAAACTTTTAATTAGCCTGGGCACAAAGTAAGAAGATAAAATTGGTAACAATAAAAACTTTAAAAATGCTCAAAGACATCTTTGTGTGTTTATTAATTATTAAACTTTCAAATTTCAACACTTTTAAAAGTATTAACAACTGAACATACAAAGGACTTACTTCCTGTAAAATTATGAATTTCCTTCCCAAAAAAGACATAATTGCATGCACTAAAATTTAAGTGAAGGTACCTAAGTAGGTGAAACGTTTTACATTTTATATTTTTGTGGTTTATTACATCGCTTTAAGTCATATATAAATATGTCAAACGTTTATTTGACACATTTTGACAATTTTGTGTTTTATGCAATGCTCTGTATATAAACAAATTAATCTTTGATCAACCATCAGTTATTTGCCGGTAAATTCTACTTTTAGTTGCATAAAGTGCATTCCAGGGAGTAGTTACAAAATTCTAAACCAAATAGTTTCTTTTGTCCATATTAATCTGCTTAATTTTTTACATAAATTCCTTTACTTTAAAAAAGTCGTATTTCTTAATCACAGGTCTTTGACGAGTCCTACTAAACCAAAAATGATATAAAATTCCTGATAATAATAGATAAGGTTAAAACATTACCCCAATATTTATGCGCATCACTTTTTTGTCAATTTATATGTAAAAAGGTTTAATAAACCTAGCATTTTTATACAAAAAATTAACTCTTGTGTTTTTCCTCAAAAACTATTTATTTCTAAGTTAACCCTAATAACTATACTTTAATCATTAATAAATGTTTCACTGTTACCAGTGATGTGTTATGCAGCAATAATAATGTGCCATGCCAATATGATATGATATCTATTGGTATTTTTTGTTTTGAAATTTATTTATTGCATGTTTCTTTAACACCCTGTATTTCGGAAACTAAGCGTTTCCCGATCCCTGTTTATAGAAACTTTTTTTCATATTTTGTGAAGTTCTATCACACATCCTGTATATTTTTTTTCGCTTCCTTTTCTCTTTTGGGATTTATTATTAATAATGAATAATACAATAATAATAATCCTGTATATTGTTCATCCTTTAGGTGTGGGAGTGGCTCAAAGTTTTTAATGATTTTTTGCGAGTAACGATCAGTTCTGTCGCGTACCTGTCAATGTTTTCTCTTCATGGCTCGTATTTGCATCATTTCAAGTTAGAAATCGGAAAACACGATTGTTGAACAATTTTTCTACTAACAAAAATTATTATTTATTTAGTCGTGGTAAAATTAGAATTACAAATTCCAACAAATAATATGTACGTTACGATCTGTCGACTGGTGCGAGTATCATTCATTCTAAGATTACCCTGATTTGAAACCCTTCTGCTATTTCAAGAGTATATTATTGGAACTGTATACAGGTTTCCCTCTAGTGATTCCCCTTACATGGATTTTCAATCAATGTGTCATTATTACCGATTTTAAATTTGTGTTGTTTTCTAATTAACGTAAAAAGTTAAAAAAAACCGCTGCCAATTCTGGGATCAAAACTTCCTCACCGTGTGGTGGAGTTTATAATAAAAGTAATTTATGACGTATTTTGTATTTTGACGTATTTTGATTTTTTTGACGTATTTGGTTTTTTTGGCGTATTTTGTTTATTTCAACATTTGGACACATTATTATAATGGATTTGCTTTTCCTTGACCTCTAGAACGTGTGCACCAAATTTGAAAGCTTTATCTCAAAAACTGTAGCTGCTATCGCGATACACACACACAGACACACACCCACACACACACACACACACAGACAGAAAATTTTTTTTGTCTGAAATTTTGTGTATCGTCATAATTCGTCGAGAATCATCCAGAAATGCAATAAAAATTTTCAAAAATTTTTTCACGAATATATACCTTCCTTACTTTTGGTGAGGAAGTAATTACTTTCTCATAAGTTGACTTTGTTTGAAGTTTGACTTAGATAGGTATATTATAGTAGGCAGTAAAGTGTAACTTTTACTATCTAGATATATACCGATAAAATTAAACTTAGATTATAATATGTGTATAAAAACCAAGGCAAAATATTTTTAATATAATGTTAATTCTAAACAACTACTGGTAAAATACAGTTGCGTGTGTAGAATTTTTTGGTTGATTTCTCTTCGTTTAAGATTTTGAGTCATCAATAATGACGTTAAAACATTGTTTGACAATGCAAAAAAGCAGCAGATTCATTCCTACGAATGACGTTTCATAACTAACGCTAAGACAGCGTATTAAATATAATGTTACGTGTTTACACCCCTTAGTAAACACCCCAAGCGTAGATTCAATAGATGCAACACAAGATTTCGGTGTTTCACACCTAAAAGTAAACTTTCGCATCTAGTAATGCAAATAAATATTTTTGTATTTTCTAAAATAAACTCAAACTCGCATTAAAATGAGGATAATTATAGAACAGTTTCTATTGTTTTCATCCACGGCCATCTTTGCTAACTCATAAGTTGAAACTCTAAACCTGCAATATTTTTGTTTTCGATTATTAATTAAAAACATCCTGAATAAAACTATCAAGTATGCAATATCAGTGTAATCAGAAAAACAAAACCAAATCTAACTGAATAAAAACATATAGGGTGTGCCATTTAAAAAAACATAGGTTATGTCCATATCTGAGAAAATCGACGATCAGTTGTTTTTTTATTACTGCCATATAACAATTTAGTAAATACCCTGCAACTTTTGTGTGAAATATTTCTTTCTAATTTCTACATTAAACTGACAATTTCTGATTAAATGTGTACCAACAACAAAATGATAACACTGTACACTGTATATATTGTTATATAAGTTTGATTTTATGGACATTTGACAGGCACCAATATATAATATTTAGTGCCTTGCTATATTTTTCGCACTAGTTAGGCAAACATATTACCTACTACTGATATTTTCAAGGAAAAATATTAAGTTAAAATAATCCAGCCCTTGCGTGCTCAGACTATGCATTGAAACAAACATTTTTAGAAAATAGCAGAAAATAAATGAGGTACACAAGATGACAAGTTAAAAAAGTTGTTAAGAAATAACGAGATTCAAGTAGATTTAATTTCAACAACGACATTGTGATCAAAGTTCACCTGATGGTATATTAACTAACTTTACGGCGGACGCATCATAAAATTTGCAAATTTTAAAACTTGTAAAAAGTCTTGCAGCTCTTCGTATTACTACTAGAAATGATTTTATGTTGCAATTTTAGAAGTTGGGTTTATGTGCTCATAGTTGCTTTACTAGTTAGTGTTTTTAATAACCACTCACTTAATTATTATTACACTTAATTATTATTACATGTAATTTAGTTAATAGCTAATGCAGCTAGGCGATTCTGTTTGCTAGTTTGACGTTTATTACAAACAAGTCTGCTGGGTTTAAGTTGATGACCAAAGGATTCATTGTGTGAATCGATTATGCATATACATACTTTCTACATGTCCATTGCAGGTTTGTCCTACATCCACCAATGTTACGCCGCATTACAAATGCTATATTACCATCTACGGTACTCGTAAACCAATAATTTGTGCTGTTAAGAAATCAGTTCTTTATTAAAACGAAAAAATGCTGAATTTATTGTAATTATTCGGTCTTAAGCCTAACTGTTTGGAATTTTACAAGGAATTCGAAATTGCAAAAAACTATTGGGGGTTGCCATTTGGAAATTCAAAGTTGATCATAGCACAGCTTTTTTGGGACACCTTGTAGAATAAAACACATTTTTAAAATAGGCCTAATATACCTAAAATTAAAAGCCCAAAACTAAGGCTTTTTGAAGATAATGAATTTGTTTCTTACTATTCCACCTCAGAGTCCCGGATTTTTTCTAAAAATTAAAATAACTCCAATATACTCGGACATTGGGCGTCCATCCATTCTTTAAGTAGCCACCTGCTATTACCGGTGTTACTTATTTTAATTCAACACAAAATTTAGCTTGGTAAATTTACTAGCGGAAAATAATAATTTCACGTAATGGCGCTGGAATGAAGTCGAAGATTAAATCGTTCCAAAAATAGATTCAGCATTCAGCAATATACAATATGCATAGTTTCTTTCTGCACGTAAAACATGAATTCTATTTTGTAGTACGCACTGCTGTAGAGAACCGAATGAATATTTATTCCATAGAACTTTTCCGCCTATTAATTCAGAACATGTTTGTGTTATTAAAGTAGAAAGCCGATTATGAAAGTGGAAAACGGCAAACAGCGGTAACATGGCGGTTTATGGAGATTATATAAGCTAGTGCAAACATGCAGAGCTGCGGTGGGCCACAGAGGGCCCACATTGCGTGACTGCACGGCCAGACAGACAGATGTGAATGGCTGTGTAAACACACATTCAATCGCCAATCATAGCTACCTGGCGTCTAATCCTGAGCACGTGCAAAACTGCTATGCCATTTACTGATTGTAGGGCGACAATATTGTCATTCTGAAAACGTTTGCTTGCATGCCATTTGAATATATCAATTAGGAACGACACTTCGCTTCTTGTACCTATATTCCCCGACCCCTGTAATTCACTTACACCGCGAATTTACACATGTCTTGAAACTTGAAGTTTCTCTAATGCTCAATCTCTAGAAATGGATTTCAATAAATTCACGAATTATTCACACCTACTGAAAATGCTTACGTCTTCCCCATTGTCTACCCTTTATTATATATGCGTTGATTAGAATCCTGAACGCGAATACAACTGAGCTTCAATTTATATAAATTACCTACTTCTCTCCGGGTGGCGTTCTATTAGAGTATTGCCTATATTATCAACTACATGTCTTGACTCGGAATATGTGGCTGGTTGTGTAATTATTATTAAACATCTTTATTGATTTGTGAATTAATTATTTTTAATTAGTTCTCCATTTTAATACTGTGATCGTTCAATATTTTTTTAAATCTGCCTAAGCTATAAACAACGAGCTTTCATTATATAAACTGGTCAACAATTCATAAATATTTTTAAATATTGTGGCTCTTAAACTACAGGGTGGCCAATAAGAAGGTTGACAACTTTAATTGTGTTTTATTTTGTTTCATTTAATTTCCAAACGATGAAATTTGACCTTGTAAAAGCAGATACTTGGGAAACTCCATAACGAATACAAATTGTGAAAACTTTTTACCTCAGTGTTCAATTATACAGGGTGGTCCGAAATTAGTGGTCATCATTTTACTCGCGTATTCCTCGATCAAAAATAAGACAAAAAGTTCCTATAAACATGGCTCCGAAAATGCTTCCTAAGGGAGCTACAGGCCCCTAAATGTGGGCCCCTGAAGACGGTTTTTATTTATTATCTCCGAAACTCTTCAAGTTAAAGTAATGAAATTTTGCACACCCACTAAACTTTCTAAGCCTAACAAAATGAGGTAAATATCATCTCAAAATTTTTACCAAGGGTGGGTCAAGCTGTAGGGGTGGTGGGTAAAAAATACCGTTTTCGAGATAAATTCATTTTAATATTCAAATGTATGCTCTAAAATGATTAGGTAAGTGGACTAATATTTTCCTTTTCGCGTCGAAACAAAATTTAAGCATTTTGAGCAGTTGTTAAAATAAATAAGAAAATCTTGGTTTGATTTGGCTCCTAAATTTCAAAAACCGTCTTCAGGGGCCCACATTTAGGGGCCTGTAGCTCCCTTAGGAAGCATTTTCGGGGCCATGTTTATAGGAACTTTTTGTCTTATTTTTGATTGAGGAATACGCGGGTAAAATGATGACCACTAATTTCGGACCACCCTGTATACAGTGTGTCTCACTTTTCACCACTACACCCCAATATCTAGGGCATTTGTTGATCGATTTAGATCAAATTTGGTATACTTGTTTTCTTTCAGATTGTGTTTAAAAAGTTATTAATAAAAATTTATTTCAAACTTAAATACGCCTACTATGATCAAAAGAAATTGGCTCGGAAATTGGCAAAAATTAGGAATTTATATTAGCGATTGAGATAGGATTTTTGTTTTTACAGATTTGGGCCAGGAGTATGTTATCCCTAAATAGGGTGCGAATTTCGGGTACGTCGAAAACTACTTTCTTTAATTTAGCGTCTGATAAATTCAGAAATTTCTATATTAAATCGTTGAAGCATGAACCTTCCTTACCTAAAGCTTTTATGAACTGCTTCATCAAACCGAGTTTAATGTGGGGTGGAAAAACAATTTTTAATGAATCAACTAGAGGTTCCTCAATAACTTTTATTGATATCTTACGTTTTCTTTTTGGTTAAATTGTTTCCTTATAATACTTATCCAATTGACATAGAAAACAGGGCTATTTCGTTAATTCAAACCAGAATCATACGCAGATTTTAAGATCTTTAAATATTTGCCAGTTGTGCTGTTTATAATTTATTTTCTCTGAACTGTACTCATGCACTTGTAACCAACGTTGCTCTTAGAGCTTGGAGAAGCAAAAAATTATCTTGACAGCCCGTGGTGACTCTTGGACGTCCCTGTCTAGATCGTCTTTGGTTGTTACCTACCTGTTTCTCTGAATCTAGTTAATGCCCGGGTATTTGCGGACTGCGTGTCCGCAAATGTGTTGTCCCACAATCAACTGATGCTTATAAAGCGTTGAATCACACAGAGCAATTTTTTTAAATATTACTTTTATTTATACCTGTTTTATTTTTATCTGTTCGCATGTTGATTTATTTGAATATTTTTAACATTGGAAATGTTTTTGTTTTCGTATAGGGGGTTGAAAATTAGTTTCATGTTGCATAATATGAAGCATGACTTTATAGAAACAGTGGCGACAACAGAGTGACCAATTTTTGATTGGTTGTCTAAATCACGTGGTACCGGCAGTTTAGTTATTATTTTCTTATAGGCGTATTTTTGTCGAGAAAATCCCAACGGCTATATCTCGTTGCGATTCTTTGAATATTTAAAAAGTTATTAGCGTTTGTCGAAGAGTTTTGTAAATTTTGCGAAATTAAAAAGGCCGAATGCGCGCGCAGAACCCTCCAAATTTCATACGCGTGCAGGTCTTGCCAAAACTTTAAAATTTTTCGTTAACGTCACAAATGTCACTTTTTAGTTAGGATCTGCTGACCTCAAAATCGCAGCTGGACCGCTCAATTCACGATGTACTTTCAAGTTGGACTTTCGAGCTTGGATTTATTGCCAGAACGGCGGCCCGGCGGCCCGTTTTCGTTTAGAAATAAGGTTTAAAATTTTCGTGTTTTCGCAAAATTCGCCAAAAAATCCATAGTGCGTCCGATAGATTACACCTTATAGTCGATCCAGCGAAATTTAATGATTTCTTAATATCGGTCCTACGACGGAACCGATTACAGTTTCGGACTCGGGGCGACTTCAGGACCCCGAAACAATTTTCTGTTTCTCGATAGTACCTTTCCTTCACTTTGACATTTAATTATATCGAGTATTGTATCCAAGTAAGAAACTGCATGTTTCAAGAGCAGGATTAAACAAATGTTTTTAGTTTCCTAGAAGGGGGTCGAAAATCAGCTTCATGGCAAAATGACGTAACGCGAGAGATTTCAGTGGTTTCAGAACGATAGACGTCAAAATTACACTTTTTCGTACTCCTATTGAGCCTAAAATCAGAGCGGGACCATGCAATTCACGATGTAGTTCTAAATTCGACCCTTTACCTTGGATTTCTCACCAAAACAGTCTCTCGGAAATTCGTTTGGAAATAGTGTTTGAAGTTTTCGTGTTTTTGCAATTTTTTCAATTTTGTCAATGACTTGCAATTTGACAAATGATAGGGGTGGATTTAGGATCGGGGTTGCTCTGCCAGGTTGTCGATATCTGATTTGTACGTATAAACGATTGTTAGAGGTTTGAGTGCCATTACTTTAACATGAGGCAGATTAACCAAAAGTAAACAATAACAGTATTACATGGGAATTTATCGCTGCGTTAGAAAAGTCACGCCCAACAATCTCCAACACAACTTAACATCGAGAAGAACGTCGAACAGCTTATTTAATTTTGTCTCGTCGAAATATGAATAGCCGAAAACCATATGTAACTTAAAATTTTTTCGTTTTTCGCAATTTACAAAGATAGGGGTGATTTGAAGGAAAATAAAATATATGTTCAACTCCTCTCTCAATGCCTGATCCAATGATATGTCACACGGTTACAGTACAGGCAAAATGTACCGAAATTAATCAAATAAGCAAGAAAATTGCGGAATCTTTGTAACTCTATACTTATTATTTATGTAATTTGAAGGTGGATTTTTATTGCATCCACATTTGTACGACGTATGTTAACTACGTGAAAACCAAATTTAGGCAAAATTCAGTAATCGTAGCCCTCCCTCAAGAAAAGTTTTTGTCAAATAATATAAACGAAATCCGATTAATTTCAATGTTGCCAAAAATTCTTTAAAACAAAGGATTGTTTGTAAAACAAGCTGTAGATGATGTGGATTCACCTATTGTTAAAATAGCAATTGAAATTTGTACTTAGTTGATAAGGACGTTGATCTCCTTGTTTTATTAATCGCTTTAACTCCAGAAGAAAAAGATACTTTTCACAAAGCCAGGAATAGGAAAAATTATATGGAAAATTCTTTCTTCATCAGAAATCCAGAAATGACAAGAACGTATAAAAATAGTTATTTACATTACTAGATGCAAAAGGTTACTTCAAGGTGTGAGGTGATTTTGAATGGTCGAGGCAAAGCCGAGACCTTTCAAAAACACCGAATACTTAAAAGGTTTTTCGCATCTTGAAATGTATTATATTTTTTCTACTATACCGAAAAAAATTATGGAATTTGCTAATTTAAAACTAATTATTTCATGAAATTAATTGACGTTTTTAATAAATTTTATAGTTTAGGAGGTTGCCTGTGAAAATTGTTTCCATGGCAACAAAATATTACACATTTTAATTTCTGGTGGTTTCAAACTAAAATAAACAAATACATATGTTTTGTGGAGATATAAATGGGAATATTGCTTGTGCTTTATTTTACCCCAAGAAATCCAAAGCAAGGTATATGCAAACTTATGAAGCGTTTTTAAAATGGAGTAGGTAGGTACTACGTGCCAACAAAAATGTTGGCGTACTTCCTAGAAAGAACTTTCTTTATTAATACAAAATTGTTTAGTTGTATTAATTTGTTCAAATAGAACGAATTAATTTCGTTTAAAATTTGTTTTTCTACTTTTCTGTCCTGGTCGCAGAAGTTTTACTTTCGTAGATAGCAACGCCTTAGCAACCAGGTAACTCGAATGTTTACTTTCGTTATCGCGCGTGTTGCTAGGGTTACAAAGTTGATTTATATAAACGGTAGTAGAAAAATACAATTTTACTGACTCATGCCTTCAGTGGTTATGATACCACGTCTAGAATATTTCAGAAAGAAAAATTAAAATTCATCAAACTTCTTCAGAAAAATGTATGTCTCACTCAACTCATACAGATTTAATCAATTCAAAAAATCGCTGCACAAACAAAAATCAAAGTTGGAATTATTACCACCAACTTGAGATGCAGTCGCTTAATATTCATTACGAGTATTCTACAAAATTCAGAAATAGCTTGGCAATGAAAAAAATCCATAACAGTGGGGATAGAAGAAAATTAACGGCTCCTTACAAACTGTGACAACACTTTTGACAGCAGAATCAATATTGCAGCTTATCTCCTGCAACCGCAACAGAAAAGTAGGTTGAAGATACTCACAAATTTACGGAAATTGTCAGGGAATGCGATGTCTAAATTCATACATGGATAAAATTATCGAGGATCTAAACGACGCAGAAGATTTAGATGCTATCGATTCCGATCTTCTTTAGATACAAAGTGTGTTTCATTCAATATACAGTGTGTCTCACTTTTCAACACTACACCCTAATATCTAGGTCATTTATTGATCGATTTAGATCGAATTTGGTATACTTCTTTTGTTTCAGATTGTGATTAAAAAGTTATTAATAAAAAATGTTTTCAAACTTAAATACGCCTACTATGATCAAAAGAAATTGACAAAAATTAGGAATTTATATTTGCGATTGAGATAGGCTTTTTGTTTTTACAGATTCTTGTTCAGCGTGACCTAATATAGCGTCATTATATCACCCGACTACCAAGTTATGTAAATATCCTACAATAAATAACTGGAATAGTAGGGTGATTATTATTGAAATCTTAGATTTTTATTACTTTTTTTTTGTGTGAAGGAATGAAAATTTTTTAACGAAATTTGGTATACAGGCGTTTTAGGTAATGCTGAACAAGAATCTGTTAAAACAAAAACCCTATCTAAATCGCTAATATAAATTCGCAACTTTTGCCAATTTCTTTTGATCATAGTAGGCGTATTTTGAAAAATAGTTTTATTAATAACTTTTTAAACACAATCTGAAAGAAAAGAAGTATATCAAATTTGATATAAATCCTTCAACAAATGGCCTAGATATTGGGGTGTAGTGGTGAAAAGTGAGACACACTGTATATAAAATTTTAAACAACGAGATAATCCTCACTTGTACAATGATTATGTACTTTTTCATTTTGCAGAATATACTCACAGATAAGTAAGCAGAAAATGAAGGAAACAAACGTAAAATTGGCAAAAAAATTTGATAAAAAAGTCAAAAATTAATATTTCTCTATAAATGAAAATATTCTTATTTTTTGAAAATTTCTCATGGTTCAATTGCCAATTTTTATTATGCATGTGAAAAACCTAGTTCATCCCACGATTTTTCAAGTAGGCAGCTCCGACACACCCCTTACGGTTCGGGACTCTTAAGTTTCATGAAACATAGGTAGGTACCTATATATTTTTAAACGTAGGTATATGTCAAGTTTCAACGAATTCACTATGTTCTTGTTCAGTTTGGACACTTTTCCTGTACTATTAGCTGTGTTTAATAGTTTGCGATTAATCGATATCGGTATTTGTAATTGTTAGGAATCACTTCTCATCTTCCCGAAATTATATTAAATTATTTCAGTTTTAACATTAAAAATGTTTGTTAGTGAAAGAAATTATAGGTAATACCATTTTAGTTTTCATTATGAGAATGTTTTTGTTAATAAAATAACTTTTTATTTTAATTTCTAAATAAAACTACTGATAATAAGATTTTACTTTTTGAAAATGTTTTGTGTCAATTAAATAACTATTTACTACTTTGCAACAAATTTTCATTTTTATCACATCCGAAATTTCACAAGATTTGCGTTCTACTTCGTCATTTCCAATGTATCCTCCGGTTGCATCTTTGCGAAGGACATTATTAAGTTTTCTATAAAAATTTAGGCAGATTTTCTTTGTTTACATTAATATTTTTACAATTAAAATTTATTTTATTTAATTCTGTTGTTTTTATTAGAAACTGAAAGTTAATCATCTGTGTGTTACGAAATATTGGAAAAAATACTGTGCAAACAAATGAAAATGAATTAATTTTCTATTACTAAATTGTCAAATTATTATTAGTTTAACAGCGATAATTTTTCTAATAAATACTTGGTTTGTATTTTTGCGATATTGTCGTCGCTACTAATAATAATAACTTGTTTTAGTTCTGTCCTATTTTCAACCTGCAAAACTCTACAAATAGACGAGAAGCTTTACATAATAAAAATAGTATACATATACATAACAGCCAAATCCACACTTTTATTATTTTTTGTGTAATTATATCTCTGCAGTAGTAATATTTTCACGATATATTTTTTTGTTTGTTACTGATAGTAATAATAATGTGTTATGGCTTTCGTTTTACCTTTTTGTAAAACTCTTTTAATAAATATAAAAATAATTTATTCCATAAAAATTTTTCTCTTTAACACGACCTAAAGTTTTAAATATGCACTAGAAATGTTTAATCCACAAACGATTCAGTTGTTGTAAGTAAATTGCTGATATTAGGGTGTCAGGAAAAAATAAACGCTTGATGACCTTTCAATTGTAGACTTTGATTAAACTATTAAGAAAATATTGAGTCTATATTTTTATACACACAAAATTATTGCGATTATTCCATACTTTTGCCAAACCCTGTATATTTTATGGGAGTACTTTTTGAAATATTTAAATCAAACCCTATAATTTAGTTGAAATTCTACGGTTAATAATTAACGAATTTAGATTAGGGTAAGATTGTTTTTTTTTTTTTTTTGAGAATATATGAATATACAATAATTCAATGTTATTTAAGGAAACGAACAATACTAAATACAATTTATTATATTACATGTTAAGTTCTTGCTGAATTTTATTGATGTTGATTTTATTGATAGTTTGTTGGGAAATATTATTGCATTTTGTTTTGATTCTAGTTTTTGATCGTCCATATCTTCAGGTCTCGTTTTGTCTACTATATTTTTAAAGTGACTCCACAGAAAGAAATCTAATGCCTTCCTATCCTATCGATCTATTGGAAAATACTTAGTCAAGATACCTTCTAACATCAACTGCGTAATGTCGGAGTGCATATTCATATGTTAAAAAAAAAATTACGCAACATATTAAAATTTCTTCTGTTCTGTATGCAGAAAAATATGCTCCTTCAAACGCATTTTCAAAAGTGTGAAATATGATGACATCACAAATATGATTATCTCATCAAATGTTGGGTGACTTTAAACAAAAAGTGATGTGTTCTAGGATTCTTTCCCAAAAACTGTTCAGTTTCGAATAACTAAATTTATTCCTTAGTTACCTACTGTATAATAACGGGTTATTAGAGATTTATAATAATAATAATAATAATAATAATAATAATAATCTTTATTCACCATTTACGATACATTAGAGTATATATGGCAGGTCATTTACATAAATAGTATAAAAATAAAAGACAAAGCAATAAATAAAATAAGTAAATAAATAGTACATAATAATTAGGTATATGTTACGAACACTAAATAACAAATTGACAAACAAACAGATAGATATATTGCATACATGTCAAAACGTTAGATGGTCTTAAGGTGACACAAAATATGGCCTTAACTTAAAATATTCCGGATACAAACTCGTCAACGCTGTAGAATGCGTTTTCCAATAAGAAATTTTTAATTTTACTTTTAAACAGTCTACAGCAATTTATCTCACGGATGTGTTTGGGCAATGCATTAAACATGCGGACACAGTTATATTTGGGAGAGTGTTTGAAAGCAGAAGTTTTGTGTGGAGGGATACTCAAAAGTACGCCATGCCTTGTATTATAGGCATGAGAATCGGCTACTCTGCTAAAATTATGAATATTGTATTTCGTATACAGTAAGCATTTAAGTATATATATGCATGGTACAGTTAGAACTCCCTTTTCTTTGTAAATTACTCTGCAAGTTTCATTATATTTTAAATTGAAAATTAGGCGTACTATTCTTTTTTGAAGAATAAACACTCTATTTTTGTCTCTTCCGCACCCCCAACTAAAAATATTTAATGCAATGTGAGAGTAAGCCAGAGCATAATATATGTTTAACAGACCCTTTTCATCTAAAGTATCCTTTAACTGCATTATTCCAAAGTATGCTTTATGTAGTTTTTTGCAAATATTGTCTATATGAATATCCCACGATAATGTGGGGTCTAGAAATGTACCAAGGAATTTTGCTTCATTGGATACCTGGGAATTAGAAATTTCAAACTCGGATGGCAAGGATTTTCTAATATAAAAATTCATTATTATAGTCTTATCATTATTTAATATTAATTTATTTCTGTCACACCAAGCACTTAAATCACTTATAGCTAAATTTGCCTTTCTTCGAACTTCCTCAATGCTATAAGCTGATACTGAAATGGTCGTATCGTCAGCAAACATAGTGACATGTGCGTCATTAATGTAAATTGGAAGATCATTAACATATAATAGAAATAGTAACGGTCCCAGTACATAACCTTGGGGGACACCAAGTTTGACGTTGTAAGTTGTTGAATTTATATTATTATGATTTACTATTAATGACCTGTCTTCCATATACGATTTTATCCATATACGATTTTATCCATTGTAATGGCGTCTGTTCAATTCCTAAACTATAAAGTTTTTTTATTAGTATATCATTCTGGATGGTGTCAAATGCCTTCGATAAGTCAAAGAACATTGTAATTACATATTTTCCATCATCCAGAGAAGAATATATCTCTAATGCGCGAGCAAAAGGGCGTAAGTCAAAACATTTGATCTTATACAATGAATTTTTAAACTTTCTCAAAATATTGTAAAATCACTAAATTTGGTTTTAAATAAAATAGAATTGAATTTGGTTATAAAAATTATAGTAAACATAACTAGTGACTAAATATTTCATCTATATGACGTATTCCAAGATTTAGACCAGACTTAAGCCCAAATGATCCAGAAATTTTATAGAATAAGAAACATAAGTCGTTTATACCAGAACGGCATTTTATTTAAAAATTTATAAAGTGAACACAAATTTTATTCAAATAAGCGATTAACAACATATAATTATTCCTGATCTGACACATATTCTTCCAAATCTGGGTCGATGTCAGCGATTGGTTTAGTTTGCAAATTTTCATAAAAGCTTTGGAATACATCAGGAACTAGTGATAGCAATTCTAATAAGTGCTCCTTTTTTTTCTGCAGCTATAGGTAGCGGCCGATCGTAACGTTTCGTCAAATTAAAATTTCCAGGACGACCACGTCTACTCAAATTTATTTCCTTGAGTTCTTCATTTTCATCGAGACTATTTCGGTAATAAACAGTTCCATGTTTTTTTAGTGTACTTTAACCATTTACAATCATGCAATTTAAATGGATCTCCCTTAGAGTTTTTCTGTCGTTTAACTAATCCATTTTTTAACAGATCAGCAAAATCGTAAAAATCTTCTTGACGTAACTCTACTACCTTAAATGGTTTTGTTTTATTTGTGCAACGAATTAGTGTAGCCCAGTCGTGTGGATGAGAAATTTTCATGCCGGACCTCTTTTTTTGTTTTTCAATGAGCGAATGATCAACGTCACATTCCATGTGGGAGTGTCCTGGTATCATAAATTTATGATTAATTTCATGCAGTGTGGATTTTAGCTGCATTATTGCCAAAAACATAGCAATAACTGGAAAATTTTTATTTTGGCCACCGCACGTATCTGAGTAAAGCGTGATGCTCTTTATCTCTGGTGGCAAATCCATTATTTCTTTAAAAACACAAGACGCAATTTCATTTGCACCTCGCATTGCTAGTGGTTCATGCCATAAATAACAAGAGGCAAAACCAGTTCCGCAATTATGTATCGTGAGATTGTATGTCCAATATTTTCTCTTATAAAATGATATAGAAGTTTCCAAATAAGGAGTAGGAAGGCATTGTTGTAGGTCGAACGTATAACAGACAAATGAACCATCAACTTTCGCACGGTTTTTATCAATTTTCTTGCTTTCATAAGCAAAATCTGCCTCTTGATGGTGCTTTTCCTGCGCTAGTTTTACTTGGTTTTGTTCTTCTCCATCACCAGCAACTTGAAGTTGCATATTCATCACTTCGCACTTATGGCAAGTATCTGTTTTTGGAATTTTAAATGCTAACTTAAGTTTATGAAACTCCTGTTCATAAATTTTCCTCCCAACATATTTTACACTTACCTCCCGGTAAAGTTTATACATTTTAGATAAATTTAGGTCTGATGGCAAATATTGCTTGTCATTTACTCGCCGCGTATAATGACTCTCATATTTTGGGAAGGACTGTATATGAGCAATAATTTGTTGGCGTTGCTCAGGTGAAATGATATTCCATGGCACGTGCCTTCCTCGTAAATCATCTTTGACTATTCCACATAAACTACTTCTTTTGTTTTTTAAATTGTTTCTTATAAATTTATCAGTTTCACATAGAGTTGCTGTAAAACAACCTTTGCAAACTTTACACCGCTGTCCATCAATTTCAAAAACATAATTGTATGTAACCTCTCTAGCTTTACCAGAGTTTTCTTTTCGAACTCGACGCATACGAATCGGAGAAGTTGTTACCAATTTTGCTATATAATTTGTTCTTTTACGGTGTTCTCCCTGTTGCCAATAGTCTCTAAAAATAGTTTCTCTCAATTCAGGTTTTAACCATTCTCGGCATTTCATTCTACAATTTGGGAGTTCTATAATTGTGCGTTTTTTCACAATTTTTCCTTTAGCAGTAACATATTCATTGCCTGTGTGTCTATTAAGGGTTCTTTCTTTTCTTAACTGTCTAGCATATGGCTTTGAAACTTGATTTACACCAGGCGTCGCATGTTGCAACTCACCTTGAATTTGATTTACGTATTCCTCCATTTCAGATGCATTCTTTGATCCTACTTCCTCCTCTTCTTCGGGAGCTTTAGCAATTTCTTTAGTTATGTTGACATATTGATCAGGAATATCAGGATTACTGTGTACTTCAGCTTCCACTTGTATTTTTATTGACGACAGAACCGTTATTTTCTTCATATTCAACTTGTTCCATGTTCTGTTGCAGCTCATCATTACCTGTATCATCATTTGGTATATTAGATTCAATATTTTCATTTTGTTGTTTTTGTTTGATTTCACTTTTATTAATGCTGTGTATGTTTTTAATTTGTTTTTTCATCTCTCTCTTATTTTTTACATTAGTTATTTGAGCACTTTCATTATCTTCAACTTTAGAATTCCTAATCTTTGCTTTGTTTCTCTTTTTAGTTCTTTGATTACTTTCCTCACTGTCGCTTGTTGAGTAATCAGACTCACTTTTTTGATAATCTGGATCATCGCTATCATGACCGTCCCAATAGTAGTCCTCTATTTGAGAATCTATAATGAAAATAGTTCGATATAACTTTTCTCCGCCACTGTAACCTGCTATCATATAAAAATACTTAATATTTTTATTAGTAGTTACTTTCTATTTTAAATTATAAAATATACTTACCGTCAGGTTTTTTCGCCTTCAACAAAGCTAGGATCCTCTTTGTACGTTGTGACATATTTTTTTCATATGAACTTTAAAAAACAAAGCAGCACAAGTAACAAATCACAAGTTTTATTTATCGACGTATTGGGTATAACGGACTTAAGACAGTAAGGGGACTGGCATTTCAGGCACAAGTTGACGTAAACCTTCTAGATCGAAAATACAAAAGCATTAAGTTACATGCCTTATTTTATCGCTGAGTAAGGGGACTGGTATTACAGGCTTAAGTTGACTTAAGCCTTCTAGATCGAAAATACAAAAGCATTTAGTTACATATGTCTATTTTATCGCTGTAATGGTAGTTAGGCCTTATATAACCCAATTCATAAAAATAGTAATAATAGGAGTTGACTTAAGTCCATTTTACCAAACAGATTTTCGGCAAATGGTAAGTTCACTAATGCGGTTAAGTCATCCCAGCAAACACCGCTTCGTAACTATTAAGGAACATTAACGCTACTTATATTTCGTGTTACACTTTTGTTTCAGTCACAAAAATGCGTGTTTTTGGTGACAAATTGCTTATTTGTCCGCAACAATGCATCGTTATTAAACTGCAACTATTACTTTACATAATTGCGAAACAAAATATTCGTAACAAATGCCAATTTACATTTGTAATAAATTCGTTTTTACCAAAATCTAACTCCGAAAATATCTTGAAACATTTAGGCTCTTACAGTTTCATTCACCAAGTTATTTGTAAATACAAAACTTATATAAATAATTCGCAACCGTTATGCAAATTTAGTTTAAGTACAGATTCACAACAGTTGCAAGTTATTAGAAACTAAGGTTGCTCATTAATTTCAGAAAAGTTGCTTATCATAAGCAATATAAATTTTACAATTTACTTTCAAATCAGTTTCTTTTTTGTTTTATATTTATTAAGCAAATAATGCAAATAAAGCAGGTTTGATATATGTGCACAAATCCGCCTACCACCCTGATCCCTCACCTTCCCATTCCCGATCATTGGAGTCTTTTTGTTTTTTAAATGCATATAGTAGCATTTTACAGACGCTCAAAAATATGACAGGCCCTATCAATCAATACATGTCCCAACTTTGCCGAACCACTTATTACCTATTCACTGTTGAACAACTCGAAAACGAAAAAGTGTGCGGAAACTTTTTTGGTTCTCGCGAGTTGAGTAACAGTGATTAAGTAATTTGTTCGACAACATGTAGGTACTGACAGTATAGAGCCAGTTATATTTTTGGAGCGTCTGTAAAATGCTATACTAAATACATTTAAAAACAAAAAAGACTCAATGATCGGGAGTGCGCAGGTGAGCGATCGGAGGCTGGGGGGTGGATTTATGCACGTACAGCAAACCTGGCTTCGTTTGTTATTGGACGAGTAATTTTTCTTGGACGAAGACCTCAGTCACATTTTTCTAGTAGGGGGCTCGTTACTTTTTCAGGACCCATCTTTAAAATCACTTTTTGCAATATTTAACAAAATTCACATTCTCAATCTCTCATCTTTATACTTAGACCATAAATCCTTTTAAGATAAACTCTTTTCTATATCTAGGCGAAATTAATCCTTAATCCTTAATATTCACTGTTAATGTGTTTGGAGGAATCCTATAAAATAAAGGAAAAAGATAAAATATTGACAAATAGATGTTCAAAACAATTTATTGTCCATTGTACAATAAAATAATTCATTTTCTCTGTTTTCTTCAATCTCTGGCTGGCCGCTCTAAACCAGTCCTTACACGCAACTTCAAAATTGGCATCTGTCATAAATGGAAAGCATTTCCTGCATGAATCTACAAATAAAAATCAATTCTTAATCAAACTAGCAATGTACACTGTACAGGGTGAACCACAATTTATTTATCTCCTTAAGGTGAGTGCGCTAACCCAACTCTGTATCTAGTTTAAAATTAAAATAAGAAGAGAAGGCCGGGAGAGTGTCAAAATTTGACAAGGTTTTTTTTTTGATGAAATGAGAAAAAGATTTCGATTGTAAAACTTATGAAACCTATGTACTATATGTAACTCTAGCCCACTGAATAAAATAAATGAAGTTAAACAATTACATATTATTCCTGAGAGAAAGAAGCTTGTTGCAAAGGGATGGTAAATCCAAATTAAAAATGAAAGAAATACACGCGGTAGTTTTCGAGAAAAAGAAATAAAATACGCCAACATTTTGAATTTAACTGACCTATCTCATCTGAAGTGAATATAAGATAGGTCAAGGCTCGGGTCAAGGTTGATCTTGTTTTTTGTTCATTAGCTTTTACCGGACCACTATCAATGTTCGGAAGTCATATTTTTTATACCAGTGTTTACACATTTCATCAAATGCGCCAACTTTATTAGCGCCTTTTTGTAAAGTTTTTTTTAATAATTTATCGTTCGAAGTACCTATATAAGAAACAGACAGACAACAGACCTTGTCGGTAATTTAATTATGTGATGTTTTTTTATATCTTTGGCACAGAGGAAGAATGAAGAAAGTGGACGACCGGCGGAATGTCTTTGTCACAGCTGTGACCTCTACGTTTAAATCGGAAGTGTGCAATGTTGCAAAACTTAAAAAAATCGAATCCATAAATTTCAGTTTCATATGTTACAAATTGTGGAAAATTAGATAAAATCAGAAATGAAATTAAATATTCAACACCCGCTTATCTTAGAAACAAAAATCTTTAGAACATAATATGTTCATATAAACTTTTCTTCACTTCAAATCACCTGAAGAATTACTTCTTTAAGTAAAGCGTTTATTTTATTATTCGATTTATAGGTACCTAGTAAAAAGATTCGCTACCCACGCTGTTAATGTGCCCACGCCATGTTATATCTTGCCCAGGAAATTAATTTTTACAATACATACAATTAAAACTTATCTAATTTTAGGTCTATAAGTATTAGAACTTACCTACCAGTTACGCTGTGTATACCTATATTGTGTAATTATTTTTCACAATAGTAGTTTTTGCACAAGACCACTTGTTTATACCACACATGTAAGTACACAATTAATTACTCACTCTACACATTCAGTCAGACCAACTTGTACTGAAGCCGGAACCAGTTGTTTGCGCTGCTGGCGCAGTGTGCCAGAATTCTATTGGTCGTTTGAATTTTATCTCTCTCTCAGAAGTAATTCTAGCCTATAGAAACGACTTATTTGTTTGAAAATGTATAGCGAAAATGTAACGTATTACTAATTATGTAAATTTTTCAACACTTCACAACTGAAAATTAATTGCTTCAATAATTCCGTAATTGTTTCAGTTTATAGCTACTAAAGGAATACCGCATCAACAATTGCGTAATATTCTCAAATTTTAACCATTGAAAGTATGGCGTTTTGTAAGTTATGAAACATTTACGTTTGTCGAATTAAGAATAACATTTGATAGGTAACAGTTTCGATTTTTTTCAAACCCAACAAAGATGTTTTATACTATATTAAACAATTTCAAAACAAATCTTTCAGGTACAGATATATTGCCATAATTACGAATCTGTTTCACATTTTGAAATATGCTTCTAGAGTTACTTATTTGTGACTTAACGTTACGAAACAAATACACTCTGTGTTTGCTGGGATGTTGACCATTTTTTGACTTATGCCCTTTTGCCCGCACACTAGAGATATATAATTTAATAAGTGATAGGAAGCACTTTCAATGGATCTGCCTGATCTAAAACCATGTTGCGATGGAGATAAAATGTTATGATGTTCCAAATGCCCAACAATACGAATATAAAAAGCTTTTTCTATTATTTTTGACAGACTACTTAACAAAGATATTTGCCTGTAATTGTCAATATCTTCAGGACAACCTTTTTTAAATAGGGGTATTACCTGAGCAGTTTTAAAGATATCAGGGAATCGTCCCTGACAGAAAGATTGATTAATCAGGTATACCAAAGGATGGATAATACTCTCACTAATTTGTTTAAGTATAGAATTAGAAATATCATCTATACCAGAAGAATTTTTATTTTCCAACTGATTAATTATATCAGTGATCTCCTGTATGGAGACGGGTTCAATAGAAGAAATTGGTTCTCTATCAGCAGACATAGTGCACGGTAGTGACATATTTTGTCCAAAGTGTTCCGTGACTAATTACAACCGGCTATGGTGGAGAAGTAAGATGCAAATAGTTCAGTTACTTCAGCAGTGTCAGATATATATTTGGAATCATATTTTAAAACTATATTTATATTCTTTTCCTTACATCTACCAAGTCTGTTATTAATAATGTGCCAAGATGCTCTTGATTTATTTGTTGAGCTATTTATTATATCATTATAGAATTTCTGTTTTGCTAATTTTAGATTATTTTTGTATTGTCTTTTTTTTATTTGATATGTCAATTTCATTTCCGGGTCATTTAAACGGTTTTGAAGCCAAAACATATTTTTAAGTTTAACGCCCTCATCTATTAATTCTTTATTAAGCCAGCGCTTTTTATCCTTATTACTTGGACATTTTTTGTGAATATATTTCAATGGACAACATATGTTAAAGTACCATCCAATGGTATTTACCAAAAAACTAAAGCCGTTGTTGACGTCATAAAAAACTAAATGAAACCAGTCTACTCTACTTAACATTATGTTTAGCTGCAGGATTTTGCTCTCTGTTATACAACGCTTTGAGTAGTTTATGTGTGAAATTTCCTTTCCGTTAGATACTCTATTGATTTTGACGTGTAAGATATGAGCTAGATGATCAGCAATATTGAGATTTATTAACTCACAAAAGAACATGTCTGACGGTATATTTGTAACCATGTAGTCAATACAAGTTTTGCTTGTGTGCCCATTTTTATTTGTGAAAATTCGGGACAACTCTCAGTTGTAGTAAGGTTGAGTTCATAAGAGTTAATGATATCCTCAAGTAACTTTGTGGTTGTGCATATGTTATTAAAATTAATATTAAGATCACCACATAGTACAACAAAATTATATTTCTTTGAAGCAAAGTTAAGATTGATTACTAGTACTACAAATTCAAATACGATTCAATCCTTCTATTTATTAACACGCTTTTATTAACACGCTTTTTATTTTATTCTATTTTTATATTTTTCCATTTATTATATTTTATTTATTTTTTATTTATTTTATTTTTTTTTATTATTTTTTTTATTTTTTTATTTATTTTTTTATTATTATTAGCTTCACCTGTATGTTTGTTTGTATGTAACGGAATCTTTTAACGAGATTTTCACCCTCTTCAGAACGTCAGATCAATCTAAAACTTTGCACACTTATCAAAGATCGATGACAATACAAAAATGTCAAAAAAATTTTGATTTAAAAAATAAAATAAAAAATTTGGTTTCAAAAATTTCAAAAAATTAGATTAAAAAATTTAGAAAAAATTGGAATTCAAAAATTTTTAAAAATATTTGATTTTAAAAATTACAAAAAAAATTTAAATTGAAAAATTTCGAAAAAAATTGAATTGAAAAATGTCAAAAAAATTTCCGATGACTAGGACAAAGTTGTCAAATTATTGTATTGTTATTGGTCCTCACCAGGATCATCAGGATAAAATAAAATATAGTTTAAAAAAACTAAAAAACACGCTTTTATAGCAGACCTAACTAAAAAGTATAAAAAATTAATTATAGTTTAAAAAAACTAAAAAACACGCTTTAAAGGGAAACCGAACTAAAAAGTAAAAAATAATGTTTATCTATTAAGATTTTGTTCAACAGTGATAAATATTCCACTAACTCAATATAATTAAATGCTTTTTACTAAGTTTAAAATAAGAATCAAGTGATTGACAAAAAAAATAATTTTATTGTAAAAAAGCGTGGAGTGCTAACTCTACTTAACCAATAGCTATCACTGAAAGAAATATTTATAAAAATTGATATCATGACCCCACGCTTTTTTACAATAAAATTATTTTCTGTCAATCACTTGATTCTTATTTTAAACTTAGTAAAAAGCATTTAATTATATTGAGTTAGTGGAATATTTATCAGTGTTGAACAAAATCTTAATAAATAAACATTATTTTTTACTTTTTAGTTCGGTTTCCCTTTAAAGCTTTTAGTTCGGTTTCCCTTTAAAGCGTGTATTTTTTTAGTTTTTTAAACTATAATTTATTTTTTTACTTTTTAGTTTGGTTTGCTATAAAACCATGTTTTTTTTTAGTTTTTTTAAACTAAGAATATTTTTTTAATTTGAATACAGGTATGTTAATATATAAATTGTTGCACCATAATTATGTTCTATATTTCTTTGTTTATCTAGTAATTCCAATATCTGTTTTAAACCAGCCCTGAAAAAGTAGGCACTTGTTACAAGGGTTAAAAATGTTTTGTCATAATGCTTCATCAAATTCAATTAGCTAACTCCCAAAAAGGCAATGTAACCTTAACCGCTAAACCCATTCCATAGAGACTGATAATTTTTTCATATTATACATGTTTTTGTTAAGCACACATTTTAATTTAAAATTTTATTATAAAACAATTTTCCAGCATTGTTTTACGATTTGCGAAAAAGTAAAAGTTATATAAACTGATAAAAGTTAAACACAGGCGTACACTCAAAAACATGTTACTTTATAATGTAGTGTATTCATACTAATTCATAGATATAGTAAACTGGTGATTTGTCTCCTATGGGTAGGTACTGGCCAACAACCCAGTATTTAAGAAATGAAAATATACAATTTTAAGTCTCAAATATTAGTTGAGTTGAAGACAGTGATAATGATATTACAACAAAGGATGAAATAAGTTTACTATAGGTATTCAGAAATTATAATATTATAAGCAAGTGCAAGCAAGTGAATCCCCCTGGAGTCTACATTGCTGGGATTGTTGGACCCAACTCGAAGAAGTAAAGAAACAAAAGTCAAGGTACCTACCTATCTATTTTAATAATATCATCCACGCAATCAAACATTCTGTTAATCCGTTGGTCTGACTGGTTCTTTGATTAAAAACTCGCATTTCAAACAATGGGTATGTTAAATAAATCATCATCAAACAAAAATTCTGTATATTATGTTTTATCTCTGGTCCAGTCTGTCTAATATATCTTTCAGTGCCGCGGTTGGATTATATCCTTGATACTCTCTAATTCAAGTACAGTTGCAGATGTCAATAATACCATCAAATGGAAATGGAGTACTATTATCTACCCTATTGAAAACAGTACATGATATTTCAACCACAGGTTATTAAAAATAATAAATTAATATTTAATAATTTATGAAGCTTCCTTTTATGAATTTTCTTATTACAAAAAATATGGCATAACCTGAAGCAGCTGCAATCGTGTCCACATTACGTATGACGAGATGATCTTTCACAAACAAATTTTTACAATAATATAATATATGCGTAACGTTGAGTTGAGTCATACAACTTGGCTAATATGAATTTAGTTTTAGTGCAATTAAATTGAAACAATCTAATATAACTTGGAGTATTTCATGTATGATTAACTATGGATTTTAATATAGAAACGTTAGAGGAGAAACTGTAAAACGGAAGTCTGTGAAGCAAAGTCAGCTTAAGAGGCGGTGTGGCGGCGGCATTTCGCGTTTTGCATTCTACTTCAGTTATGAATTTCATTTTAACGAATTCCTTTTGTTCATTACGTCTTCACTTAGCACACTCAATTTCTTAAACATTCCTATGAGAAGAATATAATGCTTTCGGAGTTTTATCAGACATCCCCCCGTGCCAATGCTGGCAACGTGCTAATATCAGATATTCCCATTTATAACCTTTACGAGCGAGCGAGCTCGTATTAAAAAATCAAGCACGCTACCTGTTCCCAACGCTTACTTTTTCTTCTTTCTGTCAAATTTCACAATCAATTTCACACGAAAATCTTATGCTAATTTATATTAACTAGCATTTTAAAATATATCAAGCATTATATCATTTTCTCTTAGCATTTCAGTTACAGGTACACATATATATATATTTTGTGGTTGGTAATTATAGAAACAAAAATATTATTAATTATTCGAAATAAAACCATCCATAAATTGTTTATCAGATATGATTCCAAAGCATTATCCTGCTTTCTATTAATATTGTTGTCCAAATATAAGCTCATCTACATCATATAAAATGCGTAAACTGTTAATGAATCAATGGTACAACCAATCTGGTATCAAGATGTATTATACTTTATGTTCAAGACACTCCGATTTTAAATGTGAATAACTAAATATCTCATCCACACCTGTCGTTTTGAATATGCGCAATAATTTTAACATAAAGTGCAATTTTTTATTGTCAGTTTTACTTTATAAAACACAATCTTGCAGTTAAAAGTATCTCTTGGTCTTGTAATAATCATTTGGGTGAGAAAGTATCTAATACTTAAACATTTCTTGCATTACAGGCAGAGATAAGTTATAGCGTCATAAAACACAAGCTGTTGAATACCAAATTAAATTAAAGATGCAGACTATAATATGTTTCCAGCCATGAACTCTCCTTAACTAGTCTGTCGAGTTGTAATTTTTTAAGAAAAATATGTAATTATGAAACTACATTAATGGTGCAGCAGTGTGATAATTATTATATTAAAGGTTTTTATTAATTATTTAATTATTTTTCCAATTTTCCAAATTCAACGACGATTATACTACGGATAGTAGCATTGAATTCAGAAAAGTGGGTTGCATCTAGCATTATATGGATGGCGGTCACACATTTTTCTCTTGTAATGATTTTTATCTTTGAGTAAGGAAACGTAAAGCAAAGAATTATGTACATTTGTGGATTAAGTATAGTAATTATCAATAAAAATTTAAGTAAAATCAGTTTAATATTAATTTTCTCTGCTACAAGATGAGTTACTTTAGGTCTCCTGCTTCATTATTTCATACGTTTGCGACCATTTCTATCCGCTTCTCTATTTCCCTTGTTTCAATTTCCTTTCTATCCGTTTTTGCGATAATTGGCAAATATTAAACATGGACTGATAGAACGACTTTCATTTAAAGAAAATTTGCTGTAAACATAAATTTATTCGTTCTCAAAAAGACCTTTCCGCTTTCCTCTTAATGGATTTTTTGGTACGATTTTAAATTTTTTTAAAACTGTTTTTTTTCTTATGGGATTATATCAAGGACATCGTATACAAGGAGTCGCCGACAACCGAGCTAAATATGCGGGAGAGAATAATACATGCGTTTGAAAATATTTCACCTCGAATATTAACGGGGTTACCATGGTAACGGAACAAAAACCAAACTGCTGATTGGTTAGAAAATGCTGGTGTGAAATTTTACTGAAATGTTATCGTAATGAACAAACGTTAATATGAATGATGAATTGTGAGTTCCCAAATAGACAATGGATCAAAATAAGTAAGTATTGTAATCCACTACGAGTTCATCTTAAGAAGGAAAAATTTTTTAATTCTCTCAGTAAATTCCTGATTTTTATTAAAGTGAGCAGTTTTGTGAATAATAAATCACAATAATAAACCATCAGGTGCAGGACTACAAACTAAACAATAGGAAAAATTAAGCATATTTTACATAAAAAATATTATTATCCATAAACAGAAAATATTTTAATTTAATGGTCAAGTCCTTCAGTTATTATATCTTCTAATTATTTTATTCATTCTCCTGTTAACTTTACTTTGAATTTTACAATTACCATATTTAATGATCAATATGTTTTAGAGATTTATAGGAAACCCACCCACAAGTATGTCCAATAATAACTCTTACTCAATTTTCTCATAAAATTGCAGTTTTCAATTGTTATATTAACAGGTTACATAATACTCCCTTATTCATGGATTCATTTAACAATGAATTATTATAAACTACTAAACAATTGACCATTTCTAATAGTTATGACATCGTTAATAGATAGATTGCTGATAAAAAACCAAAATAAAATATTTAGTATTCATCAAATTACAACAATGATGATATGACGGAGATTTATCGATCACAAAATCAGCAGCACAAATAATTGTGAAGAGGTTATGAAACTGTTTAAATTTTTCAACTTACGGACTCATATATGATTAATCTCTCATACTCATTCTTTAATGTTTAGAGCGGTTATGACCATAAAGCTGATTTTAAGGTATAATTTAACGTTAAATATTTTAATCACTTTTAGAACATCATTCGACACAGAATATCATCAAAATAAATGAATTTTTCACTGTCATTACAGCTTCATTACAATGTAACAATGTTATTTAAAGACTAAGACAGGGGACGGTTGCGGATAATATGCTATAAAAATTTTTAATATACCCTCTTCTGAAATAAGACTTCTAAATGATGCAGCGTTTAATGCATTTAAAATGCATTGAAATAAAAATAAAATAAGGAATTCATTATAGAATCGTATAATGTAAGTTTGTGTTGGAATATCAACTTGCTACGATTTTCTTTTGAGTAGTACAGTACAGTAACAGTAAAAGTTACTTAGTAAATAATCAAAGTGAAAATGACTTTTACTTAATAATAATATTTATATCGTACGATGATTCACAATTTTTACTTTAAAATATATATTAGATGGTATTATAATTTACTCTTATATTTATTAAATACTTTATTTTCGTGCAAAATGAGTGTATATTTTCTTCCCACATTAATTAAAATAGTTAAAATAGTTCTCTAAACTCACAGGAAACCTAACAGTTACCCGATATATGACAAATTAAAAAACTCTAATATAAAGATGCAGATATATGATTCTTTGATGTTCTTGATAGAAACGTAACGTAAATATGCACTCAATAATATTCAGCATATTTTTTGTTAAAGCACAATTCTACGGAAAATTGAAATCGAAATATAATTGTTTTCCCTTTGGTTAGAAACTGCTGAAATACATTATTTTTCAAATACAATTTCTCACCTAGAAATACAACTCTGAACTGTTTTCGCCTCAACTAATGGGATGGAAAACAGCAACGGTGATACATAATAATAATAATAATAGTAATAAATACATTTTCTTATTCTTATATATAACCTATTGTACTTCTTACATAAATACAAGATTGATGAATTTATTTCTAATATGGTATATCATCTGAGTAGATCGACAACGTGCAGAAAAGTGTTATAACGTAACTGAATCGCTCTTATTAATAATATACAGATGTAGGAAACAAACATATTATAATAATAATGTAGTTTCTCAGTTATGTCGCAATTTTTGTATAAATATTAATAAAGACATTTATTATTATAATTTTAGAAAAATTCGTACATCAGATATGGGATACAGTAATGAAATTCAATGAGTTTATCTTCATTTATATAATCAAAATATCTAATCGCATCAGGTATTTGAAAAAGGAAATGGGAGACGGAAAATTTAGACAAGCTTTCATCGAAAATTTAGGAAATTAAAAAAATTGGCGGCATTCTTAAACATGAACTTCTTGTTGAACCCTATCCAGAATTTTCAGGTAATTTTGTCTTTCTAATGAAATTCATGGCTCAAGGTTCCGATGCTATCAGGTTTGTTTTTATAAAAAAACACTGTGCGTTTGTGAACTCATAAATAAAAATCTAGGGCCTATAATTGGAAAACCATGACCATTTAATGACTATCTAGTCTCTGCATTAATTTCACTATTAGCGTATAAACGGTTTGCTTGAAAATTGTCATTGAAACCTTCCAGATGTTTCAGCAAACATTTTCACTTTCGATAGTAAATCTGTCTTTGTGTATCAATTCTTTGAGATGATAATCCTCACGATATGCGGTTCCTAATAAGTTTCAGAGCCAGACGCAACTCGCTTCTTTGAAAAACTGGTTCTATATATCAAATAAGAAGGGATATGAAATTATTACACTGTACACATTTAATTTTCAATGATTGTATTCTAACATGATGTTTTCTAAATAATGTTAGGTAAAATCTGATGGCTGAAATAATATAATTTCGTACAGTGGATCTAGATTCTTATACGAATGCTTATTTCCTTTGCGATAACATAATAACAGTGGAAATAATTTTTAAGTAATTTTTGCTCTCAGAAAAGTCCTTAGTTTAAAAATAATCTTTGTAATAAATTTCATTTGATAGGCTACCTTAAAATGCCTAAAGTGAATGTCACTTCCAATTTATCAGTTTTATGACACTGAAAATCGATTTTGTCGTCTAAAATGGCGATTTTCATCGGCTGATAATAAAATCTAGTAAGTAATAATTACCCTTCAACTAAGGAGCGACTAAAATATTCGTAGACGATATAAAAATACTTAAATTTCATGGATATTATGAATAATATATACAACTTTAATTATGGTATATACGAGTATGTTGCATATGCCTAAAGCCTCCTCTAACTATTAACTTTTAATGAATTTAATTAAAGTTTTCGACTAAAATTGAGGCTTAATCTTAATAAAATAAAAATTTTTGTAATATCCCAAACTTGTTTTTGAAAAATAAAAACAAAACTATCAGTTCTTTTGTCAGAAGCGTTAATAGTGTGCCGGACTCTATGATAGCTAGAAATAAAAAAAAATGCAAGCAAGTTAGATAAAAAAGTAACCGGAAATTGTTTTCGAATATACAGGGCGAGCCAAGACAATATTACATGATCATGTGCCTTTTCCTAAATGAAATGCTATGTATATCAGTAAATGTTTTGAAGACTCTTTTTAAACTCCTTTCACTCCTATATTAATATTTCCTATCTCCTAACCACTTGAAAAAATCGCTAGTCACAATCTTGAGATTATAAGACAAAAATATGTAAATACTTACTAGTTATGAGACATCTAATTAATGTTTTTGAATCATTTTCACTTCTTAAAAATATAGAGGGTGGTCAAAAAAGGTTTTTCAATGGGCTCATTTCGTGATATTTGCTTTTTAATTTATTTTAGCATTTTCCGTAAGTATTTCATCCTCTAAGTATATAGTGAAAAAATTAGATCGCGAGCGTTAATATTAACCCTAATATTTGATTTCAAATTCGTAACATATTTAAAACGGCTATGATGTCACACCACCCGACTCCACTGGTTCTATGAGTTATGCGGATATATGGTATTTAGATTTCGCTGTACCAAGGACGAAGTACTTAAAAGATGAACGAAATTACCACTTCCGCCGTGTGTGTAGTAACTGCCGCCGGTATGAGGAAACAAGCTAGCGGCCGACCGCTGCGAGTGGTGTGACGTCACAGCGCTCTATTTGCATTATATATTTTGAGGGAGAAGCAGTTGAAAAAAAAATTTTATATTTTGCACATTTACTAATTACAAGGTGTACTTTCGGAATATGAATAAAAAAAATTTTCCGAAATGAGCCCATTCAGAACTCTTTGAATTGAATTTTCTCAATGTTTTCAAATGTATATTTTTCGACGATGTGGTGTAGAAATGAAAAACGAAAATTTTTTTATGGATCTTCCTAGTGCTAGTGACATTTTATTTAAATCTCACACGACTTATAGTGAGACCTTCAATAAGACAGTATCTTGTAGTACACCCTGTAACAGCTCGCTTCGAAATTTTGAAACAATTACTTTGTAGTGGTAATGGTGGTGAATATCCATAACTCAAAATGTTCAGAGAGGTTTCAAAAAAATTTGTTTGACCTATAAATGAAGAAAACAGTACGTTAGTTGATGGAAGAGCATCCAGATAGAAGAATGGTGTTCTGTGAGAATGTGGCTTAAAGAATAACCTTGATATTTATTTAAGTGATGAAAGCTCATCTTTCATCAATGAATACAAAGAGAATGTGAGGTATTAAAATGAACAAAATTCATATTTGACTTGGAAGAATCACACGCAATGTGCGCCAGGAGATTTCCAATCAACTCTTCCTTACCAGAAGGTGGACATTTTCAACAATAATTTTATATTTGTATGTCATCCATATAAATATATCAAATTGTACATTTTTGTTATTATTATGCTTGTATGAAACCTACATAAAGTTCTAAATAATTCATGTCAAAATATATTTTTGTTTCATTGAAGACGATTAAAAAAAAAAAAAAAAAAAAAATATTTGACTGAATTATATTCTATTCATATTTAACTTTAAAACTGTAGAATTAAAATAATTTTCAAAGAATAAAATTAATTAAACCACATAAAACTAGCTAACCAAATTTTGTGATTTCAACTGATGTTTTGTATATGTAATGAAATAAAATTATTTGCAGGCGTAACGTATCCGCTACAACCTCAATATCGTCATATATAATAATTAGGTAATATTCGAAAAACCACATTCTTGTAAATAATTTTAGAAATAATTTGAAACAGATTTTTTGGTTATCATGTCCAATTTTATTCAAACACACATTACTTAAATTGCCGACGTTTCGGTAAATTTATTACCATCCTCAGGGCTATTAAAATTAGTGTTTTTCGTAAACATTAAGACTAAATAGGCTAGCAGGAACATATAATAGATATAATTAAATTTTGCCAGAAGTTCGTAGTATAACATGTGTCATGTATGCTGTGATACAAAAATTTACAGCTCATACCAACAGTTGGGGAAAATAAATTTAAAAGCTAGAAGCAATGAATAATGTAAATTTGGCCAGAAAAAATATAAAATGCATGCAAATTTTTTTTTCTTTTGAAGAAGAAAATGACTTTCCGACATTTTATACATATTTTAGATTAATCTAATAATAATTGCATCCAAATCGGATAAGTTTTAAACGAGATATTCGAAAACTACAATATAAGAGGGTATATTTATATTTATATTTATCTTTCTTTTATTTATTTTTCATGAGCTACTTTGATTTTTAGAAAAAATTTAAATTATAAATTATAAATACTACCTATACATTAATTTCTTCATAACTGTTGGTAATTACTCAATATTTTTTTCACAAAATTTTTTATCTATTAATGCTAGAAGTTCTGTTTCATTTGTGTATGAATATTTCTAATAAAAAAATTGAATTCTTTAAATAATAATTCATCAACTCTTAACTTATATTATTTTATTAATTAAATAAATGCAAATAGTCCTATACGAAAATATATACAATAAGAGTATGCTATTATAAAATGTTTGCAGCATACCTTTAAAAATGTAAAAAAAATGTCGATGAAAATTAAAGTTATGTGAAAATTAATTACCATTCCCTTTTGTACTTTGGATACTAATTTGCTGGGCATTGCCTTTCCTTTTCATGTTTTTATATGAGCTTCAGGCTAATCCGCTTCTGTACTCTTTGTGGAGAGTGAAGTTAATGAAAATTCTCTGCAAAAACCCAATGGTAGCGGCTGTAGTACAAATTTTCCGACAGAGGATGGAAAATCACAAAGCTTCATTAGTTTCAAACGTTTGGAATGAAAAAATAAGAGGAAATCAGTTTATACGAAATGGTGTATTGCTGTAATTTTTGTTGATGTTATAGCTGTAAGTTTCAGTGTAGTTTATAAAAGGAGTGAAATTTACCTTTAGGAAATTTGGGTCAATGTCGCACGAACGTAATAATTGGGTCACACTCGTATGTTGACATTAATACGCCCTGAATTTAATGAGAAACTTTCCTACTTACTGTCAAGGATATAAATATAAATACTCGTATGTCTAAGGCTAAAAAAATGTGGCAAAATAAAACAAAAATACGAGAAAATAGTCCATAATTTATATTACCGATATAAAATTTACATGCAAAGTAAACAGTCAGTTAAAAATCTTCTTAATATCGACCGCGGGATTCATGTTTTATGACTTCTCACAATTTATAGCGTAAAATGAAATAGAATAAAATAAAAAAAGAATTAATTATAAGCCAAAACTATTTGTTCTGAATCAGTTTGTTACTGATAGTCATAAGACATATTTGGTTCACTTTTAGATTATATTTTAAAGACCTTTCAATTTGTTTAGGCGCATGATTCAATCAGATATATTATCTTAAACAATATAAATAACAATATCTAAGAAAAAATATCAAAACTTATTATCGGCATGTTCTCAATAAAGTGATTTCTAATTTAAAATTGCGATTTGCAGCTACATGTTGGATTGCTAGATAGATGATAAACAAAATATATTATAGGGCACATTTGATGACATAATATTTACAAGAAATGATGAAATATGTCGAATTATCTGATGAGTTGTTACACCCTACGTAGAAGAATATATTGTATTGCATCTGAACATCTACTATCTGTCTGTCCATCCGCTACGTTTCTTGTAAGCGCGATAGCTCAACAACGAAATTTGATTGTATTAAAATGACTGTAGATCAATATTACCTTACCTACCTTTGATGTGACTCGATATGTATTTCACCAATCAAGTTTGCATCATCCGGAGACGATACAAGTTTTCTTGTTTGTTGCGTTATATAATACAGTTTACCAAAGTTCTCTTCTACAAATTCATAAAATTAAAGTATAATGTTTTTTGTGTTAAAATGAATAATAATAATTATAATTAATAGGTAATTTATATTAAACTACATTGTATCTTACTTTGGTCATATTTAACAATTCTGCTAAACTTAACTTTAACTTTTTAGTAAAACATAGCTTACTTTAAATATACATTTTTCAAATATCGAATTCAAAAAGTGCCTTCACCTTTTGTTAAATTCTCTAAAAACCGCAATCTGTGATTTGTGTAAAGCTTCGGGTTTCAACTCCATAATAAAGTCTCTTTAGAACTTAATCTAACTTTTAAAACAAAACGTTACAAAACACAAGTATATTCCTTAATTAAAAGTATTCAAGACACGGTTGCTAATTTATATGGGATTTTATGCTAAAACTGATTTAAATTTCTTTTCTCCTTCACGTTTAATTATTTGCGCAAATTTTGATTAATTCTCAAAGGGTTTGGCCTCTGGTATCAAGATGAATTACTTTAACGATGTTGTCGCCATTAGTCCGTACCTCAATGCCTTTAAAATAAGATAACTTAATTAGGTTTATAATAAGAGAAATATTATTTAACAAGTAAAAACATTTGACGCCATTTATTTGTATGATAAAAACAACAAAAGATTTTATACAAAAAAAGAAAAACATATAGGCAGACATGTGATAAGCTACTGCCCCACAGATGTTCCAAAGTCCAAAATGTCAGAGTTGCAAATCCTGAACAGCAGATAACGCTTGTCAAAAGACGTACGGATTAAATATCCCATCTACCTTCTATTATAGCACAGCTGCTTTTTTCGTACCAAACACATAGTAGGAGAGCCCTCGACCAGGATTTTCGACCACATCACGACACTGGGAATCAAATTTTTTTCAACAGTTCATGTCAATATGAAAAAAAATTCTATTGCGTCTGACGTCTATCTCGTTGCTAAAGGGATGAAGAAAATTAACGAAGATTTAAAAAAAATGGATCATAATAGTTACTCGATTATCCAAGTTCAGCTGCGAATGGATATTAAGCAACGAAATGTTTAGGGATTCGAAAGGAAGGTTGGTTCTAGCTCTCCTAAAAGTTAGAAAACCCGTAGAATTTAGAAACCGCTTATGCCCTGTTGTTCCGCTGCATCTTTCAGGAGTAACCAACAAAGCTGTCATCAAATTGTAAGGCTATTGCTTGAATTCGAAAAGACTTTTTAATTTTAGAGATCTTGCTGATTTTTTAAATTTCAACATATGAAATTGCAGTTTAAAATCTTTTAGGGATAGTTTTGCTCTGTGGAAATAAAACACTTAATTTATGATACAAATTTTCTTATTCGCCATTAAAGAATATAAAAGTCTGCTTTCATTTCTTTTTCAAATTTGAATCAATTTAACGAGATTTTTTGTACTATTTTAGGTCACAGGTCAAAACTGTGACCTGATTGGGCCAAACCAATATCATTTTCGGATTCAGCGTACCAAATTATCTATGAGTAGACTAGTGAGTGTTTTGGTACAGGACAAAAATTTTATTTGTGCGAATGTGTATTAAGGTCACCGACAGTTATTTAAAAATGCAACAAGTAATAGCAGTTCTTGGAGAAACCCCGAGGTTTGTATTGTTTTAACAAACACAACCGTACGTGTAGGTACAACTTCCGCAATAGTATTGCGTGGTCAAGCCTGTCGAACGCTTTTGAAAACTTCGCATGCATATCATCAGCCCAGGGGCTCAACTAAATATTGAGAAATGCAAATTAAGTTAGTGGTAGTAGATCTACCAAGCAGAAATATATGTTGATTTAGGAAGTCTGAGATTTTACATAACTAATTAATATTTCGAAGTTAAAGGTTTAGGTACAATCAAGCAATATTTTAATAGAAAATCATGAACTCCATGAGTTTCAGTTATAAACTTTGACTCTGTGTATTGTTATGTAATGGGAATTGTTAGGGATTATTTATTAATTGTTGGTTTTATTAAATTTTAATTTTGAATTTATTGTTATTAAGGTAAGTTTAAATTTAGATTTGCACGTTTAGATATTAATTTTTCTTTTATATTTTAGTGCATGCTATAGTATTTAGTTCTCTATGCATGCACTAGTAATTAGGTTTTTAGTTTTGAAATTTAATTTAATTTTCTGTAGAAATTGCAAATAGTTTGTTCAAAAGAAATATTTTTATGTTGTATATAGTTTTGAATAATCGGCATACGATCAGACTGCCTCTGGGCAGAATTATTTCAATGTTTCATTAATAAGCGACAGTGCGCATGATTTTATGATTATTTAACGTGAAACTTACTATAGGTTTGCTATATTTACTCTTTTACCTTTCAGGGCCTTTGGGGGTTCCCTTCTACCATCGAAGAAATATCTTACCTATAAATCTGCTGTCATACTATTTTTAAATAAAGGTTATTTGAAATTCGTGTTAGTTTATTTTATTATATTTCTATCGACTTCTATCAGAATGAATGTTACTCTACTATTTGACAGCTAGATATCTCTGAGTCTGCTGTATTTTAGATATCTAGCTGAGATGAATTTAAATGCTTTGGTTTTTACAATTAAATATATATGGCACTCAAAATGTAAGGTTTTATTGCAAATATCAGATAATTAAAAGCAAATAACGTTTCTTAATCTATATCCCTGCGCCAATTAAAACTAATTAAATCTACAACAGATTTAGGACTGTGTCCTCTTGGATATTAATAAAATTAAACAAACTTAAGGTTTAAAATTTCAGTTCAGAGTAAGTTCTGCACTTTCGGGTTACCGAGTCGTTTTAAATGCACTTGAATTGGCAGACCTGTTTTTAGTTTTTGACACTTGTGGTCCAGATATGATGGCTAACTCTTTTAAAATTTATTGCACCGTTTACTGGATTTGTTTAAACCAAATAGGCCTTGGATGCAATTTTGGATTTCGACCAATCAGGTGGCTGCTCATTAATTAGTATAATTTTAATTTTTTTATTCCTGGTAAGTTGAAGCTGCTTTTCCGTTGCTTTTTCGTATTTGGCCTTGGCTCACCATTGGAAAATCCTGGGAATATAAATTTCCAATTTAAATTATAATTTTCTGAATTTATTTCAGGAGCGATCTGGACGTGGGTTTGCTTCTTTCACTACCCAATAACAACTAAACTTTTGTTTCGTTTCTAAGGAACATGCAGAAAAATTTGCCAAACCAAGGATTTCTTGATCTGTCATTATGGTTTGTATTTTAGCCTTTTTTAACTTTATTATTTAATTTTCCTATGAAATGATGTCATTTTCAGCATCCTTATCCCCTGACGAATTTGTGGATACCCATTAGTTGATATTACGTGAGATGAATTTTTGACCGGCCGTTCACTTCGACGAAACATTACTGAACCTTTCGAAGATCACTACACAAAACTTCTTGGGATCTAATTTACATTGTGTCTAGTCATTTGACTAGACTGGAGGTTTCACAGGTAAGTCTTACACTATTTAATTATAATTTTAAAAGAAATTTACAGAAATAAAGTCCATCTTTGTTTAACTGTTGTGTTGAAAATCGTTCAAACTTTGTTTAAAGCATGTAACTAACAGCTGTTCTGTTATTGATTATTTTAAAGAAACATAGTACAATGCATTTACTTTATTTACGCCTTTAATTTGTTTACGTTTGGTTTGTTTTAGCGTAGCTGACCCTTTGTTTACGTGTGGCTCGTTGACCTCTTTCGCATCAACAGGTGTTCTACAGCAGATTTATGAAGATGGTTCTCCGACATGATATCCTTTTTTTAAACTTGTATTTATCTATTGAGTATACCATACGTAAGTTTCTCGTTATTTGTTTTATTAAGAGGATTATTTTATTTTATCCTTGTTGTACCTGAGTTTGTTTTTAGTTTTATTTATTTAATAATCGGGTTTTAATTTCTTTTATGGTTTAAAATACATGACAGTATTTTGTGATGTAATAATCTTATGTAATACCAAGTTGAAAAAATATGGTTAGTGAATTAAAAACTTCATACTTCTACTATGAAATACAATGGACGTGATAAAATAAATTGAAAAACTGTGCAAAAACATGGTGCATATATTTTGAATATAGAACAAGCCAAAATCATGTAAAAAATGTTATCCAATTAAAGTATTACCTAATTTATATGATTTATTTTATACTTCTACATAAGATAGACAATGAATTTTTTATCCATATTGATATGGTATGAAGAGAAATTTTAAAAGCTGTGAAAAAGTTTTTATGCAGATTCAGAAACCGGCAAAATAATTCGGAACACTATTTTTAATTTTTTTAAATAAACTATACATTTCTGGGTAGATACTATAAACTATATCAAACCGTTACATCACATACAGGGTAATAATGAACAAAATTGGTGCTTCGATTTGGTCATTTCATATGTTTTGTTTAACATCTAAGTGTTATACTCTCAATGCCCATCTATTTAAAGTACCTATTAAAATATTAGGATAATATTTTTAAGCCTTGTAGATTTAAGTTTCGACTTTTTATATTTTTATAGATTCTGAATCTATGGAAGAAGCACATTAACCTTCAAAATATCTCTTTACTATAATAATAAAGCCAAAAAATCAATGTCCACCAAACGAGGATTACCTTGTATTTAAAACAAATATGACTACACTAATTTGCTAGTTATGTAAAGGATAAACTAAAACAAAGCCTTAGAATGCTTACTGCAATGTTTGCAACGTATGGTCTGGAAATATGTATACAACTAAATCATCATCAAAACCTTTCACATATTTATAGGAATCCAAAGTACCATTGTGGTCGGTATGTGCTTCCTGAGAATTACCTGCCCACACCATAACAGCTTCTCTGTTCAAAATCAGATATGCAGTCCGCATATTATTAATTTCGTCTGCTTCACACCCTATCTTGATCAACAGGTGATCGCAGACAAAAATGTAACCTACTAGTAAACCCCATTACTGAAGATTCTAATTAGCATGTAAGCGGGTAAACTAAAGATATACTATTTAATTCTTATCTAGCAATTACGGTTCCTTGACACGTTGTCACGAAGTTAAACAACTTTTTAAACGAGTTCCATCTCCCAAATACATCAATTTCTTGTCCTGCTTGCGAGCGATGCTAAATTTGAACCATGTTGATCTGCGACTCTTTGTATGTTGAACATAATAAAACGATTATCAACCACAGGTGTCGCTTTATTCTTCTGGGTCCTTTGAATTTGTCAGTTTTCAAAAATTAATCCCAGATATCCCGAAATATAACAGATGATAAAAACGCCATCTTTAGTTAAAGCTACCAATCCAGCGTCGGCGTTATTATTGCGTGAAAACTAATGGTTTACTTAAATTTTGTGCTTTTCACAAGAAAACAATATTTTCCATAAAATTTCATTCCATCATCCGGTTGTAATACAAAAGAAGGGGAGGGGGTGACTTTACGGATGCACAGTGTATCGACGAGAAATTAGATTGATGAAAATTAAATAGAATAAACTCATTACTTCTGTCAGTTAATGAATGTAATAATTATACCTATAATTGAAATTAACATTTGAAATATTATTCTAATAGATTATAATGTTTGCTATCATAAAGCCGAAATGATACCTATTACGATCCAACGACCATGATGGTAATCCTGATTAGGATTAGGCTAGATACAATATGTAATAAGAGATATCAGGACTAATAATAGTAAAACGTGTGTGCTTAGAGAAAACAAAGTTTCAAGTTTCTATAATAATAATTTTATATAATCTGTAATGAAAACATTTTGTTTTTTCATATGAAAGTTAGAAGTATGTAGTTAGTAGCACTTGGAGTCTCACCATAAGTGTTATTTTAATTTTTTGTACATATACAAATATTATTAACTAATTTTTTATTTCTAATACCAATGTGTTCTTTGCTTTTTCTATTAATATATGGAGTGAAATATAATTGGCTCGTAAACTTTAGCTATTTTAGCTACTGGCGATAAATGTACTACACAAATTTTTGTATAGACATAAATATTTAACCACCTTTTACCCTAATAATATAACCACCGAATGTACAGGGTTATTCATTATAAATTACCCACCCCTTATCAGCGTTAATATTGCCTATAGAAAAAACAGTTTTAAATAAAAGTTGTGTGGTTATGACTGAATTCTGTTAAAATGCCATCAAAAGTACAGTGGCGTGCAGATTTCAGGGGATACAAAAAAATAATACATTTTTTTAAATGGGATACCCTGTATATTATTACATTTTTGGAATGATCCTTTTTTTCTGATTTCAAAAATATACCATATGTTACCCCTACCATATACCGTTTTTGAGTTATTAAACGTCGAATATCTTAGTTAAACACTAAGTTACTGTAAATATGGAAAAGTTAACATTATTAATGTGAGCTATGAAAATGACACTGTAAACCATTTTGATAATTTCATTAATAGTGCTTGGCGTAAAGTAATCTCGTGTGTTCTTTGATGAAGGAGTATAGTGGGTGGTACCGTTGTTTTCAGAAAAATTTATAGATTACGAATCATGATGGTTACTACCTCATAGGCGCGACCGGATTTTTTTTTAGGGGGTTTTGTGTTAAAAAAATTTAAAAAAATAATTAACACTTTTATCTGTCATATTTTTGTTGTGATGCATTACTACTAACTCTAGTTAATGGCCATACACAGCCAATGATAAATAAATAAATAAATAAATACACCACATGTAATTACGACCCCCTTTATCCCAGAAGGTTCTAGGAGCCTTGTGCGGGAAGGGGCTACAATTTAAAGACAAGGGACACACATCCAATATCCGTGTATAATGGAAAAATCCCTTTCACAGTACATATTTCCCATTGCCACGACCGGGAATCGAACCCGGGACTTTTGGGTGAGAGGCAGATACGCTACCATTTCGACCATCAGTCATATAATGATATTCTGAGTTAAAATGTAATACTGATTTTCTGCAATTTTATCAGACGTTTCATGTTGGGATGTAATTCAGAATATGGTAATATGATAATAATAAAAAGATTTCATTGTGCTATAAATACAGGGTGTTTCCTGAGTGACTGGTCATACGCTAGTGGGAAGTAGAGAAGTCCAAGGCGGTTTCAGAATGACCCTTATTTCATCCCCTAATGCCCCTCGTTTCTGATATATAGCATGTTTTCTATTTTTTGGAAAAATTTCAATCGGCCATATTTTTTTAATGGCTTCACGGAATTGAACCAAATCTGGCAGATGTGTTTCACTAATGGATGTTTATATCATTCAGTGAACAAAAGAAAAAGTTAACAGTGCCGAGGGCAAATATTTTTAGTAGGGGAAGTTACCTAAAAAGATCACCCTTTATATGGATTTTGGCAGTTTTCAATGGTAACTTTTAAAGTACACTAATAGTGTACATAAACCACGTATTTAGTTTTTTTGGCACATATTTAATGGTTCAAGAATTAACAGGTACGTTTCACGATAAGTCCATTTTAGAAATATTTACGTGTCCTCCTGCAACAAAAACATAAGCAATATACAGGGTGTCCCGAAATAATGTCCTCTTAAAGGTAGATTTCTCGTCAAAAAATAAGTATAGTCTTTTATGTACAGTAAGGTCGAAAACGGCCTCCTTGAGCCGCTAGACCTCCTCAAAGGGGGGCACCAAAAAGTGATTTTATTTTTTTTTCTCGAAAGTGACTAAAGTTGGCGGAATGAAATTTGGGTACGACTTTGTACTTATGGAAGGTCTTCTTTTCAATGCATTTTTATTTTTCTACTTACTTTTTAATTAAGTTAAATAAACAACCCCTATTGAATTTTTAGTCAGAACTTTTAAACAGATGAATTTTTTTTTCAAATTAAATTTTTTTCAGAAAGACACATGTATTCTACTACTTTCAACTCTTGAAAATTTATCGTGAATCTCATCAATTTCAAATAAAGAAATATTTTCTGACCCCTTGCATAATAGCCGTTTCTGTTAAATTGAAAACGGAGTTTGATACAAAAAGAATAAGTAGGCATGTGTCACTGTTACCATAATGTCATGAATCAAATCTGCCAAAAAATCACTTTTTGCTGCCCCCCTTTGAGGAGGTCTAGCGGCTTAAGGAGGCCGTTTTCGACCTTACTGTATATAAAAGACTATACTTATTTTTTGATGAGGAATCTACCCTTAAGGGGTTTCACGTTATTTCGGGACACCCTGTATATGGGCGACTTTAATAGTGTGTGAAAATATTTTATTTTACTGCCTATTGTTAGAATTTAACTTAAAATACTATCATTCATTAAATATTAGGGTCGGATCTTTTTGTTAAATTTATGTAGTATTTTTTATATTTACAAACAAAAAAGATTAAAAACCACAAATCAATTTTGTTAGAATAAATACACAATATTAGTAATTATACAAGAGTAAAATAACGCATCTAAAATTAAATTAAACACATAACAAGTTTTAAATAAATACAATTAATACAAATTACAATAACACATCTAAAATCCAATGGACAAAAATAATACAAAACAAACTACAACAAATTTTCAAACGTTCACCACCAACCTCAATACATTTTCTTGCACATAAATTTTTTTTATAGCATCTCTGATCATACGTGAATTATTCTTCAGTTCAGTGCATCCTCTTCTATGCATTCTTAATTCTTCTCTGGTTGCAACTTCGGTTATAGGTAGCATATATACACTTTTTACCATTAAATAGCCCTATAAAAAATAGTCTACTGAAGTCAAATCTGGGGACCTTGCAGGCCAGGAAATTGGGCCATTACGACTAATTCGCCTATTGGGGTAATGATCATTTAAATGCTGCACCCTCTCTCTCTTAGGTTGTGAGGAGATGTACCATCGTGCTGGCCTGCAAGGTTCCCAGATCTAACTCCTATTTAAAACAAAAAGTGTATGCTACCGAAGTTGCAACCAGAGAAGAATTAAAAGAAACGCATAGAAGAGGAGTCCACCGAAGTAACTTATGATAGATGGTTACAGTTACATGCAAAAAAATGTGTTAAGATTGGTGGTGGAAATTTGAAAATTTGTTCTAGTTTGTTTTGTATTATTTTTCCCCATAAAATTTTAGATGTGTTACGTATTAATTGTTTTTATTCAAAATTTGTTTATTTTGTTTAATTTAATTTTAGAAGAGTTTTTTTACTTTTGTATAAATACAAATATTGTGTGCTTTTTCTAGCAAAATTCAACTACAAAAAACGCGGGTGTTTTAAAGTTACCATGGCAACTTCAATAATCCGAGAAACGTGAAGTGTAAATGTCAACTTTTTTATTATTGATCTGACAGAAGTACCTTGTAACGTCAAATAAAATATTACTGACAAATGTTTTAAAAACTTTAACTGTGATGACTGTAGTGTACGCAATAGTAATAAGTATTTTGATACCAATCGGAAATGTACAAATATGAATAAAAAGATAATTAAGGCTGTTACCTAACGCCGGACTTCGGATAACCCAGGCACTTGTGTGTAGAGCCTGGTAGAAGCAAGACGTACAAATAAGTTTATAGTGTATCTTAAATAATAAATAGAAGTACTCTGTTAAAGTGAAGTTTTATTTCCAAAACCGTACAATGACAACAATCAATCTTATATGACAGATTGCAAATTAATTTTTGTTTTTCTCATTTCGATGACAACTAAAGGTATTTTACATTATTAGTTCTTATTTACATTTTTTTAGTAATTATTTATGATTTCAAAGTGTACCAATAAAAAAAATAGCGTAAAGTATTCGTGGATAACTGGTCTTTAAAATACTTGCTCTATTTCGATGCGCCGCCGTCGTGCTCGAAAAATCGCGCGTGTTTTAAATCTTAAAATCCACTTATACTTTAATATACTATTATTATGTGTACACACATAAAAAAAAAAATAAAAATCAGTAAATAATCGAATCAAATCGAATTTTTCTATTTATATTGTACAAGACCCCCTAAAAAAAAAATCGGTCGCGGCTATGAGATCGCAACCATCGCGATTCATAATCTACATATTTTTCTCAAACGGATGGTATCATTCCCTATACTCCTTCATCAAGGAGCACACGAACCTCAATTTTATTACTTTACGCCAAGGACTATAAAGAAATGTCATTTATCAAACATAACAGTTGTCATTTTCATAGCTCACTTTAACAATGTTAACTTTTCCATAGGGCAGCGAGCGGAGGACTGACTTCACTCACTTCATAGCGATATTAGGAGTAAAGCAACATTTACCGCGTGTAGTACATGGATGGGGACTATCCATGGAAAGACGCGGTCTCGCTTCCCTACTTCTAGCGGCTTGTATATCAGCTATATCGCAGAAGCAATACAACTGTAGGCGAGAGGTGTATTGAGGATATACCATCCTTCGGAGGGGATGTAAAGCAGTCGGTCCCTTGTCTATTAAATGTTAGGCAAGTAAAAAATCCCTACTCTTAGTAAGATAAGAGGTTCGGCAAAATTTCCAGGTTGGGGGTTGCTCGTCTCCTGGCGTCGGTGATTGGCCTCCGTAGCGGAAATAGGCCGACGTTAAATAAGTGATTAAAAAAAAAAAAAAAAAACTTTTCCATATTTACAGTAACTAGTTTAACTAAGATATTCGACATTTAATAACTCAAAAACGGTATACGGTAGGGGTAACATATGGTATATTTTTGAAATCAGGAAAAAAGGATCATTCCGAAAATGTAATAATATACAGGGTATCCCATTTAAAAAAATGTATTATTTTTTTGTATCCCCTGAAGTCTGCACGCCACTGTACTTTTGTTGGCATTTTAACAAAATTCAGTCATAACCACACAACTTTTATTTAAAACTTTTTTTTCTATAGGCAATAATAACGCTGATAAGGGGTGGGTAATTTATAATGAATAACCCTGTACGTCAGTGTTATTATTGGAGACGGAAAATAGAAAAAAAACTATTCTTGATATGAGCTAATTTTTGCATTTCTATATTAAAGAGATCAAAAAAGCGTTATTGAATAAAATATGTGTTAGTTAACAACTTATTAACGCAGAGATATGCATTGCACAATGCAGTCATATTTATATTTTCTTAATAATAATTCACCCTGTATATGGTATGGTTTCTGATTATCCCGTATATCGTATCTGAATTTAATTTTCATTGCCTTGACCTTTTGCTAATTCAACTGACTTTTATTATTGGATTCATTTACACAAAGAAATACTTCCACGTTTTGTTCCTAAATTTATTGGAACAAATGTACAATTTAATGAAGTAAAATCTACTTAAATTATAATTCGTTGCTTTTGTTCTAAGTGGGAGCAGTTGGCTGAAATGTATTAATCTATATAAAACAGAGCAATATTTCTTAATGATACTCGAGGAAGAGACAGTTTTGGCCATTTTATAGAACCGTTTTACTAAATGCACTTTTCGCGTTGTCTTGGCGTTAAGTAATTCTTTATAAAACAGTGATAAATGCCACATCCACATAAAAACAACTCCACCAGGCGCTGGATACCTTCTCGGTTAGTCTTTAGCAAGCAGGCGATTTTTCAAGAAAATCCCTAACTATCTGAATTGCTAAACTGTTTTATAATAATATATACATACATTTTCTTTGTAGATCGGTAACGCGATTGTAATTTATTATCTGTGAGAGACGGTAAAAATGTATATTAGATGGAGCAAGTGAATAACGCTACAAATATTTTAAATTAAAAGCCGATTTTAACTGCAATACAAAAACATTTTAAAACAACACTGAATTTGATCTTAAGAATTGTTTTAAAAATTAACCCACCACAAAAAAAATAAGTATTAAATGAATATTTCTAATTCTACCGGATTAAAAAAAATAAAAACCTTACTTGTTATTAACGTCATTCAATTATAATATGTAAAGAAATGAATATTAAATGTTTTATTTAACAGTTCTGTAGTATACTGATATTATTAATTATGTAGAGAAAATAAGTGATTAACTGAATGTACTTACGTTAAAATAATTGAGAGGTCTCAGCAAAATTTTCTATTAACAAAACCCAGATATAGATTATATAAATTAGGGAAATTGATTTAGGAATTGTTACAAGAGACTTAGATATCAATATAAATAAAACACCATATAATGTGATTGGTAAGCAAGGACGTGACACAGAAACTAACAAGACAAATGACGATCGAATAAAAAACTTAAGAGTAACAAAGAACGGATGAAACAAACTACAATAAATAAAGGAAAATTTATGACAAAACAACAACTGTATTCAGTCCTGACAAAGGATAAAATACTAAAATGGATTTTCACGAGTTTAATAGAAAATTTATTTTATCTGAAAAAAAAAAAAAAATTTAAGACATTTTCTTAACCACCCCTCAAACCTCCGGAAGATCCTAAAATTTTGGGATTTATGACGTACGAAGGAGATTTTTAGGGTAGGTAAAGGGGACTAAAATAAACATTTTTTTACAATAAACTTTTGACAATAACCCAATAATAAAAAAGTTGCTGTGGTTTATAGGTCTTAAAACAAAAAAAAAATAGTCAAGTAGCCGTTGAAATTTAGGAAAGGGTTAAATTCACATTTCAGTAATTTTAAACACATGAAAGTTAATATTTGTTATTAGTGGTCGTTATTGAGTTATTAATTCATATAAAATGGTAAAATAATGACATGGACATGATAATAATTTACGGAGCTGCCAATGAAAATGCTGCACGAGAAAGAAGGGTGTATTCTGAAAAATTTCGAAATACACAGACCCCTTCTGAAAATACTTCTCTCCAAGTTACCCAACGAGGAAGAGGACTGGAAATTTGCAAACAAAGAAGAACAGGAATGAGGATGGCGGAAGACCATATAGATCTGCGGTTGATGTTTCAGAAGAAGCAATAGAAATGGTAGATGCTAAACCAATAACTAAGGTACCTGTACTGGCTGAATGGACTCCGTCCTTAATGCCATAACAAAAAAAAAAAAAAACAAAAAAAAAGGTACCTGTACCCATATTGGGTACATGGGTTATCCAATATTGCCCAAATGTACGTTTTCTGTTATTTTGATTTTGGTGAATGTTAAATTTATTTTATTTTAAAGCCTATAAGCACTGGAACTTTCTTATTATTGGATTGTTGTCAAAAGTTCATTATGAAAAGCTGTCCCCCTACCTACCCCAAAAATCTACTTCGTGCGTTATAAATCACCATATATCAGTTAGCAAAATATCTAATTGACAATCAACATAATTATAATTCATAAAGATCTGAAAAAAGGAGGATTGAGCGAGAAAATTATTTATTGGAGTTGGTAATGACAGTGTTTGTCTATATGTCTTGAGGATAAGCGAGGTACCTACATGATAAGAAATATATTGTGTGTAAAAATAATTCTTTATAGAAGTATCCATACATTGAATTGTCTTGCTTTTCAAGAGATCCTCAACGATGAAAATTAGCAAGATATGTTCTTGAGGATATCCTCGGTATGGATACATATATAAGCTTACACATAAGATTTCTCAAAAAACGACGTTGCATTTGCTGTTATAAAGAAAATCATGGAAACCATAAAACACACAAATTCAAGTGATACTTGAAGAAAAACAGATACGTGAGAAGAGGACTTCCATGAAATGAAAGTGTGGAAATTATTTTTAAATCAGTACCTAATTAGTTAGAATAATGATAAAGGAGACATTCCAAATAGCTCGCTTTACGAATTGATAGATCGTTAACCATAACAATGATTTAGTTGCAACTAAATTTGAAAAGAGAATGAGATGATCCTGGTTCTCTATTGGATCTGCGGTATATTGTGAAAGTGCGTATGATCATACGACACGAATAATACCACTATAAAAATTCAAGAACAACTTACTGTAAAAGAATTTTGCGAAGTCATTTATAAGGAGGGAGGTACAAAAATTGCCAGTTCATATGCAATAAAAGGTCAATTGATGAAGTACCTATCGCGTTCTGAAATTTTTTATTATTTTACTCGCATTAAAGTTAGTCTCGAAAACAGTTTCCCCTTAGCTGATAATCCAAGACACAGATTACTTACAAGATAGACTGCAAGTATCACAAATAAATAAATCACTCCAAATCTATAAACATTATCATGTGCTATATATGGAGAGGTGTTGTATATGATTCGAATTAATTATAGACATCTAAATTATTTTAAATGATGACAATGAAGAGAAAAGTATGAACAATAACCGTAATATTCTAGATTACGAAGACTCAATGTTTCAGAAAATTAAGTTTTTAATATTTTATACTATCACGACTGAATCACATTTTATATTCAAAATTCAAATTCAAATTCAAATTCCTTTATTTCGTTATATCCTAGATATAACGGAAAAATTTTTAGTGAAACTCAAGAAGAATAAAATTACGTAACTGATGATGATTGCGGACTTGCCCGATCAATAATACTGTCAATACTTAAAAATATAGACAGTATTATTGAATGTGTAACATCAATACTGATGGAATAACGGGTGTAATGATGCAAGTTCCGGACATTTTGATATTCGAGCATCAGTATTGGCGAATAGAAGGAATACTGTCATTAAGTTATTATTATTGATCAAGGAGGAGAATGAACTTTTAACGTTAGCGTCGGAACGTCAACAGAAGGAAGATATAATTACCCGATTATAGCTAAAGTGTGGGGAGAAAAACTAATGCAATTAGAACCACAGCAAAGGATGTTTGCAGAAAAAGCCAACAGTATTATATTTTTGAAACTAACTTGGGCAACCTCCACAGATATTCTGTAAAAATTAATTAAGACAACGTTCAATGCGAAAGTTATTCAGATGCATATTTTAACTCAGTCGCTTAGCTTTCTACAAATACAAACATGCCTGAAGTCTCCTCCTTCGACTTTACAATTTTTCAGAATAAAATTTAGCCTGTCAATATTCAGAATGTGAATAAAAGCAATAATACAGCAAATAAAATTAAATATATGTAAAGAAGTCTTTAATGTTACAATGCAATTACTGAAATTTGCCTTCATTATTGTAATACTGACAAAATTTTTCTCATAGTCTTTGCAAGTCAACAAGATTGTTCTCCAAAGGGTTTAGTTCAGAAAACTGAAAATGATATTGTTTGCTTTCCTTAAACAGAAAATTATGCAAATAGCGACACAGAACCGTAATTCCACTGGCTTTTTCTGGTCTAAGGCTCATTGCCTTTTGCAAAATCCCAAATCTGGCAGCCAATATTCCAAACACATTCTCTACAACTCTGTTTCGTGACAATCTCTTATTAAATTCTTGTCGGGCATTAACTAAATTTTTTATAACTAGGGTTTTAATAAATATCGATTAAAAGCAAAATCCTCATCTACTACAGCAACAAACTTTATGTCTTTAAAGCTAGGTACTGATGCAAAATATTGACAGTAGTACTGCTCGTGTGTAGGTGTTTAAATAGTGACTGAGAATTATTGAATATTGACGGTATTACTGAAGTGTTATTACTGACAGTATTATTTATCGTGTAAGTCCGCTCGATCAGGAAAATGAGTAAATAAGTGAATAACAAAAAAATTGTTTTAAGGTAAATTATCTTTCCTTTATCTGGTGAGAAGGGTACATTTCAACAAGTATATCTTTCTTTGCGTGAATTAATTTGCACTTTAGCGATAATGTAAAAAACTTAAAAAATAAAAAAAGTCATGGTTCATTATGTCCCAGAAAAGTAATGTAACCAGCACCCTTATAATATTTGATGCCTAATATCAGCTTCTCAAAATCATATCCTTATCAAATTTAGTCAATACGTATCCTAGTCGTTGAAATAGGAATAGAAAATGAATAAAAAACGATAGACCACTACGTCTCTGGTTAAATCAATTTAGTTCAAAAACCCTAAGCATTTTCGAAATTCTATAAAGTTTTGGTAGAATTTATCTGATTGATATGTGTAAAGAATTAACTGTTATTATAGAAATCGAAAGAGAAAAAATCAAATTATTTGAATTGGCAGTTTAGTCATAATCATCTCTCACCTTGCTTGACTTATAATTCGTTGAAGTACGGTTAAGTGAGAAAAATCCTAAATCGTATCTATTTAAATATATTTTTTTATTAGCTGACCAAATAATAAATGGGTATATTAAATTATTAATTTTATAAAAAAAAATGACTAATATTTTCTGTTGAAGTACCACATAAATAATTTACAGACTGTCATTGGCCATACGCACCGAGATTGATTTTTTTATTCGCTGCTATAATTTGAGATAACTTTTCCGCCTTTACGAGGATACTTCACTTGACTGACGAATGAGGTGCTTTCATTTCGGAGGAAAAAAATTATGACATAACTTTCAGGTCTGTCGCTAAAAATGTTTTGATATAAGAACTAATTTAATAACTCATGCAAGAGACATTTCATTATGTACTTCACCTGCTTGTCGAGGGTTCTCACTTAATACTAATTACAACTACAAGATACTTAAAAGTTTGACTGGGTATCAAGTTAAAATGTATTTAATATTATAAAAAAAATAATAATATACAGTATACCTTAACTCATATATTTACAAATATCATACATTGATGTTTGATTTAAAAATTCTGTCGATCTTATAATGATTATTTTTGTGTTTTACAGTATTAGGACGGAATTTTTAATCGACACAGGGAGGTCCATAATGCATTGACGGTTTTTGGTATGGAATAACTTTTTTATTTGTGGTCAGATTTTGAATTTGTTTGAGGATCCTAATCAAGAAAGCATTGGTTATATTGCTAATAATAATATGGGAATATTGTTTTTGCAAATCTTTGCAATTTCATAGTCATAGTGCGCGACTGACGGACACATATTTTGAGAGTTGTCTAGAATTTGATAACTATTGAGTACTAGCTATGAGTATAACTAGGGAGGAGATTGCATGAGTTCCTCCAACACGCAAAATTTTCAATAATCACCCAATGTGGAAGACCATACATCATTCCCAAGTTATTTTATGACTGTTTCCATGACCATTTTAACTGTAGCTCATTATTACAAGAAAGTAATGAAAATATACATTTGTTGGCAGTTAAGCAATAAACTGATGCTACTATTTACGACTGCGTGTAATTTATAACAATTATTATTTTTAAACATCAGATGAAGTTTACAATTATTGATTGTCTATGTTTATTTAATAGTAATAACAGAGTTAGCTCAACAAGAAGCTATTATAATGATTTTAGAAATGTCCGGGCAACAATATCTGAGGTCATCCTTCCTTACAATTAATAAAAATTTTGCTACTGTTGCTTACATATTTTTATTTTCTTTGTGTAACATACCATCTTAATAAATAAGTTGCTATCAATCATGAATAAAAACTTTTTGGAAGAGTTTTAATAAATGTACAACTTGTTTTGTAATAAAGAGTTAAAACTCTACTCGAAGTAATGTCTGCCAACCGTATTGCACAATTAACTGGTTTTCAATTACAAACAATAATACTAAGCTAATTGCCAATCATGCCCGGCAAACTATGATAATACGAGATGGTATCCTAGGATCCATTTAGATAATATTATATGCAATAACGTAATATATCAGGGTTGGAATGAAGGTGGGTGGTGTTAGGGTACTGCAATGATATCTGTGCCAGTGGTCTATTATTACTATCTGGAATTATCAGTTAGCATTGTACCGCGACAAACCTACAGATAGATACCAATCTTAATCCGTGTCGTATATCAGTTTTATCTGCTTATACAGCATCTATAATTCCGCCTTAAATTAAATGTGGCATTCGACACACAACTACTCCAATGGCAGAAATCTGAGACCAACATATATGCCGGCTTTAGAATTCTATTATCTTTACCAAGTCGAATCGAGATAGTGTAGCACAACTAGAAAAATGAAGCTGTCGAATATAGTTAAACGTAATATCGATTGTGCTTGATATACTTTTAAGAACGATTTTTATTCATTAATTAGAAATAAAGAAGCTAGTACCTTCTGCGAAATGTAGAGAAAGATTTTATTGATAAACTCTGAGAAGTGCAGAAGAATATAAAAATTATCACACCATGGTTCCTTGGATTATTTACATATTTATTTTGAAACGAACGCACAATATTTAATTTTTTAAATAATCGTTTTAAAAAACGATTTTTTGAATTTGTTTCAAAGAATTTCGTCCTCTATGTATATAATGATAATAATAATAAATACACCACATGCGTATTTACTGTGTGTATAATAAAAGTGAATGTTTTTATTTTCAATAAATGAAATTAACATGTATTTGTTAATAAATAAGAACAAAGAAAATTACCGAAAAAGGGTCAAGATCAATGAATTGTGATCTAAGACTTAATCCAATTAAGTGATACCAAATAAATTTACAAAATTAATTAGAATATAAAAAGAATAGTACATGGTACTTAATCAACTCCTAAAATAACAGAAAATAAGTATTACTGATATAAATACATTTAACGAATATGGATAATACCAAATTAGTTAATTGACGCAATTAAATTTTAAATAAAACTGATAATTAAAGTTATACATATTTCTTTTTTATTGAGTTTAGATAAACTATAGTATTTTAGTTAAACCTCTAATCCTAATCTTAGTGTGATAAACGTGACTCCTAAAAATTACCTTATTATACAGAAAGGGAGGTGTTTTATACATATTGTATATCAATATTATGTGATAAACAAAGCGTACACTTTAAATCTGTTAGCCAAGTCATATTATGTGCCTAAATTTTTGTATTCCATAAATACCTTACATCGAATGAAAGAGTTTTGCACTCTTTGAATATGATTAATATTATCCTGATCTAGACAAAGCGAATATACAGGAGAACAGTAAGTAAATCGTGAAAGCACGAGCGCATCACAAAGGACTTCTTAACACTTATTTGCAGATAGAGTATGCGAAAAAAGAAGTCTAAGGGTATTGCATGTTTTTTGTACATTTGTTAAGGTGCGTTGCCGAAAGCGTGGAATGCCGTGGAATCCGATTCCGCAATAAAAAATAGGGGTTTCCATTTGAAATTTTAAAGTTAACCCCCGCTCCACCCACTGGGTGGGGAGGTCATTTTTGGTATCAGTAGATAGTTTTTTGAAAAATTTTTGACACGTATTTTTTTATTTTTTTATTTGATGCAAAGTGTTCGAGATTCTTCACCGTTCCCTTACTTTTCTAACACCATGTATAGCAATCTGCGCCTCTTTGAAAGGAAAATAATATTAGATTTGTGTATTGCCGGCAATGAGTAAATATCTAAGGAGAAAAGGTATTATAAAATCTGCCGCGACGGAAGTTGTGGTAAGGTTGGTACGAAAGTGGTTTATCTAGGTGGGGGAAATAATCAGTGGCGTTTCCCAGGGATAACACAACATTATCCGTGGGGACCGAAATATAAATTTTGTGATATTGAACCAGCTATTTACCAAATAATTAAAATGACTAAAAATACTGTGGATATGTACTGCAATGTTCTAAAATTTTCTATAAAAAATGAGTAGATAGTATGGTTAAAAAAATCAAATCAAACTCGTGGATAATTAAATTGTACATTACGAACAAATTTAGGCAATTAACAAAATAAATGTGGTTTAAGCTGGAACCATGCTCAAACGATTGTTTGCACAGTTGTAACCTTAAATATTAAACCAAGTTCAAGCTGAATGTCTTTGGTAAAATCAGCTCTAATAATTATGTAGGATAAATAAAGAAATCAGAACATATTATAATACTTTATTATTTATCTTTATAATAGGTACATACATATAAAACATAATGCATTTTAAAAAGTATGGTATAAACATGTAATTGAAATCGTTCTCTGATGTAAATTGTAAGCCTTTGGTGAGAAAAAGTGTATAGTGAGTGCAAACTTCCTAATTTCATGACCATATTGTTTTTCCCCTTTTCTCCCTTTACATCTGTTGAAAATACTGTTAATTAGTTCACTGTTTCTTCCGAATTCACCTAATATACTACTCACATGGTCTGCATCCACTAAATTTTTCTTCTCCAGTTCTTTTACTATGCCAGATAGTTTGAATTTGACGTTTCAACTTCACTTTTCTAGGACAATTCTCTTCGGTAGACAAAATAATGGTACTATCCATCTTAGGTGTCCTTGGACATGGAATTTGTGCATCCATTATTTCAGCAGTTGAAGTAGAGGGAGTAGGTTCCAAAGTAATGCAGACAGGTTCTGCATCAATTGGTTGATGGCTTGTGGCAGTACTGGTAGTTAGAGTAGTTTGATGATATTTTGTCTGATTTGTCTGAATATAAAACATGTATTCATTACTTCAATTTTTTTGTTAGATATAAAATCAAATCACAAATTTAAACAGGTTTCTTAATGTTTAATTGTAAGGTATACACAAACACAGTTAAAATTTATGAAGAATTTTCAGCAGTAAACTAGCAATTCATAGTTAGTAATGCAAACTCTTTTTTCTCCACAAAACATTCCTATTTTATCAATGTAGGTATCTCCATTCTTACAGTAAGTAAACTTACATATTTGTGCCTCTGTACTATTCATGAGGGTATAGCATTTTCCTTTAGAAATATTTTGAAGGCAGTTGCCTTGAAGTCTGTCTCTTCAAATTGCTGTGAGCACAGCACTGCAAATGCAGGTATTTCTTCCCTTTTTCTACCAGTGAATTTAATCCATTCCCTTTGCTGAAAAGGCTTCTTTGGCAACCTTTTGGAAAAATATGCAATTAGTAATTATCACAGGATCACAGTTTATACAACTGCAACTTACATTCTTTTATTTGCACACAATTATAATTTAACTAGTATGTAGTTAAATTAAGTATAATGTTTTATTTTTATTTTATTTTCGACAAACAAGACAAATTTAGGATGAACTGCCACTGGATAAATTGTAAACAATCATGGCGGCGTATAACCTACAATTTAGCTCTTTGACGATTTTATTATTGTTATGTTTTTGAACACTCCAACATAATGAAAATATTACTAACAGTTGGTTTATTTAGTTATAATAATATTTAATTACTTACCGATGAAAAGTAACGCCACTTTTCCTTGCAATGTGCGATGAACCACACGATATGCAACTAACCATAATAAAGTTTTATATGTCCAAATTTCGCACATAACACGCGCACACGAATAAATAATACAATTCTTATATACTATACAATCGTTTAACACAAAATCGGCACTCAACGAAAAGTTGCTGACACCACAGAACAGAACACGTTGGGTTTCTAACGCTTCATAAATACAAAACTGTCAAACACTGACGTGTAAAAAGTGGTTTATCAAATATGGCCGCTGCGAACTTCCGTCGCGCGAATTATTGCCCCCACCACCGATAGTTTACCTCCTTTAGATATTTACTCTTTGATTGCCGGTGTACATGTATTCTCGCATGTTTTAAAAAACGATGAAAATTTAGCGTACGTATACATAATAAAAAGTATAGGACTTAAAATAGATCCTTGAGGTACACCCTATGAGACCATTCTGCTAGAATGACTTCAGGATGGTCGATTGTATGAAAACTTTACTAAAATCAAGTAGTGCCAATACCGTCGCATTCATAGACTTAATAATACTATGGACTGAGCCTAGAGAGAGAGAGGTGATGAGGACGAGACCTCGAGAGAGACGCCGATAGATGATCAGTTGTTTGTTGGTGAAAGGAGCGCGTGTGTAATTAATCGAATATTAGGCTATTTCTAGCTTAATATTATATTAATAATACGTCATTTCATTTTATAGGTTTCCTAAGAATGATGAACTGAGGAAAAAATGTTTAATAGCTCGCAAAAAAGATAAAACTTTTCTCCAACTGCGAGTTCAAGGTTATGTATTTTGTTCCTTAACCTTCTTTAGGTACCTACCTATTAATGCATAAATATCTGAGATGCACCTATTTTTATGGTTCACAAATCACTACAACGTGCTAAAATATATTTATAAAGAATCTCGGCAAAATGTTCCCATCCGCCGTGTAAAAAAGTAACTTGGCCACGTGACTGTTCCTGTTGAACCAACAGTCACGTGGTCTCAAATCTTACTATCCTTGTTCTACGCACTCAATTTATATCTCTCTATCTATCTTCAATGTCGTCCTCACACTGGCGAATGGAAAGTGGCACAAGGCTTCGTTCATACGTTAGTATTATTAAGTCTATGGTCGCATTACCTTCATCGCTTGACAGTAAAATATGATCATATACAGTTAACAGAGATTTTAGGCAACTGCAACCTGATTTAAAATCAATAATATGATTTTCCGACTTGTTTCATAATATTTTTCATAAAACAAAACACTTAGAGACCTAAGATCAGAAAAAGTATTTGGAGAGGCTACTTTAAAAACATAAGTTGCAAAAGCCTTTTTCCAAACAGAAGAAAACTTTAATCCCTTTAAGATAACTGAGTTGATAATTTGGTAAGACAACAAAGTTTTATGCATAATGCTGTTAGACCATCCAATTTGGCTAAATAGCTTTTTAGGCTTTAGGATAATTTTCCCAGAAATTATCGGCATCAATAAATCTAACGATAAATTTTGCATTACAGAGGCAATTCGTTGTGTAATAATAAGAATTTCAGTTTTGTACGAATTGATTTTTGGAATGTTGTTATTGAAGTAATTACTAATTGCTTCGGAATCTTCCAGTATACGTGGTAATTTATGCTTTGTTTTAGAAGAAATATTTAAGTGTTTAAATTTTATATATGTATTCTTTTCATTAGAAATGGAACGTATAGTTAAGTTACGCATTTGTTTTTATATACCTAATACTTGCATTATATAGAATACCCACAGCTTTTAAGTTTTTAAAAATGTGTTATATTATTACGAAAATATGATTTAAAAAATAGTTAACTTTGTTTCTACAAACTATAAAAACATGCTCAAAATTACAATATTTAAATTCAAAAATTGTTTTGTCACAGAATTTAAAAATATTGAAAAATAAAGCTAAACGAATGAAGAGAAATCTAAAGTACTTTTTATTTTGTCACTTGATTTTGCTCTATACTTCACAAATTAGACTGACAAGTAGCAGCAGAATGGAGAGCTATTTCATGTTTTGGAAATCACACCAAGACTTTTGTACACATTCAATTTTAATATTGCCTAAAAAAGCTCTTTTAAGATTCTCTATGCAACTGACAAAACCTCATTTTATCAGATTCATCACAACTACTAAGTCGTCCCGTAATTAGTCGAATGCAGGCACAGGAACTTGAACATTGGCGGGAGGATTTTTTTTTCATATCTTTTGCTTGATTTTTAAGGTTTGATTCACATACTTTTTTTTGTTCCACAACTTACTGTATCTTGAAACAGAGTGTACGAAAACTCAGCTAATAACCCTCAACTTTTTCTCCTTTATCGTCGTTGAGAATATGTCCATAGATGAAATAATGGTTTCATATAAAGAAATACAACACCTTACTTAGGATGTAAAGCAATTGAAGGACTTTCTCTGCGGTGAATACATTTCCAACATTGAAACACTTGTACTCTCAAACATTCGGGAAAGAGAAAGGTGTCTGTGCTACTTCTTAAAAAAAGTGGCCTTAAGCATTGAGTAAAAATAATAAAGAGGCGCAACTGTCAAGGTTTCGAGATTTTAGTGTTGTATTTTTTCACCAATAGCTTCATGATTGTCTTCAATTTTAAGGGCTATACAGCCACATTACAAATACCTTCCCGTAGCACTAAAAATTGATGACAATCATGAAATTGTTGGCAAAGAAATACAACAGTAAAATCTCGAAACCTTGACAGTTGCAACTCTTTATTATTTTTTACTCAATGCCTTAAGTTAGTTTATTTGCACATCTTGTCAAAAATGTCTAATTTACTTCAAAATAAGGTCCAATTAACGATCCTGGTAACTAATAATGTAGATGTCAACGTATTTACTCGGTTACTGTGCCCACTGAAGTAGATAAGTGAACTATAGAGCTGCACCAATTAAACTGAACTCTGTGAAAAAGGTACGTGCAGTTTGTTATCTTTTCTTGTTGAGATTTCAAGATATTTGAGAAGGACGAACGTTTTTATTAATAATTTTGTTAAGATTCCCTGACGCTATATTAGTTTCAGTTATAGTAACTCAAACTCGGCCCTGCACCGCAAGATGTTCACTTGTAAACACATATTGGTTATGAAACGTATTTAAGTTTTTAATAAGTTAGAAATATTTTATAATAAGAAATAATTTAAAAATTGCCCGTAGGTATGATATTACTTCGTATTTTTACAAAAAATAGAGACCACATAAAAATGGTATAAAATAGTTATTTTAAGTATTATTATTATTTTCACTTATGTATTAAAATATAAAATGTATGGAAGATATCTTCTTGCTAATATCTAATACAGTAATATTCAATCTCTTACTACACTTATATTAATCTGTTTATGTGTATATAATAATAAGTTATATTTTATTCCCAAAGTTTTGCTGTAATACTACCGGTGACTTACATGACACGACTTTTAAATAAAAATCAAATGTAAATCACCGAACGTGGATTATGTTTTTATTCAACATCTGAACTTTTCTAACCTACTTATACTAATATAATTCGAATAAATTTATTCTAGAAGCATCTAAAATTTCTTTTTAATATTGTATCGCCGCATCTTGTTGGGAATATATTAAGCACAAAGAAACCCGCATATATACAGCTTATTGTAGTGCAGGAGATTACTAACCATTTTCGTTGAAACACTTAATATGAATTTGCCGACAAGATTTTAAAGTAAAATTAAGTTTTAGGTTTATTAAATTTATACCTGATTTATAGTATATTACATACCGAGCTGGGAAATACTTCATTAGGCTATTCAAATTGTTTGTATTTGGCAGTTCTATGTAGTAAAATTACCTTATCACACGTCGTTAGTAGCAGTATTTTGCACTGAAAAATTTGTTCATCTTATAGTTATGATAGGACTTATTTGGACAATATTTAATCATCTGTAATATATTAGGTACATTATTTTTAATAACCCTACCTCACAAATAATATATTTTTCTCAAATGATATATTTTCATCTATTTAATTATTATATACTATTTGTATATTTATAAACTATTACAATATAATATTACTGAGAATTTTTTTATATGATAATTTATTTAAATGAAACATATTTTTGTTTATTGTTAAATATAATTATTTGTATAAATTATTACTCCCAAAGTATTTTTTAATTGCGTCATCGATAAACGACATGCTACACGCAGTTCAATTTTTAATGCTAAAATAATGTGTAAATGAAAAATTGGGCCTTTGATAAAAATCATCCGTTACTAAAAGTTATTAAAATAATAGTCCGTGGCTCTTTTAATTCGGATGTTTTTATATTACAGTTTAAACATTGCGAGAGAATGATTTTCGACCTTAGATTTAACGATTTAACGCACTAAGATTTTGGTAATAGCTTGTGTATCGATTGAATACAGACGTCGAAGCCAACGCGCACCAAAAAACCAAATAGAAAACGAATTCGTCGTCACCACGGACGAATAAGGCCCTTGTCCCACCAAAGCTGCGCAACAGCGACGCGACAGCGACACGATTTCGACATGACACAAGCAGGCGACATGGAGTTGTCCCACCAAAGCAACGTGTTTTCTACATTCAGTTCAGTGATGTCGTCAAGTGAAGACGACGATGTGATTGCAATGTACTGGTACTTACGAAATAGAAACAATTCTAAAAAGTATAAGAAAAGGAAATGGTGGGTGCATCCTTTTATTGCAAGAAACCAAAAAAAAAAAACAGAATGTTTGTTGCTGCTAAGGAACTCGACAGACACCCAGTGACTTATAATTGTATAAGCAAGTATATTTTTCTACAGCATCTACTAATTTTTCATTAAATTCCTGATCATTTTTCTGTTGTGCCATGATATTCATTTCCCTTTTCGTTATTAACGCAAAATACCACCGCACACACAGCTTGAATGTTGCTTCACAACTGACCTGTCGAGTCGCTTGGCAACAAGAAGCCGACACGCAGCTTGGATGTTTCTTTGCTGAAGCGTTGGTGGGTGTACGGTGTATATAAACCATGGGTTAAACACGAAAGATACTCGCTGGCGACATCGTGTCGCTGTCGCGTCGCTGTTGCGCAGCTTTGGTGAGACAAGGGCCTAACACGTCAAGAATGGTTTTAATAACTTCTTCGAGAGCGTGGGAAACCTCAGTCTTCGTTTATCATCAGCATTGTACTTATTCACCAGATCGTTATTAACCTCAGGTTTGTGTAATATTCCACATCCAGTTCGGTAAAACATTACTTCGTTACCATTGGTAAGGATATGAAAATACCCCGTCATCGTTTGTCTGTACTTGGCCCGAACAACCAAAGATATTTTCGTCATTTTGAGTTAACATCTAACTGTACTATCTCCCGAGCTCGTGGTATCCGACATTTGTAAATCAACACCTATGAAATTGTAGCTCTCTCGTTTGGGAGATAGAATTTGGTCTCAGTGTATAATATCGGTTGACATTGGAGAACCCTAGCCTTCTTGTTGGGGGATGGGACTCCACTGGAACGTCACGTAGATTACCCTAATGAGATTCTAGCCCTCTCTTTAGGAAGATAGAAACTGACCACGGGTTCCATGAAATTAATGTGCCTTCGCTTCCATCGCTTACTCGCACACGTTGAATAAGGGATGTAATTGTCCTTGTAACATAGCTCTGCCTCAAGACGATAGTAAGCAATGGTAGTTATTAAAGGAACCCTGGATACAGGGTACAAAATTCTTTAGATTTAAGAAATTAGAGACAAGTTCTTATATTTTGTTATCCTGCATTACCATCACACTGAGTGTCCGTAAACTAAGTCAAGCATGGTTTTGCCCGTAGTAAATACTTTCTCACGTTTATATAGTTAACATTCATTTGTTTGCTAGCTCGCTTCTAATTTGTGGAACCTATTGTATATATCGACTATTAATCACTAATATTTTTACCACAACAAATAAATTTTTTAATATATGGAAACCGTCGAGTTTACTTAAGTCTGCTTAGCTAATTAGACCCGTATGGTAAATTGTCCAGGCCGCTGAAATCGACAATAATCCAAACAGACCCCTGAACAAGACCGCGTCTTCACTGTAGCTACCTTAGCCTCTATCAGAACCGCTGAGAAAGAAAGTGTTGTTACTTGCACTCTAAAATAAGCACCTGGCGCCTGATATTTTATTTTAGAAGGTGTTAGAAAAGCTGGTAGGGACTGTTTGTAGGTAGTAAGGCGCAAACAGCCTCGTAGAGAAAAAAGAGCGTCACAACTTTAATATTGATCCGTCCAAGTCTATTGTTATTATAATAATAATATATTTATTAACCAATTAGATACATTTAAGTACATTTGGTAAGTCAGAACAAAATATAATTTTTAGAAAGGAAAAAACACAAAAAAATAAAGAGTTTACAATTAAGTATGTATACAATCTATATACATTGTACAGTATTGTAAATCATAGACATACATAAAGGGACGAAAATCACATAAATACAAGAATAAATATAAAATTTCATTTGGGAAATTAGTTATTGCCTAAGTGTTATCTTCCAGAAATTCATTAACTGAATGATATGCTTTTGATATTAGAAACAGTTTTAATTTATTGTTAAACTTCCCTACTGGTCCAATATTTCTGATCTCATCTGGCAAATTATTATACAAAACTATTCCAGAATACCTTGGAGAATTTTCATATAATGATGAACTGTGAGCCTCAGTTCTCAAATAATCTCCTTTCCGTGTTGGATACTGATGAACGTTTCTATTCTGCTGGAATGACTGTATGTCGGCTTTTATATAGGTTATACATTTCAAGATATACACACAAGGAATAGTTAAAATATTGTTGTTTTGGAAGTATGGCCTACAAGATTCCCATTGCTTCAAGTCAAATATTAATCTCACCACTCGTTTCTGTAATATAAGGATCCTTTCAGCACCGTTTGAATTTCCCAAGATTGTGATATTATACGACAGTGCTGAATAGATTAATGCATAATACACATTCAATAATTGTTTAGTCTCAAGGGATGATTTCAGCTGCAGAATTGCAAAATGCCCGCTATTAATTTTTTTACTGACTGTATAGTCCTATGTGAGTCTGCCACCTCATATTTGAGTCAATGTACACGCCCAGAAATTTTGCACTGTCAACACGTTTAATTTGCGCCCCGTTTACTTTAACTAGGGTAGGTAATGCTATTCTCTTATTAAAAAAGTGCATGTATATTGTTTTATTTGTATTTACAAGTAGTTTGTTTTTGATGCACCAGTTAGCAAATTGACTGGATATTATATTTAATTTTTCTTCGAGTTCTTCATGACTAGGGGCAGAGACAGCTATTGTTGTATCATCGGCGAAAAGGACGACACATTCTGAACTGATTTCAAGCGCTAGGCCGTTGATATATAGTAAAAATATTAGCGGGCCTAAGACAGACCCTTGTGGAACTCCCAAGTCTATGTCATAAAAGTCTGATGCATTGTTGTTAATATTAACATATATTTTTCGACAGTGGAGGTAGGACATTAGCCAATTTAAAATATTACCTCGAAAACCAAGACGATCTAGTTTTTCCCTAACGAGAATCAGATCTAACTGTTTAATTCGATTGTAGAAAAAATATGTGCAACATTTGCAAAAATTATATTTGTTGCACTAAGCTAGCAAGATAGCTTTCGACTTCGTACAACAAATATACACTTTTTGAACTAGTTACACAAATAATTATTATTTCACGTTGTCAATAGCAACATGCTACAAAGTTTCATTACGTGACTACTGCGTGAAAGTATCACTGTATGCAATAAAAGTCGTAGTAACAACTTTGTTGAACAATAGACGAATTTTAGAATAAGTCGTGAGTAGGTGAATTTGAAAAGTTTACGAGTTCAGTAGAGTCATTTTCAACATGTGCAATATTTTTCTTATGACGACAAAAATTGCAAAAAATGTATTTGTATGTCAGTTTAATTTGTTTGTTTTGGATAGTTCTGTGTAAGTGTGAAATGAAATTAAAATTCACATCATCAAGAGCACGTGTTATAAAGTTTCGTTACAGTGCTAATATGATAAAGTATCCCTTTACGCATTAAAATGTGTGTAAATCTACTTTATACGAGACGGTTGTAGGAAAAATTGTCTTCATAACATTTGTGGAAAACAGCGTATTGAACTCGTCGACTTTCAGAACGAGCTTATTGAACAAGTAGGTAATCAGATTTCAGGATGAGCGTCAGGTAAGTTCTGATAACCTTCAAGTTTAATAAAGTTCACAGTACGTTGTATATTTTTCCTATGACGTCAAAAATATAAGAAAATTATTTTAAAACTGTTAAATTGTTTGACAGTTTTGTGCAGTAAAATGACTATATCGCACATCCTCAGTAACATAATGCAGTAATATCTTACATATGTAATAAGGGGTAATTATTATTACTCAAGGGCAGTAAAGACGTTACCACTCCTATTAAGCGACTTTTTATCCGCCATAAGAACATGAAAAGTATTTTCAAAATATGCGCCACTTCACTAACTGACAGTTATCTAACACTTGAAATTATTTATGTTAAATACTGACAACTTTACTATGCTGTTCAGAAAAATTACTACCTCCAACGTAGATAACAATGCAAAACTAAAATTCACTTAGTAACGAACTCTATAATAGCACTAGTTGTAACTTTATTAAGGTTTTATGCAAAATCTATTGAAAATGGAAATTATTGAAACCACTTCAGAACGCAATTATTATCGAATCCTACAAAAATAACTACGTTTCATAACTATATGTTAAAAACATATATTGAGTTAAATAACAGAATTCAAAGCGTCTAAAGAATTTAAGTATGAAAATTTATAAGCTCCCTGTATAGACTAATGGTTAAGTTAAAATTATTATTATGGAAATACCACACTAAATTTCTGCTAAATGTATTAGAAGCCTACAAAATGTTTTATTCTAATTAAAATTAATTATGTTTTAATATTATCATTATAATACTTTGTTCTCTTTATATTCTAACAAAAATTAATACTCGCGTTTTAAATAACTGACTCAGTGGAAGTCAAATAACAATTGAACACTACTTTGGTTAAATAAAATGAAATTTCCTCGGGCCCTAACCGTTTTGGAAGCTCATTTTTGAATTCTTTGTTGTAGATAAAGGATTAAGCTAATACGAATATATGAATACTTTATATGCGAACACGCACCCTGCTTCCGAACCCTGAAATCCCCTTAAATTCACTTTCATGAGACTGGAATGAATATTATTTGTAGTACTGGGTCAACAATCCTTAGCTACCGCGTAGGTAGATGCGAATACGTTTTTCAATGTGTGTATAAGAATACATATAATTATTATGGTGAAATGTGTCGGTGGAATCGACGTAATATTACTTTATTCCAAGGACATGTAGTAAATATTTCGACGGCATCCCCTCATTTTAATCCCTACTGTTAAAAATATGTTTCCATATAAGATGTACATGTTTGCGGAAGTTGTGATGCCATTTTAAGTCTCAAATTACAAGACCATTTTTATTTAACTTGCTCCAAAAATTTTAATTAGTACTTATTTGATAGAAAATTATTGTCATTTTAAATACAACAGTGATCACTATTATATAAATTGATTTACAATTTTTGTTTTTGTTCCACTTTCCATTCACATGATTTTCTGTAAACGATATCTATCACTATTTCGTTATGTACTCATATTATATCTGAAATATTGAACATATTGAAATAAATATGTCTACAAAACCAGCAGAAAGACATTTGCGTGGGCTTTAAATTATTTACTGTTCACATATACCTATTTAATATTATGCAAAAAATCACAAAGGATAATGTAATATATAGCTTACAAAGTGAAGTATAAGAAAGAGAATATAGTATCAGGTTGTTTGTTTTGGGTGAGCAGCACTTGATACAGAATCTCAATTATTAATTCGTAAGGAAAACAGTAGCTATAATAATATTAACCGAGAGATTTTTTTACAGTACCGACTTTAATGAACAATACCATTTTAGAAACTAATTTGATCTGTTCTGAAAGGGTTCGTTCAGATGCAGAAATTCATATTATCCTCAAAATACCAATGTTTGGTCTCAAATTCTAGGAGAATTTGTTATGTTTTTATCTAATTCTTTCACGTAGCTGATGATTATAAAATAGAGTTCTCCTCCTCGTTGATAATTTTGATTGTCTTGATTGCCACCGTCATGTCTTCTCTGAAAGTAAGCTAATAAAAGGTAAACAAACATAAAGCAATAATATATAATAGTAAAGTCAAAGTTTACTAAATACTAAAAGTTACCTCACTCCTTCGCGGTATTTCATATTTGGACATCAAAGGCGCACCGCGAACACGTATTGTTATCATAAAGCGATACGGATACCGGGTGTATTAGCAACGTTTAAAAACGCAGTCAGCGCACTAAGTCATGTACCTAGGTCACAGAAATCGTTCGTAGAGTGAACGAGTGCCACTGTGTACATGCCCTGGCTACCTTTTACCGAGGACGCGGGGGTTAAGAGGTAGGGGTAGGCGAGCCGAGAAGTGGGGAAGGCGGATTCGTGACTTTCGTAGAGTGAGGTAACTTATAGTAATTTAGTAAACTTCAGAATATCGGAAAACTAAATCAAGTTTAGTCGGTTTTCCTCGTAATTAAAATTTTGCATTTGATCTGTCATTGATATTCACAATTCCTTTAAATTTATACATTTCTAATTTAAAAATTAATATATTTAATTTGTAGTTTTAAAGCTCCTTTTAAATTCATAAATATGACTATAATACCCATACATTTCTGATTGGTTTTACGTTTTTAGTCTAAAATCACAAGTTCACAGACAGTTTCATGATAATATGAGTCTCTTGCTGTGTATTTTCAAGTTTGGTTATAAAATTTAATTTCTTTGTTAAGAGTAATAAACAGGGTTCTCCAAATGACTAGAAACGGCCAATTTTCTAGAAAACTAAACCTTTCAGAAAGAAATGGTTCATATGAAAGTTTCCAGTTTTTAGAAATCTACTAGATGACAATATGAAATTTTCAGTAGATCTTTAGTTTCAAGGTCATTTGAAGATTATCTTGTGCTTAATAAATGGAACGATGAATTCTGTCATCTGAAACAATATCAAATTTTGCGTATAAATAAATTGAACAGTAAATCCCTGAAGAGGATAGTTACGCAGATATTCAACGTTATAAATAAATAAATAAATAAAATAAAAATGACTTTATTTAACCTGGGGGGTCAGCTCATTGAGCTGTTATAAATGCCAACCAGGGGCCAATACATTATAATAAATAATAAACATAATATAAAATACATACACATACAATACAATACATTATATTATGACATTACAAATGCATTATATTACATAGCAGTTGATATTTAGTTATCACATTGAAAGTAGTAAATAACAATATATAAAAGGCAGTAAAACCTTAAACACGTTAAAATTTAAAACTGGTTTTGGAGAAACAGGGCTTGTAATTTATTTTTGAATATACAGTGTGTCTCACTTTTCACCACTACACCCCAATATTTTGTGGATCGATTTAGATCAAATTTGGTATAGGTACTTCTTTTCTTTCAGATTGTGTTTAAAAAGTTACTAATAAAAAATTTTTTCAAACTTAAATACGCCTACTATGATCAAAAGAAATTGGCAAAAATTAGGAATTTATATTAGCGATTGAGATAGGGTTTTTGTTTTTACAGATTCTTTTTCAGCATGACCTAAAACGCCTGTATACCAAATTTCGTTAAAAAATTTTCATTCCTTCAAAAAAAAAAGTAATAAAAATCTACGATTTCAATAATAAAAAATAATAAAAGTTGAGTTATTTGATATTTTCTAAAAAAAAGTGTCCTAATGCTTAGCGTCATTATATCACCCGACTACCGAGTTATGTAAATATCTGACAATAAATAACTGGAATAGTAGGGTGATTATTATTGAAATCTTAGATTTATATTACTTTTTTTTTGAAGGAATGAATATTTTTTAACGAAATTTGGTATACAGGCGTCTTAGGTCATGCTGAACAAGAATCTGTAAAAACAAAAACCCTATCTCAATCGCTAATATAAATTTCTAATTTTTGCCAATTTCTTTTGATCATAGTAGGCGTATTTAAGTTTGGAAAAATTTTGTATTAATAACTTTTTAAACACAATCTGAAAGAAAAGAAGTATACCAAATTTGATCTAAATCGATCAACAAATGGCCTAGACATTGAGGTGTAGTGGTGAAAAGTGAGACACACTCTATAGTAGGATAATGACACAAATGACTGCAGAACTTTATTATACAAGTCTGATGCCAAAAATGAAACCGAGTATTTAAACAGGTATTTGCTACAAATCGAAGATTAGCGTTATGATGTTGATTACGAAAAATTATTTTATTTCTGAGATAAACGGGTTCGTCATACTTTAACACACAATAGACAAGGTAGATGAGGCGGAGCTCCCACCTCTGATGCATGTTAAGCCAATTTGTTGTCAAAAAAGGAGTGAGATGCTCGCGTCTGGGTAAATCAGCCGAGAAACGAACACATGAATTTTGGACCTTTTGTAACCTATAAGCCTGCCTTTCTGGACCATAAACAACATTAGCATATTATCTTGGATAAAATTAATGAATTTGAAAGCCTTAATTTTGTTGCTGTAGATAGCACACGTTTAAACTGGTAAATCTTTTAAAGTTTGGCGTATGAAGATTGCACAACCTTTGTTACGTGCTGTTTAAAAGTTAGGTGACAATCGAAAGTAACTCCAAGATTTCGCACAGAACTTTTTTTACAAATTTCTTCACCGCCTATAAACAGTTGCACATGATTATCTTCAAAAGTACTTCTAGCAGATCTGACGGTTATAACAACAGTTTTGCTGCAGTTAAGTTTTAATCCCTGTCTATTTAACCATAGTGAAATATTTAAAAGATTATTGATTTTTGCTATAGATTCTTCAAGGAGAATGGGCCGATAGGATAAATACACCTGCGTATCGTCTGCATAGGAATACAATTTGCAGTATTTTATAATTTTCGGTAAGTCTGACAAGTATAAAGAAAATAAAATTGGTCCAAGTATCGAGCCCTGAGGTACACCTGAATTGACCACTAAAATAAAGTAAGATCAAACAAAACGGCTGTAGTTATCTAATAATGAAAAGATGGTCGATTTTCACACGTCGTATTTTTAGCCAGCCAGAAGTTTGTTTCGTTACCATGGCAACCCACAAAATTTCCGGAACCTTGAATGAAATTAATAATAGGAAATTTCCTTTCAAATTATTGAAATATGATCATATTTGACATTTGCTTTTCAAACACTACTTCTGAACAACAAACCGCCGCCCGATCGCCGTTCTGGTAATAAATCCAAGGTATAGTCAACTTGGAACTGTATCGTGAATCGCACAGTCTCGCTACGATATTTGGAGCAGGAGGAACGAACGAAAAGTGGCGAATTTGACTTCTACTATAAAATTGGCCGTTTCAAAGTTTCTAATCTCGTTTATTTTTTCATTTAATTTAGGTGTGAAATTTTCTTACAGAATCCCACACGTGCTTGATTTAAAAACGGAATTTTCCTCGTGCACAAATTTTTTTATCCCCTTTCAAAAAATTTTAGCACTATAAAAATTTCCGGTAATAACTTAAACACTAGGGAAATTACTAGTGAAAACTACACGTTTCAGAAAAAAATGATTCATATAAAAGTCTCCAGTTTCTGAAAATCTACTAGATAGACTAGACTAGAAATTTTCGATATGTGAAGAGTTTCAAGGTCATTTGAAAATCGCTGTAACGAAGTGATCTTTTCTCCGTCAAGGATTGCCCGTTTTATTTTAATATTTCCGTCACTTGGGTACACCCTGTAACTCTGTTAGTATTTAAGTTATGTTTAAGGTAACAATGAATTGTAAACTCTGCTGGTAAACAAGCCGTAAATTAATTGACTAATTTTCGATAGTCCCCTGTATGGATAAAATCCGTGAATTGTTTAAAAATAATGTTCAAGCCGGAAGTAAAAATCATTAGTTACGAAAACTTGTTAAAATATTAATCCGTGTCTGTTTCAAGCCGGTTTCTTTTGCGATATAGTTTAAAAATTGTAAACAATGCATCTTCGTTTTCAGTTAGCCCGGTTGAATATGGCAAGTTACATAACACGCTCGGACTTAGTAAACCGCGTTCTTAGTTCAAGCCACCTGTCCCGGATTCCACCCACCGTATGAGCGCACCCCCGCCTGCGTCAGCAAGAAAAAGCTAATAAATTCACCGGGAACGGCCAAATCAACATCAATCGAATTATCGATACCCTGGCACCAACAACGAAAAGCGATCCGAAATATTTTCTTTATCGTGAACCATCTTGGTAAGAACAATAGTAGTCCGCCGTTATCCAGCCGTACCGTCTTCGAATAAGCACCGAGACTCGCCATTGATTTCATCGTGTACCGACGTCTTGTAGAACTACTTAATTAAATCCTTTTATTCGTATTTAATGTTATATCACACATTCACCGGTTGAGCCTTACAGTATTCTGCTCAGATGGTAAGACCTAGCCACCAGTGAATGTATTTCAAAACGTGGATTTATCATGCACAGGCAAAACAATTCGGTAACCTGTACATGGTAGTTTGTGGAAGGAAAGAAATAACTTCCTTGTTAGCATAGCTCTGTATTTGAGGAAGTAGGAATCAGCGTTTGTTAAGTAGTATCCGAAACCGAAATAAAAAGAATCTCTGTGGCTTATTCATAGTGCTCCGATATTTTGGTGTCCCGTTGAAGTCATACTTGCTAGCCCCAGCCGTTTGATTTCTTCGCGTGGGTATATCTCGATCCGTTCGCACTTCGAGTCCACCGCCGGCCGCAATTAAATTATTTCCATGCGTACTCTTGTTTGCCAGCTTGCATATGATCGTTTTAAAAATTGTACATAACCGACAGCAAAGTAAATCGCTGCATTAACCGGTCCAGTTTTACCGTCGGAAAATTGTACCCTTCTGTCAATGTCATAATCCGCTAGTTTTTGCACCAAATGAATTTTATACGGATGATAATGTTGTTTTCTGAAAATTCTGAGAACCGATGTTTGAGAGATATCATGCTGTTGTTCTATTTTTGATATCGAATTTTGTGGATTTCAGCATTAGTTGCAGTTTTAGGTCTTTCACTGTTCCAGTTTCTTCAAAACATAATACTGTTTTCTAAAATGTGGTCTTAGAAATATTTGCACGATCAGAAAATGTATCATTAAACAAACTAGCGACATGATCCCCGTATTTCCGTATCATAAAAACGATTCTTCTTTCTCTTTCATTCATCATCATACATTAGGCTTCTTAAAATCAACTTTAGCAAAAAACCATTGCCATGATCTACTTTAAATTTAAAAATACCTTTTATTCAAGCATGCCGGATATATTAAAAAACGTTGCTGTAACTATCCTCTTCAAGGATTTAAAGTTGGTTCACTATCAATTTCCTAACATCTAATGATTACTTGAAGAATCTACGTTCTAAGTATATCACTCATGAAGGATATTACATCATAGAGGACAAATAAAACAAAGATTTACTTTTAATCTAAAGAAGTTATGCTCTTTTTGTATACTGACATTAGAGTAGTCAGATGACCTACTGGATTACCAGATTTTCCTCTTTCTTGTATATCCCTACGTTGTTACCGAGACGGTAGCGCAGTTAATTAGAACTACTGTTGCCTGACAAAATATTGCCAGTCACTGCCTATATCTTCTGAATTCGATGATAGGTGGTATGGATTATAATTTTAGAGGGAATCGCAATAGATTAGAAATGAAAAAATCAAAATATTTTCAGTGTTTGATACATGTTAAATAAGATAGTTAATATCACTTTCTTTATTTTGTGCGAAATATTAGATAAAATACAAATTCAACAAAAATATTGATTTTATATAAATTCTAGACATTTTCTCTTTTTTCATTATGCCGTCGAATATAATATATTTGATTTTTTTATCAACTTAATACTCCATTATTAACATGGAAATATTAGGTATGTCTGTATATATTATGGTTCATTCACGTTTGTAGATACGTAAAATGTTTCAGGGATTAGGATTAAGTAAATGAGAAAAATGTGCAGGCCTATGTTTCGCAACCCAAATACTTAACCAATTAAGCAACGGACGCCCGCTGGAGGTTTCAACGAAGATACAACGACGTGCTCTTTTCCTTTATAATTCTCCAGTGTATATATATGGGGTCATATGCTCTCCACATTCTGTGAGTTTGCACTTTCTTTAAAGAATATATTGAAACAATGGGTAAATATTTAGTAAACTTCAAAAAGATTGGTATAAAAAATGCAGTGGATTTTATAATACTTTGGTTGTTAATTTGTGTAAAACTTAAGAAAAAGAAGGGTAATGTACGACTTTAGATCTTAGTAATCCTTAACTGGTAGTTTTTAATATATATAGGTACTTCTTTCTCATCTTTCAACATATTATTATGCCGACGATTGATACAATTCATTAGTTATATTAAACATAAAGGAATCATTTATGATATTTATAACAATATATATGATGGAGGACGAAAACATACTTTTAAACAAAAATTGAGAAACGAAACAATTATTTTAATTTTTCTTTTGCAAACTCAATTTATATATTGTTTGTAGTTTATTTGTGGCGGATAGTTAATATTCATTGAACTTAATTCTGGGAATAACGCCAAATTCTAAAAAATAAATAGAAATAAGAAAAGTTATATATTTTTTTAATTTAGGTTAAAAAGTAGCTAATAATGAATTAACTTCACTTATTTTTTTGTAAGATTTTTATTATCAAGATACTTTATTAATATTGGAATTGCCACATAAACTTATTGATTTTTCGCAATAAATGTTATTATGATTCTGTTTCTGGTTTCCCAATGCTACTAAATATTTGAAGGCCTCTTAGTACAAAGTGAAAACAGCACATAAATTGGAAATTAAAACTGAACATTTGTATCTGATGGAGCTGATATTTACAAAAAACGACCGTGATATATTCAGTAGTCCTATCAATATACAAAGTTCTGCTTGTTACCCCTATGGGTATTTGATTTATTCCCACACTAAAAATTAGGGGTAAGTACACACTAAACATATCAACATAAGACATTACTTTAGAACTTTTAGATGGCGTTGTAGGCAGTAAAATACACCAAACTTTCCTCTGTTTGAAAACGTGGGCCAGACTAGTACGATAAAATGTAATAAATGTTATGCTTGCTGTGTTCAGTCAAGCCATACTTAGACTAGACTGACTTTATGGGTATCATATAAAGTAATAATAATTTCCACGGCAGGAATATTAACACTAGACGGGATATTACGTTGAGCACGAAATGTAAGTACAAAGCACTTACAGTGAATTGTTCAATAGATTAATTATCCTCCAGCTAGGTTTATTTATTTTCGAATTTTAGTATTCGAATTAAATAACAATTATATCACATTTTCTATAATAATTAACATAACATTCTGTACACTCTTTGTAAAATACAAAATCTTCGTATCTAACATTCGATGGTATAATACAAGTTTTGTGTAGGTATAGATTTTATCAGATTAATTTTTGTATTCACTATTTCTAAATTGACAACTGCTAAAGTTCCAATGAAACTATCCTGATGATGAAATAGACTCTTTTAAACTATGGATTATATAATAAATATGTTTGATGTTTTAATTATTGGATAAAAGTATGTAATTTTTTTTAACTCTAATATTGGCATACCTGCATTGCAACATGCTCGTGCCAATATTAATAAAATATAATTTTACTTAAAACCGGAATGTTACGAGCTCCACATTCCAGGACGGTTCGAATAACGATTTGAAATTATTTAGGAAAGTTTTATAAAAATCACAGTAGGGCAAAAAATTAATATTTTCAACTCGAAAGCAAACATACCGGGTGGCCACGAGAACCGGCCCAGGCTTATAGCTCTTTTGTTCATGAATCAACTTTTTTGAAATTTGGAACATGTATATAAGACTTATTTTCCAATTTAGTGGCGTGTACAAAAATGGCCGTTTCGACGGAAATAGCATTAAATTCGATTTTTCAAATGGAATACCCTGTATATTTTATTATTTGGAATCTACGGACCAAATTCTATCTGATCATGTTGCAAAATTTGCATTTTCTCAAAAATAATTTAAAAATTTTTTATTTTATTTTTCAATTCATAAGGCTGTGACTTGGAAAAAACGTACCTATCTCCATTCTCTTATTCACACAAAGAATAATTTTTAGTAGTACGTTAATATTAGGTGTATTGCGGGTCGATAAACTTTAAAGTGTTAATTTTTGATAAAAAAGTCAATTTATTTTAATGAAACGTGTATGGACCATCCACAACATTAGATAGAACATTTTATTTCGAATACGACGATATATGATATGTCTAGTTTTATTTCCATTTAACATAAAAAATTAAATAACTAAAAATTTTAAAATTATTTTTGAAAAAAATTAAAATTCCGCAACGTGATCAGATAGAATTTGGTCTCTAGATTCCAAAAATAATGATATACGTGTTCTATTTAAAAAATCAAATTTGATGTTATTTCCGTCGAAACATGAAGGCGGCCATTTTGAATGTACACGTCACTAAATTGGAAAATAAGTCTTATATACATGTTCCAAATTTCAAAATGGTTACTTCATAAACAAACCAAATACATACATACAAAGTTTCTCCTGTAATCATAATAAATTTAAGATTTGCCCATTTAGGACTGATTCAGATAGTGAAGTATTCAGTGTTAGTGGGAATTATGATTGTATGTATGATGTGAATTATTCAAAATTTTCATTATTGGTATCGTCTTATTTCCAAATGTCTAATTTAGGATGATGAGACAGTTTTGTGCAACTGAGGGAATCTGAAACGAGTAAAATATATCATTCTATCGTGTCGTAGTATCGAGACAACGGGGTCAAAGTTGATCAAAATATGATGAAGATTTGAATTACATTTATTTTGATCCGAGAAATCTGTTTCTAAGAACATATTAGAACAGATTTTAACCGGAAACGACATAGCGTATTTTTGTTATTTCAAATGGAACATTCTGTATATTCTTTCACAGTTGGAAAGCTCATTGTTTCCCCTTTCCGAAAATTTCATACTTGGCATGGAAACTATACAGAGTGATGATTTTATAAGCTTTTAAAGTGAATTCTGTTTATCGAAATGCTACAAAAAAAATTATGATTCACAAAGTAGACTATATGCAAAAAATTGTTTTAACCGGCCCATTTTGTTTTTTTAAAAAACCGCACATGGCGTACAATGAGAAAACTAATCTTTTTATTATTAATGGAACAATTAGCAAAGAAAAATTTTTAAATACTGTTCATTACTGATATACACACATGCTTAGTGTGTCTTAACTACCTACTGTTTAAAAGGAAAACTTGGAAAACGGGGCTAATAGGAATACCTGGTGGCACCTTCCAGAAGGTTGGAAATCTCCTGACATCGCCGAGCCATACTTCTGAGACAGGTTATTAATATTTTATTGTGGTATGTTTTCCCATTCCTTCGAAGAGGGATATCAAAAATTTAAGAAATTAATTATTTCCTTATAAACAAAAGACCACAATAATGTCAATAAAAAAAAATATTTTTTTTTTTGTGGAAACCCGGTATTTACCTAGAAACTTTGGTTAAACCAACATACTTTTCTTTTACCACCTGTAGACAGTGAGATGTTTGAAAAGTAAAAAAGCGGAATAAACAAGCTTGTTCAGAATTAAAAATCCTTTTTCAGATTCTGCAAACCTCGCATCGATATCTTTATTGGTTCGCAAAATACTTGACTTCAAAGATAACATAAAAATTCGTTTGGTCCTCTTAAATTGTCCAGTAATTTAGTTCAAAAGTTATACAGGTTTATAAAGGGTCAAAATATAATGGGACACCCGGTATTATAGCGTAATGGTTATAAGACAGGAAAACAGCTAATTTAATATACAAAACTTTTACAGATTTGTTCCCGTATTTATTAAAAAACAAGTCAAGTACTAAACATGCCTACATTTATTAATTATTAAGAGGTTATAATATTATGTACGAGTAGTATTTGTTTTTTTCTTGCATAATCTGCGTTAAGTTGAGACAGAATTGTATTGTAAATCTTTCCATGTATTTTCATTATTATTTCAAATAGAGTAAACATCAACGAGACATAGTTTTGATACAAATGGGGATTATATGGTAATGCTTTTTTTGCTAAGACATCGACAATGTCGACAATGTCATTAGGCTGTTTCCCACATAAGATAAACATTTAATTTAATTCTTCTTTCTTGATTAATGAAGGGTGAGTTACAATTTAAGTTAAGTTAGTAAAAATTATTTGTTTCTAGACTAATGGTTACACGATTACAACAGTATAAGGTGTTAATATTAATATTATATTTCAAAACTGTACAAACTCTTTGGTAAAAGGGCTTAACGGGTTTAAATCCTTATTTATTTATTTTAGCTTCGGTGCATAAAGCCCTAATTATTTTTTACTCCAATTAGTTCAAAAAAACATAAATATATAAAAAAAAATATAGTCCGAAGCCCTAAGCATTTTTGAAACTGACTTCAAGCACATAAAAGCGCTTAAAGCGCATCGTAAGGGTTTGAGACATACTAAAAAACTCCAAAATGATTAAAGCACTTTTGAAGTTTTTTATTAACTGAATGGAAAATTTTTCATATGGTATTTGTGGGCTTCCATTTATAACGTTTTAAAAAATATCTTCATTACAATAGAGAGGGGATAAAAAGCATAAAATTTGCTAATTTTCGCTTTGAAATTTCTTGATTGTTATCATCATTATAATGGGCAATTTATACAAAACGCCATGCATATCTTATGACCAACATAGGTCACGTCCAGGACCATGCTGCGGCTCTTTGTTTTTTTATTTCAACTAACAGTTAGAGCAAATAATTTGCATATTGGTTTAGCTACTGTAGTATAAAAAAATTGCGTAAAATTAATATAAATAAAATAACAGAACCAGCAATCCTATTGTATAAGAAGTGATATGAAAATTGTAACGAATAAAAATGGGTTAAGATTAAATGTACTTAATAGCCATGGCTTCTATTGGGATATCTGCTATTGAGTCAAGAAATTATAAAATTTTTCTTTGCATTTGATTGACTACGCTGTGTGCGCTAACTGTAAATTCAATTCCATAATAATAAACGGTACTTGCGTTTAGAGCAGACATAATACGTTAAAGATAACTTGACGAAGATTTCGCTGTTACTAAAGGTACGCATCCACACGAAGCTCGTGAGATTTTCTCATCGTGGATTCGCACCTTAAAAACATTATTAGTCTCATCTACGAATATAGAGACTATCAATAGACGCAAATCAGAACCCTGAGGTACTCTTGATAAGATGAACTGATGTCAACATAGCGACTGTAATTCTCTTCCAATGCTATTAAATTACTCAAATATGCATTCTTGTCCTTTCATAATAAATTAATCGTTTATTTATTGAAAACAATTCAGTCAATTCAGGAGTCTGGTTGCAGTGTTTGCTGTAATAGGTTAAAAAAAATATAAGTACCTAACAGGTATTTAATAATTTACGTTTAAGGTTTCGATTCAAACTCGAATATGAACCACTTACATTTATGTAATGCAATTACAAGAAAACTTTCACTTGAAGTGGAATCAGGGATACAAAACATGAATTTTTCTTCAAAAAGACCCTTGTTTCAACTTTTTTTTTCAAAAAGAGGATCAACCTACCCCATGTATACGTCATTGTTGATAGAAAAGATAGTCTCATTTTCCTAAGGGCGAGATATTAAATTTTTAACAGATGACTTTTTAATTTCTGTGATATATTATAAAACTGAATGCAATTAATTTTATTCATGTTTTTGGAAATAATACTGTTTATGTCCGACCACGTTATGAAGGAATAGCTATTATATGTAAACAATTAATATTAGCAGTTCCATTGAAAACTTAGTTTCGGTAAATAAATAAATTCTGATTCCCTCTGTATGATATAATGAATCGACCACCCTAGAATATTTTGAAGCATATGTGTAAAGGTTACTTACATTTCCTCACAATTATAATTAGGGTACCAATATTTAAGTTATATACATTGTAAAAACAAGGAAAAAATATTTGTCGTCAGGGGTTGTTTAATGAAGAGTAATATTACTACACTCTCGAAAAGTGCTTTCTAATGACACAGAAGAAATGAAATCATTAGCATGCATGTATTCTATTGAATTAATTTTGCCCCTCAGCAACAAGATGTTACCGCCTCTTTCCAGAAGTCTATTATTTACCGTCGATATTCTTGCCAATAATAATCAAAATATAATTCTGTTCACATAAATCTTTAATAACATGTCAAACTTAACATTCGTTTGTAGTTACATAGCAGTAAACATGGTATTTTACGTTCCTCAGTATGACATCCACTAGTAGCCCAGAAGCAAGCTGATTTCGATCAACAAACCAATTTATATAGGGCGATTGACACTGCCGCACACTGGAAAATTAATGATGCATCAGTGGAAGTTCTCAGACTTTCTCGGTTTACTCTAGAACAATGGCCTCCAGCAAAGACAACAGTGTTTTTGTTACCGACCGAAGAGTTACAAATAGCTGGTTCTGTGTTCTATTATATGAAACGTTGTTTTGTCAATCGATTGATACCAAAGTTCTAGACAGAAAATGATTTGATTGGAAGGTTATCTTTTAATGGTTTTCTTTTACGGCGAAAAATAAAATACGTGAAATATGTAAAATACGACGAAACCAGAGATTCGCTGTTGTATATTTAAGTAATTGCTTTTCTAAATAGTTCAAATCAGGGATTTACGTAGAATTTTTAATATATTCTTAAAAATAATAAAATTTAATAATATAGGTTATAATAATTAAAGCTTGTTTATAAGTATTAATTAGGAAGTCACCGTTAATTCATATAATTTAAAAATACAAAATCTGTTGCGTTATATTAAAATAATTAAAAATAAAAACTGAAATAGACATTATTACTATACTAAGTGGAACTCAAATAAAAGTACTTGGCATCTGTGTAAAGTGACTGTTAAATACCTACCTATGTTTTCGTTCCTTTGGAAATATATTTTACGTATTAAGCAAACGTAAATTCGCAGGCACACATAAAAAGGGGGATTGTTCTTTTGACTAGGCCAACCTATCTTAAATTTGGAAAATTCCTCTGTATGGGGCTCTGTTATTAGGTGTAACCATGAAAACCGATTGGATGCTGCAGAGTATGTCTTCACGTATTTGGATGCACTGAATTTGAATCGGAAGTAGGAAGTCCTCCATCACCATTTACTTTTTTTTTCATACGTAACTATGTTCCACTTACTACTTTTCCTCATGTAACGAATTCTCTTGTCTTCGAATGATCTTTCTTTTCTTTTCACTCTGGTTTTACTCTTTAGTGTCCAACAGAAATCTGCCATCATGTTAATATCCCACCTTCTTTGGTATTGACTCTCCATTTCAGTTATATCTTGATGAAATCTTTCTCCTTGTTATTCGCTATAGTTCCCGAGGTTTTCGGGAAGTATTCAAGGTGAGAGTGTAAAAGGTGCAACTTGAGATTCATCAAACAACCAAACTGTTTGAAATTTTTCAACAACTCTTCAACTAAATCCTGGTAATCTTCGATCTTCTCATTTCCCAAGAAATTCTGAGATACCTTTTTGAAACTCAGCCATGCTACCGTTTCAGTATCATTTATTTTTGTGATTCATTTTTCTTCCCTAGACATGGTACGAATTTGAGGACCATTGAAGATACTGTCTTTTAATTTATCATTATTTCGGGAACTTCTCTCCTAAATATTAAAAACAGTCGGCATCTTTGCCCAAAGCTTTGACGAACCGTTTCATGAGACGAAGTTTAATATGAAGCTGTGGAAGTAGAATATTTAAAGAATCAACCAATGGTTTGTATATAATGTTCTATGATCCTGGATTAAACTCTGTTGGCCTTGGTCATACTTTATGAACATAGTGATTTTTTCTGTCTCTACTATCCCATAAACTTAAGGAAGCAGGGATCATCCAAAGACAAGAGAGTTCGTTACAAGAGAAAAAATGAGTATGTGGAATATATTTATGTAGCAAGAAACATCGTTCACTTCTTCATTAATTTTCATCTCTTTATAGGCACAAAATAACAAAGTTTTGGTAATTTTCTGGAAATCGGTTTAGGACGTTACTTGCTTTTGAATAAAAAATACTTAACGATGATGGAGCACCTTCGACATCTATTCGAATTCAACGCAACCAAATACGTGAAGTCATACTTTTTCAATCGCATCCAATCAGTTTTCACGATTCCAGGGCCTCATACAGAGGAATTTTCATAATTTAAAGGTAAGTTTTCTACAATTTAAAAAACTGGAGAGTGATGTGAGTGATGTGAGTTGATCTTGTCAAAAGAACAGTCCACTTTTTTTTGTGTACCTGTGTATCCATCATTTTTGTATCTTTTATATAACTTAAAAAAAATTACTAAAGTTTGATATGAAATATATTTTTTCTACTACCGAGAGTAAAGTAATAACTTTCCACATGCTGTAGAGTACGTAAAGTTAAACTTAAAGTGTTTTACCTTACGCACTAGTGTGTAAAGTAACATACTAAACATTTGCATACCTATTAGAGCACTTATAATAATCATAACTTATTTTAAAAATGTTAAATGTGGTTATTTAATTTTATGTAGTCCGTTTATTTAATATCACGGTATATTATTATTTTTATTTATTTATTTTTTTATTTATTAAGTTACACCACCGTACAGTACAAGACCAATTACTGGGTGGGAATACAATGACACAAAAAATAGAGTTAAAAAAAAAGAGGAAATTAAAAAAATACATAAATACACATAATATACATAGTAAATAAAAGTGAACATAGTGAGATATAAAACAGATACAATTTAAAAATTACATAAGTAAATACACATAATATACACAGTGTATAAAAACAATTACAAAACACTTTAAAATAATAATATAAAATACTGATTAAAAGAGAAGTCTCTTAATGTTTGCAATGCCAGAAAGAAATATATCAAGCTGATCCTGAACAGACATGTATGTCTCACACATAAAATACATTGGTGAAAACTTAAGAATGTTAGTTCGTGGGGTAGGAAGATAGAATGTTTTTACATGGCGAGAATCAAAAGATGGAATGCAGAAATTTAACATACTTAAAATATTTGGACAATCAATTAAATTATGGATGATTTTGTATAAAAACAATAAAGAATTTAGTTTCCTGCGATCTTGTAGACTGTGAAAAGAAAATCTATTTAGCAACTGTTCATGTGGGAAGCCAATAACTGGATATGTATGATCAGATATTTTGTATGCTATAAATTTCAGATAACGGCGTTGAACATTCTCAATACTACTACAATATTTAATATACCCAGGGTTCCAAATAAGTGAGCCATATTCTATTATAAAACATACCTACCTAATTTTCAGTATTCTTTAAAAATAATGATTGAATTTTTTATAATTCTGAAGTTTCATTTACATTCTTGACACTGACACAGACAAAGAAATAATAGACATTAATTAGTTTCACTCATTAAAATTAAGTGGGCTATAACAGTATTTTGAGATTTTTAAATGATATAATATCGAGCATAATATGAAGTTTTGACGTAATAGATAAGTTTTGACGTTTCACATTGAGAATTTAGGTCCATTTAGGTAGTAGAAAAAATATTGTATCCGTGCGAAAAGTGAGTTTTTTTCACTCATGGGATTGTCGCATTCGCCTACGGGTCATGCGACAAAATTCGTGAAAAATCTCATCTTACGCACTTGTTGCATAAATAACTATTTTCTATGCAGAAATTAGAAATAAAATTAAAATAAAAAGTTATGAAAGGGAAAATGGTGTTCGTAGGACTAAAATTGCTATGAAAGCTCTGCAAAAATAACCAGTAGGTATTCTAGATTTAACTATCTAAAGTTGCATTTTGTTGTGATCATTTATAAATACATTAAAAGGTTTTGTTTAAAACTTATTTGTGGCATCGTTTAATTTTCTTTCTTGTCTTTTTTGGGACTTTACGCCAAAGGAAAAATTAAAGGTAAATTTTTTGACATACAACATAAATAAAATAAGAATAATAATATTTCGCAATGAAAAAGTTTAGCATTGAAAAAGGAAACAGATTGAGTTTCCAACACGTCTGCTAAATATCATTATTTTTATTTTATTTATATTACATAAAAAAAAACAATCTTTAACTGTTCCTTTGACGGAAAGTCAGGGGCATAATAGTTATTTCTTTCCAGAAAATCCAGATATAATTTAAATTATCTGGGACTATTCAAGAATGTAGCAATAAATCCCAAAAAAAGAAAAGAAAGAAAGAAAACAGTTAAAGGTTTACCTTCAATTATGTAACACTTCAATTTTTCCGATTTTTCTGCTTGACAACCATCGCGCATTCTAAAATTTATCACACAAAAAGCAACAAGCACATGGTTAATATAATTATTTTTAACTCAATGAAACTAAAACTCCGCTAGTGCCGTAAACGTAAAATAGGCAAACCAATATGTCCCTATTAAACACTTAAAAACTTCGAAGTTCTGTCCCAGAAAAAAAAGATAAAAAAGAAGGTACTGTAATTTTTGCAATTTTAAATAATTTATTTTTCCTCTTTTGAATTTCATTCCAACCTAAAAAGTTAACACTATTTAATATGCAACAAAATGTTATACGTACATCTGATAATATAATATTTCAAAAAATATGTGCATTATATATTACATAGAAGTTAATTTATAAAGCTGCCGAGGAGTTTAAGGAATTTTGTGAGAAATGTATAATAAATACATTATGACATAAATATATAAGATGGAAAAAAGTTATTTATATTTTATTATGAAAGAAGCCATCAAACTTTTGCATTGTATAAAAATCTCATTTAAATGGGCTGAGATTCAAAATACCATGAAGCGTCACTCTGTTAAAGTAGATGAAATAACTTGAGGAGGGTAGGAAGGAAACTGAGACGTGGCCGAACATATTCAGATTGAGAACTTCCTGTTCTAAAGCAAGCCAGTCATGACTACCCTAGCTGCGATGCGGTGGAAAGGGCAACAGCAAAGAAGACGAGCCAGGGAACTATGATGATCATACAATACGGCATAGAAGGCCGTGATATCGCCGGTGACGTGAAAGGAAACTGCAGTCCGTGTTACCCTTGTGACAAATGACTTCGCCTTAACAATGGGAAACTCTCTTCGCCTTTGCAAGACTGTATCTTACCCGACCCGACCTCTTACGCATAGGCGCCTCCCAGCAAGTTCCTAACGTGAGTTATGCTGTCGTTTTTGGTCTTGATATACCCTACGCTCTGCCAAATCCATATACATTACGTCACCTATATTACACTCAATATTCATGAACCTACACAGTTTAATCCCATTTAAAATCTTGAAAGCATAAAAATATCCACGATGCATATAAATAAAGTAAAAAATTTGCATTGGAAAATTATAAAGGAGATTGGGACCATAGGCGTATAAAGCGACATAAATTCCATTTAAATAATTTTCTATGTTAATGTAGGTACACATGGTGCATTTTTAAACTTTGTTCTGTTTTAGTAAAAATATATTTTATGTACTGTATTCATTCAATGGGATAAGGATAACATTTAATGGTAATTTGTATTATAAATATACAGAGTTTATACCGGGTGGCCCCGAAAGCAGACTTCTGAAATTTGGAACATGGATATTGGATAGTAGGTCACTAAAGCCAAAATATAATATACACAAAATACTAATTTCGGTCTAATTGGAAGTTGTACCAACTCTCCTATTTCAAATAGAACCTTGTATATTTTTGCACTTTCTTATTCATTATGAAATTCTGATAAAATGATATGTGAAAAAGGGACATTTATTTAAAAAATTGTTTTGAAAATGTGAAAAATCTGAAAAACATATATAGGCCTCTGTGGGATGTTATTTTTGAATGTTATAGAAAGTAGGCATTGAATTTGACACACGGGTGATTTTTTTGTCACTTCATGTTTGCAAAGTTCTTCTTAGCTAAAGAAGAGTGTTTTCTTTGCCTATTTTATATTTTTTAAAAGGCATAAAAAACAATTAAATTTTGGGAACGAATTTTAAATGAAAATTCCCATTTTTCTTCGCCATAATAAAATCCATACTTTCAGTTTTCTTTGGTGTGAATTATGTCTAGATTTGTTAAGCCCGAGTTTTCGTAAAATCTAATTCTTTTGATAGATAACACAAGATGAGATAATTTTCAACAGATTTTATTAGACATATTACATATTTTTTTCTTATTGAATGCAAATGAAATCTGAAAGTATGCCCTTTCTTATAGTGCAAAACAATATGTTCCCATTTAAAATTCGGCGACAAGATTTAATTGGTTTCCATGAATTTTTAAAAATGCAAAATCTGCGAAGCAAATAATATCAGATGCATGCCTAATTAAAAAATACGCCCATGCATCAAATCAGATGCCTACTTTCAATGATATTTAAAAATAAAATTCTGTGTTTTTAGTTTTTTCAGATTTTTAACAAATGCCAACTTGACTAATGCACTATTATGTCAGATTCTGACTTAATGACCATTATCCATGTTCCGAGTGTCATTATACTTTTATAATAACTAAGTTATTTCATATGCAATACTTTCGTGGCCACCCGACATATTTAGTTTTATAAATTCTGTAGTAAAGTAGAAATTGTGTGATTTTATAAAATCTTTGTAATTTCAACAAGAGAGAAGCTAATGAAACTAGGTTTTGGTTCCAAAAAGAGAACAATATTTCAATTTTGCTAGCAAAAAAATTATCTTAAGTGTGGAAGAAAATGAAGATATTATTATATTAATGAACTAAAAATTATTTTTCTCTACTACCGATCTTAAAGTACTAACTTTCCGCACGCTTTATAGTGCGTAAAGTTAAACTTTACGCACTAGTGCGTAAAGTGTTTTTTCGTTACGCACTAGTGCGTAAAGTAAAATAGTAAAAATTGCATATTAGAGCACCTATAAGCACCTATTATAATCAAATCTTATTTTAAAAACGTTAAATGTGGTTATTTAGAAGTACAGAAGTGTTAATTTCTTCTCATAAAACATGTACGTTTAAGCAGAATGCAGCATTAATCAACAACTGCCTTTACGCACTAGTGCAAAAAATTAAATACTTTACGCACTAGTGCGTAAAGTACACACTTTATGCATATATTTCTTAGTAAATATTTTGGTAGTAGAAAAAATACTGCATGCAATTCGTGCGTAAGTAAGGTGAGCTTTTTTCACTCATAGGATTGTCGCATTCGATTACGGCTCATGCGACAAAATTCCCATTCGTGAAAAAATCTCACCTTAACGCACTAGTTGCATAAATAACTATTTTCTACGATCGTGCAAAAAGTTAATACTTTTTGCACGATCGTGCAAAAAGTTAATACTTTTTGCACGATTTTTACAGTGCAAAAAATTTTGCTTACTTTTTACACTAGTGCAAAAAGTAAATTTGTAACTAGGCAACGAAAGTTTATTCATAGTTATTTATGGGTGGCGTTTGACAGTGACAATTTTATTTCTCTAGTTGTCAGTTTGCCGTTTGATTATTTTGTATTAATGTATTATTCTATTCAATAAAATTAAAAAAAACTATTTAATTCGATCGTAAAAAAATGTTGTGTGCAAGACTTGCAAAAAGTGTATTCGTTGTACTCATCATGATTGCAGCTCGCGCTTCGCTCGTGCTGCAAACTTCATGCCTCATGCAACAAATATACACTTTTTGCACTAGTTACGCAGTAGCAATTTATGTAACGTGTTACATACAAGATTTTTGCTAATTTTAAACATCTAAAAATAAAATTCTTTAAATAAAATGTTCAAAAATCATAAAAAATTAAGTATTCATGTAATCATAGTTACCTTTGTTTCTGTTATTACGCATTTAATTTTAAATGTCAAAAGTGGATGTTTGCGGGACGAGCGAAGCGAGTTCCCGTAAAATGACAAGAGTTACACAAAATGGTCTTTCGTAACGTGTTACATACAAGATTTTTTCTAATTTTAAACATCTGAAAATAAAATTCTTTAAATAAAATGTTTAAAAATCATAAAAAATTAAGTATTCATGTAATCATAGTTACCTTTGTTTCTGTTATTACACATTTAATTTTAACGTCAAAAGTGAAAAATGACAAATGTTATTAATTTAGTGCAAAATGCAGCACATAATATCATGGCAATTACAACAAATTAAACTTCTTCAGGAGTTCATTTGACAAATTTCACAAATTGTATAGTTAATTTTTATAACTAAAAAATAATAATTAATAAAATAAAATAGTAAAAGCAAATTTTATTATTTACGTCAAAATGTGAGTCTGTAGCCTCTTAATAGGGGCTTAAAGAGACATAAAATATTCACCTCTATGGATTTCTGACTTCTTTGGATTTCATTTCTAAAAAATAATAATTCCTATAAACTTGTATTATGTTTTGAATATACGTTATTTCTATTTCTTCTTGAGAGTTCTTTATTATTCTTAACTGGTGATGTAACGAACTTTTTCTTACCAGTTAGGAAAAGTTTAACTTTTCCTAACTGGTGATGAAAAGTAGAACGTTTACGTTTACGTCAGTTTTGAAAAGTGTAATTTTTTTTGTGGCAAAATTAGAAAAATAACTATTGGTTGTATTTAACAGCAGTAATAAGTGTTTATTGTCAATTGGTCGTAAATAAACCCAGGTTATAATTTTTAACACGAAATTTTCTTTATAGGTTAATACAGACCCCTGGCATTACCGTTTCTTCACTGCAGCTACCTAAGCCTCTATTATTCTGGTTTTCTACACACTAAAACAGAAACTGGTGCCTGAGATACACCATCCTGTTAGTAGGTGCTGCCGCCCCTCAGGCGTCAAAGACCTTAGAACCCCAAATGGAAGAAGGTAACAATATTTACACGTGGGGTGTTCAGCGTTTTGATTTTTTTATTAATCATCTACAAGTGTTTATTGACACACATAGGTATTTATATCTTCAAAATAACTAAGTGAACTGTAAAGAGACTTGTTTCTTTCTTTAGCTTATAATAATAATTGTTACAAACAAGTATGTTAATTAGTTCGCGATAAAAGTGGAAAACTTCAGAAAAGTACAGTTAAAAGTTCTATTTGTTTGCAGAAAATATGGACTGGGATCCTGCTATGTTTATACTAGATGTTTTCTTGCCCGTTGACGAAAATAAGCTAATCGACTAAGAGAGAAATCTCAATAGAAAACGTTCTTCACCAAATCTACTTGCTTCAGCAGCATTCTGGTGACTTCGTATAATAGTAGAGTATCAGCTAGTTCATACTTGTTATAAATGTAGGTGTGTATGAACTTATACATATTTTTAAAAGCGGATATTATGCCCATTATTATGAAATTTTCATTAAGATGATTCTCGAACAAACAGTTGAATACAATGATGATATCTTCAACAACACTTAATATAAAAGGAAAATGAGTCCTAGTTAGTTTGGAATATATTATACAGTGCGCGTTTAAACCCGGAAAAATTTTCGAACAACGCTGGGAGAGGTCAAATTGATTCGTTTTAAAAGGCACATTTTGAGACCATTTTCATTTTTCTACCTTTCTCCGTTTTATAGTTATGTCGTCACAGCAATTCTTTTTAAATACAATCACCAAAAAAAGGAGGGGGTTGTATTTAAAAAAATTGCTGTGACGCCATTACTTTAAAACGGAGAGAGGTAGAAAAATGAAAATGGTCTCAAAATATGCCATTTAAAACGAATCAATTTGACCTCTCCCAGCGTTGTTCGAAAATTCCTACAGGAACAAAAATTTTTCCATGTTTCGAAACTTTATACGCGCACTGTATATTCTGTACCTAATACCTCATTGGCTTCAATTCATTGATGTCTTGTGCGAGTAAATGAAACAACAGTTTCTAACTCTGCTGGGCAAAGGGACACGATGAAAATCAAGGAAACGAGGAAGCGAACGCCTTGGCCCGTAGGGGTTCTGAGGGCGCCCATATTAGACCAGAACCAACAGTGGCGTTCTTAGATTCAGTCCCTATTCACTAATAAGAAGTTATATGTTCAAGCGACACACTAGGTGGACTGGCTAAAGCAGCTGCAGGCTTGTTATCTTAAATTAGGCAAACATTGTCATCAACTGTCTAGAATTACTTACGAATTATCATGGGATTATTAACTCAACACTGCTAGACTACCCCATATGTAGGGGAAGACATGATGGCGGATTACGTATTGAGTCATTGACCTGCACTTTCAACAGAAGAGGATCCATACTGGAGGAATTCACCATGCACAATCGAGTTATACGTCATGCGCTAGCATTTCTTGCTTTCTACTTCTATTACTATTGGAGTTCATTTTATAAGACATCTCTTCTGCTTGGAGTAACCTGTGGAATTCATTGCCCAGCCATATATGCCCCTATTTCAGGTCTTTCAGGTCAAGTTGAATTGGCGCCTTCTTCAATTGTTCCACACCAGTGTGCGGTGTTTTAGGTATATATTTTTAGTTGTTGCTCTGACATAGTTTAAAAATTACGGAATTGATTATAAGGACTATTTCAAGGCAATTATTAACTAGCACGAAAAAACATGTTTTGTTTTTTATTTGTCTAGTAATGTATTCAGAATTTCATCTATTAGTGGTGTCAAGGAGTCGGGAGAATAGCCGACAAAATTCTGCAGCGCAACGAAATCTATTGTCGAAGGTGCTGAAACCGTAAAACAAACATAATGGATGAAGCAACCCCCTCAAATGGCCAAACCTACCCCTTTCTCTCGTTTTCCCGTTGTAAAGCTAGTAAAACCCATGTTTAGAGGAAATTAGCTGGGAAAACCATTACGGATTGATAAAAAGGGAAGGACAACAGCCGGCGAAGACCTTTAGCTACCCCTGGGGGTTGTTACAATCCTTCCGGGTGGTTGAAAAATTATCCTGTTTTTGGTGATGAAGAGTTTTTGGGGATGAAGAGAAGAAAAAATTAATTTCATGAACGTCCGACCCTTTCGACCCCCCTCAAACGGACAAAACCACTCTCCTAAGCTTTCACTAGTAAGCATGCTCGGTAGGCGGGGTTAGAAAGGATTAGCTGAGACGTAATTGGGATGAGTGAAGGAGAAGGCTTCTCACTACATCAGGGGGTTATTGAAAATTTATTTTCCTTCTTTTTTAGTTTTTAATCTCTATACCAGCGTTTTTGGGGATGATGAACAAGAAAAAGTTAGTTTCATCAGCGTATGACTCTTCCTACCCCCTCAAACGGTCAAAAACCACCTTTCTAAGCTTTCGCTAGTCAGCATGGTAATAATCCTGGTACATTGTTGAACGAGCCTGGTAATTCGGATGTTAATTACTTAAATTTAATCCCTCAAGTTATTATGATCAAATACGATACGGTATTGGACGATGGATGTAATGTAGAAGAAGGAGAACAATAAGACGAAGAAGATGAGATTGCTCAATGTGATGTGCAATCTGAGGAGTATGAAAGGATGTAATTCTGTTTGTAGGCGCCCTAGATTATTTTGATTACTTGTTTTATTGAAAATATTCATTGTATTATTGTATTGTAAGAAAATAACTTGTATACATATGTATAAGTTATTTATTAAAGAAAAAAAGTTATAATCAGTATTTTTTCTTATAGACATTTAAAACAAAAAAAAAATTCAACCCTTCCGAAGGGTTGCAACAACCCTCCAGGGTTAGTGAAAGGTCTTCCCTTGCCATTACCCTTTAGTTGTCATCCAATCCCAATTACGTTCGCAGTTAATCCGTTTCAACCTAGCGCTACCGAGCATGCTTAAGTTTAGGAGGGTGGTTTTTGCCCTTTTGAGGGGGTAGGAATGCTCAGACGTTAATAAAACTAATTTGTTCTTGTTCAGCTTCTCCAAAAAACAGAGGTATAGGGATCACAGAAAAAAGAAAAAAATTTAAATTTTCAACCCTCCGGAATAGTTAAATTGCTACCCAACGGTAGCTAATAGGCCTTCTTCTGTTGTTATTATTCCTTTTTTATTAAACATTAGTGATTTTCTCCACCAAACAGAGATTTTACTAGCCCTACGAAGGGAAAAGGCGAAAAAGGGGTAGTTTTCGGCCATTTGAGGGAGTTGCGGCCAGTTGAAGTTTTTACATCAACTACTATGTTCTTCGTTTTCATCACCCTCAAAAACGATGGGGGCAGTAATTGTAACATTTAGAATCACCAACAAATAATGAAAACTAGAGATTTTATGATACAACGACAGCAATTGTTACTAATACTTCTCCGAAAATGATTCATAACCGAGATATTATATTATTATAAAAAATTGTTTTGAAGCATCTCTAAATAAATAGTTTTATCCTTTAATTTATTTCTCTTTCGTAATAGTTATTTGCTGCGTTATTTTTTCTAAATAAAATTATTTATTTATTTATTTTTTTATTTGAATACTTAATTAAGCAGGGAAAGCATATCGAAAAAGCAATTATAACAATTTTTATCTTATTTTGGCTCATAGAGTCTCCAGCTTTTGTTTGCCGGTAATTTTAAAAACCACCCTGTATACTGTCAATGCATCCAAGCAAGTTGAATTCTTTGTGAAAAAAACTTATCGAGGAATTGCCCTGTAGAATTATTGTAACTACCCCGAAAACATTGACCTTGATCTGTCTTCAATTAATTGCAATATTCCTCCAAAACAGCGTAAGTAACTGTTGGAAACATTTTCTATTCATCAGGCCTGCCTCTGAAAACATAATTTATTGAAGTGTGTTCTACTATAATTTATAACGGTCTAGTGGTTAATCATTACTTGAATGTGTTTATAAATGAGAGAGATTGGCTTAGAGTGAGTGTAGACAAAACTCAAAGCGATGAGCGGGAGATCCCTAATGAAAATAACCGACTGACGACTCCTGATTGCCGTTTTGTCGTGATTTGAACTTTGAATACATCAGTTTCTGCCATCTGCACTTTTATTTGCCGTTAAAGCGTTACACATTTGCTCCTCTATCCTCTAACCCTAATCAAATGAACCCAAACATTTAAATAAAATGATCGTTTCTGAAAGAGATTTGAACTTAGGTTCATTATTTCAAACAAAGTTGGTATTTAGAGGGAACCTGAAGTAAATTCTTTGTTTTTATTTATTAACTACCCTGCGATGTTTTAAATTTTAATCAATAAATAGAAAGTTGAAATTGTAGTCCCGTTTTAACTAGAAATATGGAATATGTTCATAAAATTATTAATTACGATAGTTATAATCGATTACGCTGAATTAGAAATAATTTGTCTTCTAGCAGATAAAATTAGCAGATTTATATTTGTGGATGTCGGTTTTCTTTCTAACCGTTCACTTCACATTATGTTTGGTGAAATATTATCAAATACCCTCTTTATCAACTTGGTGTTTCACAATGATCTATTTTATCCACCACTCTACTCCTCTTTTACATTGAGGACTTACTGTCTGCAAAAACTACTTACTGCATCCTTTCAGAACAGGCAATACAGTCGAATTCTTATTTTTCCAGATGTTTATAGAACAAACTCGACTAAATCGAACATAACTACCATACTCGTGCTATTCAGCAGAATGCGTAGTGACTCATCCTTTTCTTCATTCAAAGTTATCTGTAAAGAGACTACCACTACCCGAAATAGTCATCCTAATTGGATTTGTGGACGAGTTCACTATGATAGTCGTGGATAGATATTGGTCTTGGCCTTGGTCATAACACAAAATGATGTCTGTGAATTAATAGACTTTCCTAGTTGGCTTTAGAAAAGATGCCTTGCTTATACTCCTTAACTCAAACTATCCCCTGTTTCCTTTAAATTATTATGGAAAATGGTTAATACTAAAGTCTTAAATAAAGCAAGAGAAGGATGCTGTACTCCGAAGTCCAATCTGGAAAAAGGTGATGAAGATTAAAAGGATTAAGCAAAGCTAGAGAAATTCCAGAGGAGGATGACCATTGACCATGAAGGCCATAGGGGTTGTAATGGTGCCTACTTATAACGGTGCTCTCTTTCTATATACTTACGTAAACTTTTTAGACGGAAAACTCGGGCGCCAGTTCTTTAATTTTTAAGTGCAAAGAACTACACTTTTTGGCTCTCCTATTGAGAGAACAACCCTGAATAGCGAAACAGTTGAAGATACGGAATGTCCGGTCGTGAACTGAAGATCTGTCTAATGGACTTCGACCATTTGTTCAAACGGGTTAATCAGAAATAAATGACAGAAATAATAACTCGCGAATTTTACCTCTTTAAATCAACGTGTTTATTCAGCAACATTAATGAACAAATTAATTAACTCGGCGACTGTATAGTATATGTATCAATTTTGAAACGATTATAAACAAGCAAGCTGGCAACCAAGAATCTTTGCGCGGGTATACGATTTTATTACGGAATTTTGGGTAACTGAAATTTATCTTTGCGACTTGAAATTGTTACATACGGCAAGCAAACGGAACTTTCCAGCAGGATGGATTATGAACGGCGGGCAATCGGTTAGCTATAGATATTGTAGTCTAAACGGAATGCTTGAACATACGGCGAACTACTGCCACAAACTTAGAGCTATTTGTTAATGATTACGCTATTTAATGTAAATTTTCCGGTCACTTCTATGCATGGCAACTTTATAGATGGCCCAAGTGAACAGATCTAACCAGTTGATGTATATAATGACTATTTGGATTAACGTAGGTTTTCCGGTAACCTTTTATGCATTGAGGCTTTAGAGATGGCCCAAGTGAACAGATCTAACCAGCCGATGCATATATTAGAAAACAACACACCAACGGAGGTATTACTAATTAGCTCTAGTTTGATTTAGTAGCAAAATACTCACGAATAATAAGATCTCTCAATATCTATACTTAACTGAAGGCAGTACCTACAGATTGTAGCGGACAACAGTGTATTCTTACCAATATTATATTCGAATAAATGTATTAATTTAATAATTTAACTCAGAGCGGCGGTTACGGTGTAGACTTCGGATTGATCTGGAACGGCTGGCGGTAGATCGGATCTGAACTTGCGGAATATCTCGGAATGAACCTGGACTGCTGCCGACTTTCTCGGAATGACCACGAAGTGCACGCTCCTCTGCCTTTTGTCACCTTTATGACGTATCTAGATGGCGTGATAAAGGGGCGGTCACCGACTTGAAACGACGGATTCATATTCACAACCCGACGTTACTTGCGGAGTTCGCGTGGATTATGTAATTAGGAGCATCAATTCAGAACGTCAATAACCCGAAATGAGTTACTTCCAATTTCTATACTATATACTGCAAAAAGAAATGGATTAAAACGGGCAAGGATTAACATTTTTAGTAACGAATGATTTCTATTTCCGACTCGGTGATTATTTATAATAATTCACGGATTTTCTTTATACGGGGGATTGTCGAAAATTAATCAATTAATTACTTGACTGCTTGTTTACCAGCGGGCTTTTTAATAACTCATTACTAACTTAACTAAAACAGGACTTACTTACTAAAAAGCGGCGGCAGGGTGTCAGTGATAATAAATACAAATTCTCCTCTTACAAGATTGCATCATTTCCTGTGCACAGTTATTTAAGGCTAACTTTTGCTTGGACCACAATTTCAATACGACTTTTCGGTTCTGGGTAAATTCTGGCGTTTGGCTGATCCTTGGAATGATTTTGATTCATTAATTAGCATTGTAACATTTTGATGTCTTTACTGACTTGCTCCCTCTTCTTGTCTTTTAGTTATTTTCATTCAAATCATTTTTGTAAAACTCTAGGTTCCTGATAGCATCGTCAGTAGTTAGTTCTTCTCCATTTGATGAAAAATGTCAGTACCGATATAATCCTTTTTGTGAAATATTCCAGTTATTTTCAATTTGTATGCAGTTATCACTGCTGCATTTTCCACCACTAGATATAAAGAATGTAAGTTATTGCTAATATCACAATCCTTTGATTCAGTCAGTGTACCATTCTTTGACTTAATCCCTAGTTCTTATACACTACGCTTCTATTTTGGTGGTCACTGCTTCTAGAAGATCTTTAAAATTCTGTTAGATTACGCCTGTAGATGAATATGGGAATCCCAAACATGTAAATCATTAATGCTTAAAAAAACACGATTTATATTGTTTGGTATGTCCAAAAATAAAATTATAGCATTGTGTTGTGCCTTATTATTATACAGCTATTTCTTGCTTATTTTCTAACACTCTAGTTGATGTTAATGTATATGGAAGAAAAAAAACTAATGTCAAAATGCTATTATTATCTCATCGGCATATAATAAGGCATAAGTACATTAAATTTAAACATATTCTTTAACTTTCGAAAACATCAATCATTTTTGTTTGCATATTCCGCTGATGAATTTTATTAAAGTGCATGCGGAATAAAACAATAAAAGAAATTGATAAATCAGCAGAGTACGAAGTTTCAGATGAGAGATTTTACGGCTGTAGTTTTATTTCAGATTAAACCAATCACGTCGATAATGCAAGTAGAAATAGGAAATAACTGAGGAAGGGTTAAAATGGAAATAAAAAGCGAGAAAGCAGCAGCAGAAATGGCGTTATCGTTATAATGCAGTGATGTGAAGTATTCTGACGGTAATTTCGTCTTTGTTATTAAATTATCTGGCAACTTTTCCCTAGCGAAGTTCACTTTATCTGCGTTTTCCACTTGACTTGATCGGGCCGGGAGATCGACGCCATCCTACCTAGCCTCCACCATGTCGTCGTGCACACCGGCATAGCACAAGGTAGATTTTTAGAAATTGTTTATATCCATAATAATACGAAACATTTAATTAGTTCCTTTGATTAATTTTACATGTTTTTGGATACATCAGAAAATTATGATTTTTCTTAACTTGGGTAAATGGGCAAACTAAAAACTCAATAACCATTAACATTCTTCTGTAAAGTTCTACTTTTTGTAGGGTTAGGGAAATTATTCACCTAATTCTTATGCAAATTTATTTGCCTTGTGCCTCTTTGTAATCATTTTACTTTGCCTTATTTTCAAGGTATGATACTTGGTACCACAACCTGCGGTGCTAATTGGGAAATTTTTACCTTCATTTAGCACCCTCTAAATACGTAAATAAATCAGAGATGCTAATAGATTTAAGAAATTGACCAACAATTCTGTAATTTAGTGTTAACCTCACACCATTATCACAACTCTCGTTGGTAATACCATCATTAAGTAGTTTCTGTAAAGCCAATTTTCCTAACACCTAAAACTTAAAATTAGAATTTATCTTGAAAAAAAAAATCGTGTAAATCGAACATTGGTGTTAAAGATAATCGGGGACATATAAATTTATCTGGCAAATTATTGTAGAGTTAATTTTCTTTATCAAAGCTTAAATTCGTTTCCATTGCTTATTGCAAATATTAAATTATTTGCTTTCTACATTCGTAGTACTGACCATTTTATCAGTTAAATGTAGATAGTTTGCAAATAAGCTCTGAAAAGAGTATTTATATCTTTTTAAGACATTAGAGGATTAAGACTGAATAGTAAAATTTATTTTGCTATTTTATCCTATTAAAAAAAAAAAAAAAAAAAATTACTTCTATGGATTTCTGACTTCTTTGGATTTCATTTCTATCATTTCAATGTGTGTTTCCTGAATTATGCGATTTGAAGGTTATGCAAAGCCAAAAGTGTAAAGATTATTTTTTCAATAATCCAGATATTTTTTAGTTTACCTGAATTTTCAAAATATTCAAGAAAATAAATAAATCCCAAATAAAGAAACAAAGAAATTTAAAAAATGCCACAAATAACTTTAAGCTCTACGGATGATACTATGGTTTTATCCCACTTACAAATGCAATATACTTTGCTGCCAATATTACAATTAATAAGTCAGTTAAAAAAAATTATAAAACACAGCATATGTTTTCCATTACACTGCCTAAAATAACGTGATATACCAACCATAATAATTATGTCAATCAGTCAATGCCCATATGTTTATGTTGATGATAGCTATTGTATAAAACAAATAGTAAAACACTTAATAACCATGGTAACAGATACAGTAAAAATAACATTTAGGAATGTTAATTTTTCTAAGTGAATATCCATTGTATAAGTTTTTAAGAAGTACCCATTAGGTATAGGAGTTTTTTAAGAATAATTTCCCTTTTTATTTCCTCATAATACAAAACTATATGAAAGGAATAATGGACTACATTAGTTGTGACGTCACTTCTAGTGGCATACAAGTTTACGCCCGAAATTGTGATATTGGAATTTGACCCGTATTGCGTTGTCCATAAGGACCATAATATATAGTACTAAAACATTGTCGGGAATTTTATAGTATTTCTGTATGTTGAAAGATTATTTAAGGACTTCCAATACCTATTTCACATTTAAGATGATGATGATTTATAAAAACTTCATTTTAGTTTTATAAATTAATATGTGAAGCGGCGGAAACTTCCTCCAATAGGAATAAAGAATGCAAAAATTCAAAATTATGAGTTTGCAGCTAACTTCAAACACTTAATTCATTTTCGTTCATTTTGACAATGAAATTGACGTTTAACTTAAGTTTTCTCCCAGTTTCAAATCTATTCTGCTATTTTTTCTAATACACTAGTCTTTGTGCTTAATTTCAAATATGGGTTTGTGCTTTGCACCTGAGTGTGATCATATCAATAAAACTGGATGTAAAATGTTTAGTTTCCCAAAGGATTCCAAATTAAAATAAAAAAAGTAAAGCAATAATGTGTATGTTAGTTTGATTATCGTTTCTTAAAATAAATATGGGGTGTAAATTATATAGACAAAATAATGCTTAAATACCTACCTGTGCTTTCTTTAATATTCTATATTTTTTTAAATAGGTTTAATTGATTTTTATTGTATTATTGACACCAAGGTAAGAGGTTATAAAATTTGCGTCAGCGACACTGACACTATCGACAGCTGTAACAACTCAGAAGTATAATGAAGTTAGCAGCAGTGTAAACTTTATGCCTGTCATGATAGTAGTACGTACGGTTGCATAATTATGTGACGTCACACTAATGTGGTTCATTGTGCAAATGAAATGTAAATATTAAAAAACCGTATGGCCAATTCAATTGTAACAGTAATCATTATTAATCCATTATAACAAACCAATATTTAACCCTATCTTCGTCTGACATTTTGCAACAGGTGAATCTGAAGCTAGAACTCATGTTACTTAAATACCTAAATTATTCATCTTTGATGAGTCCGTAATATAATAATTCTATGCTTTGTTGCACACTACAAAACTTCTTTACGGACTACATAAAATTTTTGTCGGAACTCTGCAGAAGTTTTCTATACTGTGCACTACTTATAACTATAACTCTAACGTCCGTTGTACGACATAGCCTGAAACAGACTACTACAGTCAGTCCAGCAACTCCTGCTGCTCAGGAAACAATATCTGCAGATCAATCTGTCGTACGCACAGATGGACGGGCCATTAGTACGTGCAGATTTAGTAGGTGATTTATTTTCTCCAGTCGAGCTAGGTTGCTACTGAAGATCTCAATGTGTGGTTGTTCTACTGGTCGCAAACTCACATGCTCCAATAAAAAACACATTTTGTTGTCTGAATTATGTATGTAAATTTTAAAACTTACAAAAGAAGAGCTTCCTAACTTTTATGAGCTAATGCAATGGTTGAAAAAATAATTTATTACTTTCACTATAGTTAATTTATTTTAATTAATCTTCATCTAATAAAACCAACGTATATACAATAATATCCAACAGGTTAAGATATTGTGTAAGAGACGGGATAATAACCAATGTAGCTATTATTAAATTGTCTAGCTAATAAAACATAGAGAACCTTTTATTTAATCCTAATCTTTAATGATAAAAAGAAGAAAGAAGATTAAGTTATATACAATCCAATAATATGGTTCAAGTTACTATAGAACGGATCTTAGATAATTTGAACAACTAACAACATACAGTTCAGTAGTGTGATCCTCGAATACTAAATTTCGCTAAAATTGAACTATATAGTTTTATATTTTCAATTGCCTACCATTCAGGTACCTACTGATTTAGGATCAACCGATTTCGAGAAACACTCAAAATAATAGTGTTCAGAATAGTGACAAAAATCCCCCAAAATATATGACGAAAACTCAACGGAAAATAACAATTTTCGAATTCTTAGGTACCTACCAAGTTCGATCCAACAAATCAAAATTTCGGGGAATTTTAATATACATAGTTTAGACAAGTCAAACTCGTAAGTTCTGTAGGTATCTATATTTTTTTGGGTTACGAATAATTAGTTGAGTACATTTTTGGGGAGAAAAAGTTGACAAAACCATAGGAAGAATTCTTTAGAGTAGATCGAAGTTTTGTCGTTGAGAAAATTAAAAGCTACGTTTCTGCAGTTGGTGGATCTGTGAATAATTTGACATGACGTCATGCTAATCCAGTCTTATATTGAGAATTCGACTCTATACGTCTAATACTAACTTGTCAAATTAAGTGAAAATTGGACAACACAAAATTTTAAATCTTTAAATTTTTTAAATTCTCTTCGAAGATATATAAATATGGTAATAAGGAAGCTTTTTCGTGACACCACTTTCCACTTAGATTTTAATATAAACCTATATTGCTATTAGAATTACATTATTATTTAATTTCACGACAAATAAGACAAATAAAAGAACATGAATCTGCTAGAAACTTAAATAATTTTCCTATTAGTTACGACACAAAATATATTAATAAAATACAGTTCTATACTGGACTTTTTTTAATGTATTGATAACGGTTTATCCATGTTATATTTCTTGAAAAATTCGAATGTTGGACTACTTTCATGCAAAAATTAAAAGTTATTACTTACATAGGTAATCAAAAGTTGTGGTATGGCATGAATCAATTATTAAAATCCGATGTTTTCTCGTACGGCAAACAATATATTTAATTAAATTCCCTGTAGAACAGAAGTTACGTTTAACTGATTCCACAGTAATATTTATTTCAAATTGATTTTACTTTATACTTAATTGCGTGTATACTTCGATGTTCAGATTTTAGTCAAATATGCACAAGCAACTGCTGATTATTTGATTTTATATTAAATATTGAAGTTATGAAAATAAATTTGCTCAATACCTAATTGATGTTTTTTATATTCCATTCTTTGCACTGTATTTTCTGATGGGTATTAAATGTTTAACTAAGTATACAGAGTTAGGCAAATTCGAGCCCCGTCTTTGGGATCTCGTAACCGTAAGAGATACAATCAAGGTTATAGTAGGGCAAAATTGTGAAATGTTATGTTGAGTAATATGACGAAAGATAAATTCGCAAAATTTTGTTTCGTTTCCGAAATTTCTGAAAAAAACTGAAAATTTGAGTTTTTGTTTTCCTTTGATAATTCGGTTATGAAGAGACAAATAGAAAAATCAATTCTCCACAGCACATTTCTCTCTTTTGCCACCAATTTTTTTCACGACGTTTTGTTGTTGCAGAACCACCATTAACTCAGTTTATTTAAATACGGACCTGCATATTTATTTTTCTTATTTAACAGCTTCTTGCCAATGGCATATGAAATTTTTTGATTTTTGAGATTTTCTCTTTCAAATTCTATTGTATTTTAAAATTTTCAAAATACGGACCTGAGTTTTATTTATGATGTAATAAATAAAAAAATATATTATTTCAATTGTGGCATGTTCAACAGTATTAATGAACATTTCTGGTCTAGAGAAAATCTACATAAGAGTGTCGATCAAGTACGCTTTGGTCTAAATATTATGTGGGCGGGTATTTTAGTCTACAACATAATAGGCCATGTTATATTGAAGAGAATTTAAATAGGGCTGCCTACCTCCAATTCTTACAAAATAAATTTATAAATTATTTGTAAAATTTACGTCTGGCTGCTTGATTACTATGGTTTCAAAAAGACGGAGCATCCCCCACCCCCGCAACTTAAGGCCAGTAAAAGATTTTCTTGGAATGAATTGGAAACCGTGGAGGAATCAAATGGCCCCGCAAGGTCGCCTGATCTCTCAGAGATCGATTTTTTTTTCTTGGAGAGGGGGTAATTTAAACAGAGAAACATTAATTGTGCAGTCCATAATATTTCAGTAGGCGTGTGTGTGTCTGAAACAAGCTATGTTTCACCCTGTATATATTGTTTACTAACTCAACTAACCCGTTTATTATTGTAATAAAATTTCTAAAATTCAGGTTAAGCTACCCATTTCTTAATTCACCCTTTTTGCCCCGGAGATGCTCTAACAAATGAATAGGGGTAAGTGGAGCCCTTTAAAAAAAATTGAAAACGAACCTACGCTCCATACTCTACGCAACTAGTCGTCTTGCATGTTTATGACTCTGGCAATAAAGGTAAGTAGCGACTTTGTTGTTACAATGTATTTCTGTAATTACCAATGTTAAATACAAATATTTCATAAAAAAAATTAGGTCTTGTCATCATTTTGTACTAGCAATTTAGCAGTAAGGCAAACTGGTAATTTAGGCAAACACTGAAAATTTATTGTTATTCAATTCCGCATATCTTTTATTAAAAATAAATAAAACTCAAGTCCGTACTTTAAAATTTTTTATAGAAAATGGATTTTTTAGGCAGCTGTCACAAAGAGTGACGTTTTACGGATCTGACAGCGTTCCTAAAGTGTCATCTCTTTGTACTCATTTGTCAATTTTATATTTTTTGGCCGCTTTTACTTCACGGCCGCTTTTACTTCACGGCCGCATTTTCTTTACGGTATCATGTATTAATAATAATATTTGAAATGGATTTAGGCTTAAAGAAAAACTAAAACAGACGTAGATTTCCAACCTTGCATTTGCAGCTTCATAAATTTCCGGTGGATTATCGCTATCACTATCACTAATTTTTACTAATGGCACGGCTTGTCAATAAACTATCCAGTGACTTTTTCATTTGTCAAACGAATTAAAAATGTCAGCCTACTAGGCTTCTCGCAAAATTTTGCCCATGTCTGCAGTAGTTTGTACGAAACAATTTTAAAAATATTTTTATTTTACTTTTTGAGACAGCTGCCTAAAAAATGTTGTGTGACACCTCGGTCAAATGATCCTTCTCGGCCTTATCCGAAGTTTGCTTGGTCTCGGCTGCGCCTCGGCCGCAAACTTCAGATTCGGCCGAGAAAGATCAAATTTTTGGCCTTGATTCACAAATAACTATTGAAAGAGAAAATTACAGAAAATCAAAAAAATTCATACAACATTGTATTTTATAGACGAGAAGCTTATAAATAAGAAAAATAAATATCCAGGTCCGTATTTAAAAAAAACTAGGTTGATGATGGTTCTGCACCAACAAAATGTCGGTCGTGAAGAAAATTGGTGGTCACCTATATGGGTAAAAGAGAAAAATATGCTGTGGAAAAGTGCTTTAATTTTTCTATTTGTCTCCTCATAACCAAATTATCAAAGAAAAACAAAAATTTAAAATATCAGTTTTTTCAGAAATCTCGAAAATGAAACAAAATACTGCGATTTTTTTTCGCCATATTACTCAACATAACATTCCACAATTTTGCCTTATTTAACCATTTTTGTATCTCTTAACGGTTAACGAAATCCCAGTGATGAGGCTCGAATTTGACTAGCCCTGTACCTATCTATATAGGTTTGTGTGTCGATAAACTTCATATTATTAGGTACTTTATCAGTTTTTAATTGTTAATTACTCATTACTATATACTGATGTACATATCCAAAACTTAACGTAACAATCCATGCTCTATAGTTTGACTACCAAAACCAAAATAAAAAATGACAAAAAAATTTTACGAAAAATTCAAATAGGTACCTACTTATAGAAAAACATATTTTTGTATTATTTTGTAATTTATTTTTTTTAATCAGTTGGAAACATTCATGGACTAATTTCTAATTTTTTTTTTTTTAATTTCGGATTTTCTATGATTTTTGAGGATTACTTCTATCTTTTTTGAGGTTTTATAAATGAAAATTTAATCTTAAATAAAATTTTAAAAAGGCGTAACTTTGCAAAAAATGTAAATTTCTTAATGAAATTTGAAATTTGTGCTTGGTTCTAAGGTGTGGTATGGTCTTTCCAATCTAACTTTTTTACTGAGTCTTTTTAGTCCTGCTCCAATATGAACATACAACTTCTGCCGACCGCCACTGTAGAAATCCCAGTTCATAGCATCATAAACAGTAAAATATTTAATGCGATTTGCTTTCAAATATTTAACATAATTTGCACCTATTTTCATCATGGAAAATGTTTTAAAATGTATCTTAGTTAATTAAGTAAAACTTATAGTTGGCGTATTATATATAAAGCCTAAATACCTAAACTTCTAATTGTCTTTCTGTCTTTCACCGTTGCTTATGCATGCCATTTAATCCAATATTTAATGCGGCGTTCTAATATGATTATCGCAGCTTCACTTTAGGTCCGCGTGCCTTATGTAATAATACTTAATTATATAAACCTCGAATTTTAATGCCAGAAGACAAGCACGGACTCGGTAATCTTTTCAGAGCTTGGAGTTCTTCTATATGCGTCTCTCTCTGTTTCTCTCCACTATTAAATACCAGCTGGGGAATATTATCCTTCAAATATTTAACGAGTTTCAAGACTGAGTTTTCTTTATCCTGCTAACTGAACTTTAAATATTTCTCTCTTTATGCAATTAATTACCAAAGAACACTTTTCCAATACATTGAATTTGATGCTTTAATGAAATTTGGTAAAGGGAATTCATTATTGATAGTTTGTAATAATAACTGTAATTAATTAGCTAACAAGCTGTAAGGTTTTCAATTTTCTCAAATTACATTAATATGACGTTAGATAGATGTATCGTACCGTATCTTTAACAACATCTTTACTCAGTTTCCTTTAATAGAGTTTTAAAAGGAAACAAAAAGTAGCACGTAATATTTATTATTTTGTGTAGTGCATCATAGTACAATTGTACAGGGTACTCTCAAAAGTAAAATTTTCTTTTTAACGCCGCATAGACGTTTAACCTAATTTCCTTCATTATTATAATATATAATGTAATATATAATTAATATAAACTGGTGCACAATTGAAGTGAATGTTGGAAAAATATGGGCAATATTTGAACCCAAATATTTTTGGAATTAGGTGATTAATCTTGATGACAGGTTTCTTGTGCTCGTTAACAAAATTCATTGGCGTCCGTCCACAGTAAATATATTTTTTAAATTGAGGGTGTTTCTCTTATCTACAGGGTGATTATCCACGCCCTTACATTTATGTTAAAGTTTATCGTTCTCCCAAATCCCCAAAAAAATTTTGGGATTTTTTTTAAACATGTTCGTTATATAAGTAATTCTAAAGAACCAATTTGAAGATTTTTTGATAGATTTGTTATTAGAGATTAGAGATATATTTATTTTATAGAAAAAAATGGCGAATTCTTTACATTTTAGGTTACAGCATTTTAATACGATTCCCAATAACAATTTTTTCTACGATATTCAACGCTCCTAGTGCACCTCTTTGAATGCAAATTAAGCAAATTATATAACCATTGAGTAAATAATATAAAGAGGCGCAACCGTCAAGGGGCCGAGATTTTAGTATTGTATTTTTTTGCCAATAGCTTCAGGATTGTTCATCATCAATTTTTAGTGCTACGGGAAGGTATTTGTAATTCGGCTGCATAGCCCTAAATATTGTAGATAATTCTGTAGTTATTGGCAAAAAAATACAACACTAAAATCTCGGCCCGTTGACAGTTGCGCCTCTTTATATTATTTGTTTACTCAATGATATAACTTAATGGGAAATTTATGACAATAGTCAAGAATTAATTAAATGTTTCTATATTGTTTCCCAATCTTCTTATATTCGGCACTTTTTTACTCTATTATTAATCGAGATACATTTTTTTGTAAATACCGTTTAATTTGTGATTGAGAGAGCCATTCATAAATTAGTGTGGAATTATCACAGTCTGAGAAAGATATATCGGTATGAATAAGACGGGTCAACCTTTTTCTACCATTGGCGCACTGAAAATGTTTTCAAGGGGGTCAAAAGTATGTTTTCTAAAATATTTGTGGTGACCGCTGGTGGATGATATCCTTAAGTTTTGATATACCCCCAAACATATTTAGCCTCCTCTAACTCATAGGCGTAGTGAGGAATTATAAAAAACAAGTTTTTAAATGTTCTCGAAACTTTCGCGGTGATTTTATTTTGGTAGATGATAATGCTAGGCCTCATAGACAAGGATAGTAAATGAAGCCATAGATCAACTTCAAATTACAAGAATGAAATGGCCACTAAAATCATCAGATTGGAACCCGATTGAGTACGTGTGGTCTTGTTTAAAATTAAAAATTCGTTCTCGACAGAATCCTGTGCACATTTAGAGCAACTTGTTGTAGTTATTCGGGAAGAGTCAGAAGCCAATGAATTTTGCTAACGATTACAAAAAACCGCATCAAGATCAATAATCTAATTCCAGAAATATTGAGGTTCAAAAATTGGCCATATTTTCCCAATATCCAACTTCAATTGTGCACCAGTTTAGTTAAAATATAAAATAAATAAATTAATAATGACGCAATATTAAAATGTATGTATATATTTTAATATCATTGCAACAAATACAAGACCAAGAATGAAAACGGTAAGAATTTAATTAAGAAGATCGATGGAAGGAATGACAATAGACCATCATAACTAAGCCACAAAATTGAAAAAGAGTCAAGAACATCAGAAGAAAAAATAAGATATAGGAAGACAAACGTATAGGAATCTTTTTTCAATTTCCTTGAGAAACATCTGAGAGATGGGATAGGCACTTCATACGTTGAACTACAAAACAGGTACTGGTTCATGTGATATTTGGATTTGACGTGAGATTATATGGCCTCGTGAACTGATCTCTGGAAAATGGGACAAGAAACCAGTTTCCGTTTAAGATTAATGGGAAAAAATAGGTGAGAGGCCAAAAATGTTTATGAACTGGTAAAAGACCGTAGCAAGTGACGTCAGCAACGCATGTTTCCATTTGTAAGAATGCAAGAAAGACCCGGTGCGTGTGTATTTGGGCTTGGACATGAGATTAGACTGTCATGTGAACTGATATTTGGAACACCAAAATATGAAACCAGTTTCTGCCAATGATTAGATGGAAAAATTGTTGAATGACTGAAAGTGTCCATGAACTGGAGAAGAGGAGCCATAGCAAGTATCAATTCATCTGGGTATCTAGTTTAAGATAATTCGTTCACCTTGGAAAGGATCATATTCAGGTGCCACTCAGACACAACGTCGTATATCGAATTCAATACAGCTCAAAGTTGAGGTTGAAATTCTTACATCGGTTGGGTTGAAATCCAGTGACAACTATAGTGGGTCATATTGACCTAGTGGCAGCTATAGGGGGTTTAGACTCTGTGGCAGCTACAGGAGGGGGTTATTGCTATTGCTGTTGTTACTTCATCGTCGTAGTCTATGCCATTTTGTCAATGTCTTTCGATTTCACTTGTTTCCTTTTGTTACTTCTAAGTCACTTACATCCTTGAACTTAGCTACATCGCATTGATGAGGACCAATCAGTCCGAAACACGTGTCTCCGGTTTGCGGAAATCCCTGTGAATTCTGTTCATTTGTTTATATACTCCCCGCGTCTAATACCGACTTTTGCTTCTAAACCAATATATTTATAATTTTTGGAAGTGAAGGGTCGTTTACGATTTAAAAGCAGCTATGTTCCTAAAAAATATTTATTTAAAAAGATATACACTTAATCTATTCATTTATATTAAAATGATTATTGAGTTAGAAAAATTATAAGTATCTTCAGTGCTATTCATAATGCAATCACTCATGACTAAGACATTTAACCAAACACGCACGGGATATGAGTGAGTCAACGTCTTATATCCAGTGGATATAATATAAAGAAAACACATGAAAAATTAGAAATGTTTTTAGATTCTATATGCCATTCAGGTATGTTTCGTAAATTGTCAATAATAATGTACTTAGATTTACTATTCTTCACAATAAATCTAAAATATCCTCAAATAAAATAATAATCATAAATTTTGCGTCTTCTTTCGTATAATTCCTTTTTCATTTCCGAAAACGACATATTTTCACCACATGTGTTAATGTTCAAAATTCTGTTATTATTTTATGATCCCTTCTATGTCATACATTACGAATGAAATTAAGAATGTCGTTTTCCACGTGAGGTGTACGATATTTTATCCATAACCACAGTTACTTCTGTTTGAAGGTAGTGTGTAATCTTATCAAAGTCATATTTTAACTAAATACATGTCGTATGATGGCAATTTAGGTACTGCTGTGTATATTTGACTACTGCTTTTACTTACTATAACATCTTTCCAATATCTAGATCATGTCACAAGTATTTGATTGGTTGATAAGGGACTATTTTGTAATACCTATCAATAGTTTAAGAAAATTGATATTCTTGAGTATATTATCTATGTTTTAAACATATATTTACAATTCGCCCCAGAGTGTAAACTGCTTATTTCCATCTGGCAAGGTAAATACATCACAGTATTACTGACATTGGTGAATGAAGTAAAAAAAGTCAAATATTACTTATTTCAAAATCAACTATCGGCGGAGCTGATTAAAAGTTTTTATTTTCCTAAGTTTCGGAACATACCGTGGCAGTGACACACCAAATTTGATTTAAATAAATATGTCGCTTCTGTGAGAGTTTCAGTTACATATATAAATTTCAACAATTCATATTGAGATCTTATTTTCTATAACGTATTTAAGCAACTTTAATATGAGTTTGTTTCGTAATAGCTGTTAGTATCAGATGTAAAGCCGTTTAGTGAGCGTGAATAATTCCATGAATAGATTACGGGAGACAATGCTCTGGTTGGCGTTAATGCGGTGGTGTAATATTTTATGTTAACGAGGAGACGTATGGGATGGCTGGTTTAACTAGTTTTGAATTATTTTATAAGATAAATCAGGTCAACTTTTAAATAGCTGTGTAAGAGTTTATGACATTGTGAGAGAAAACTTGTTATTTCTGTTTTGCTGCAAGAAAATTATATGTATAGAAATCAGAAATGGAAATACATTGTGCTACACAAATTTGTATATCTAAATATTCTTGTATACATGCTGCACGTAAAATAGTGAAAAAATAGTATTATTTAAAGTAAATTTAAAACATTATTTTATCAGCGAATTGCCCACAAGTTTAACTATGATAATTAAACAATAGTCTAATGATAATAAAATTTCGCAAATTTTCAACCATATTCTAATTTCTTCTTATTTCTTTTATCACATAAAGGAAGTTACAACTTCCTTTATATGAGGAATGGGGCCATATTACAATGGCCCCATTCCTGTAAATAATAATTTAATTTTTATTAAATCGGTACTGCTTGACGCTGCTCCTTATATTTAACTATTATTAATTATAACTTTTTTAACTACCGTTGTGATGAATATTTATACCACTACAACATTGTCACACATTGGTCCACAATAGACAATCAATCAGTCACTGAAAAGAACAAGTTCATAATTCTGCACCGAAGTATTTTTTTCGTTACTAGTTAAATATAATATTATTTGACACACCCCGCATAGAATTAAGTTATTGTTTTCCGCATTTTTATATTATTATCATCTGTAACCAGTTAATTATTTTGATTTATAATATAACCTGTCCTGTTATTATTAAGTAATCAATAAACCCGTTATTAATATAAGCACAAACAAATAATATACCGCGCTGATATCTGTCCCTCCCCGGCTACACCTATTAGTGAAAAGCATATCCGCGCCGAAGCCAAGTCCGGCCGCTGCTCTGCTGTATTAAGCTTATCCCTACCACTCCGCTCTTTTACTGACGATTAATATTTCGAATCCGGGACAACTGAAGGCCGTCGAGGGCTGTCATCGACAGCAAGTAGACGTACCCACCGCAAAGTAAGTTAACCAGAGCCCGAATTTCAACAAAGTCCAGCCGTGACGCCCTTATTCACTGCTCTACTGATTTGCGTTCATCCCCACTACTCCGATATTTTACAGAGCATTGATATTCCGAATTCGACACAGCTATCTTCAGTACCCGTCCGCTGCTGTTCCTGACCAGACGTGCCTAAGTAAGCATAAGTAAGTAACTAGGTGGGAAGTGTAAATTGCAACTTGGCTATTGTAAAGTATTAATTCCTGTCTCTTTTTAGTTTTGTACCAGTCCACCATCTGTTCCAGTAATCGTATTGTTTTCTTTCCGCATTTAGGCTAGCTATCCATCTGGGCTGGATAGGGACATGAAGCAGTTCCTCCCTAGACAGTGTAGATGCGCATAGTGGTACCGGTGATACCAATTATTGTTTTCTTTCAGTCCACCGTTGGCGCTGTTTCAACCTCCGTTCCTGTAATCAATATTTTCCTTCAGTGGTTAGGCTAGCTATCCATCTGGGCTGGATAGGAACGTGGAGCAGTTCCTCCCTAAACAGTGTAGATGCACATTGTGTAACCTCTGTTACTAATTATTATTGTTTTTTCTTTCAGTCCACCGCTGTTTCAACCTCCTGTCCTGTTATCTTTATTTTCTTTCAGCTAGGATAGGCTAGCTATCCATCTGGGCTGGATAGGGACGTGCAGTAGTTCATCCCTAGACAGTGTGGACGCGCAAAGCGTAACCTGTCATCGTACTAATCATACCTTGTTTTCAGTATCAGGAATCCCGAGCTTAGGGGAGAGCCGCCTGACAATAACACTGATCTCTAATATTTTCTTTGTTTAGCCCATACTGCGCAATAAGCCAAGTCTGTACACTGCACATAGCCTGTTTTAATATTTGTATGCTTTTGATGCTTGCCTCTGCTAATCCTGGTATCCGTACATCGCTTTGCTGTTGTTCTGTAACCGTTAATTAACCGCCTACCCGCCTTGCTAGATACTCGCCTCGCCGTCTCGTAGTTTGTGCTTTGAATTATGTTTGGAAGGAGCTGTATATATTGTTAATAGCTTTTAAGTCCTACCTTAACTGCAGTAACTGTAGTTTCGTATCTTGAATAGCCTTTAAGCCCTGCTAGCTGTAAATATGTAATTAGATTCTAGCCTGTAATAACAACCGTTGTATTTGGTTTGGTCTTACTAATTATACCTGAATAAATCTAATTGTTATACTAGCTGTGCCTTTTATTCCGCAACGAAGTCTAATTTTCCCAACGACCCACTGGAATATCCGTTTCTTTACTGTAGCTGCCTAAGTAGTGGTGTTTCTGCACTATAAACAGAAACTGGCGCCCGAGTAAAGCACTGCCTCCACCTCGAGTGCCATAGTGACACTTCGACATTTTCTTGCCTAAAACCGAAGTACGTCACAATTCATAAACATATATGCAAAAAAGTTTCTGGGTTTTCTCCCACATTTATAATTTTTAACGTGTGGTCTTCTTCGCCTTAGGAGAAGCCAAGATAGTCAAAATAATCAAAACAGGAAAAAAACCGGAAAGTTTTCTAGGTTTAAACGATGTTTGTGTCGTTCTAAATGTTAAAATAAATTCGTGTCTAAATTTCAATAGTAAATTATAAAATTGCAAAAATTGAAAACTAGGATTGAACCGCCTCCACAAAAGAAGAGATCGCTAAAAATTATATGATCAAATTTTACACATATTTTATATAAATATTATCACTTATTAGTGAAAGTTAACAAGGAACTGGCACAAATAACTTTTAGACAATATTAATAAGAAAACTATCCACTAGTACGTTGAAGTCGACTTAGAAACTCAGTAGTTGGGCAAAAGGATTTTGGCACAAGTATAAGTCTATTTCAATTTAGGCAACGAAAAATAGCTAGGTCGACGTCTGATTTATAATCTAGCAAAGTCTAAATTAACCACCTGACAAAAGATACCATGTGGACTGTATAAGGAGTATTAAAAAGTATCGGATATTTTCCAACGTAAAGAAAGTAAACGAGTATGAAAATAATGAGCTGTTGAAAACACTGATTGGCAGGCGTTTCAATAAAAATTATTTAATGATTTAAATTATTTAATGATTTTAATTATTTAAAATTTGAAAGATAGAATCATAGGCTACTATTGAGTTTTTATTATTTTTCAATTAAAACCATCCACATCTTGCTTGAGTTAATCCCGTTTTTCTTGCTAATCATAAATTTCATTAATGATTAACTATACGAATAAAATTAATTGTAAGATGAAATTTTGCACTAAATGGAATAAATTATTTTTAGATCAGCCAGCAGATAAAAAAGTTGTATGTACAAATTGTGTCTGAAATAAGTACCATACATTGGTAGACGGGTACGGTTTTGCGTAATAATGTAAGAAAAGTTAAATACCATTTTTCTCTCAGCCCCATCCTTGCTGTTATACAGGGTGACAAGGATAGTTCGGATAACGGACTTAATACGACATTGTAAAAATGTATTGGCGTCTAACAAGGGTTTCAAGAATCTCGTTTTATGCCATTCTTTTTTCTCACCCTGTATTTAGAAAATATTATTTGTGTCTTCTATTCGTAAATCATTTGCTGCTAAAAATGTATTCTTTGTTCAACTCCTTAAAGATCCTGTTTTTGAGAATTTAGATTTTTTGTGCAGCTGTAGGATTTTAAACGAAAAACATTCAAATCTAATATTATAGGTAGTCAGTAAAGTTACCAAACTCTAATTTCATTATTCATGTCGCCTAAATACCTACTAGTACATACTTCTTATCAATTATTTCTGCTGTTGGTTACTGAACGCCAGTACGGTGTATTACACGTTTGATGAATATGCTGACATGCATTTAGTGCTAGGAGAATCCAAGGTAATTCTGAAAAAGCGGCAAGACTCTATGCTGAGATATATCTTAGGCGTGTTCTCTTCTCAGTCGAAGAACATTTTTGTAGCAGTGAATCGGCAGTGAAGAGAAACTGGAGGATATTCCCCTGCAGCCCATAACCGTGGAATCTATCTATCTATCTTTCTAACTAGGGTTGTGGTTACAGGCCCATCGCACTGAAGCTCAATTGACTTATTATGCCCCCTTGTGTTTCGACTCCATCAGTCGAGTATCCATAACGAAATTCAAGATACTGCCGATGGGTGCATTTGCAATTTCTTCAGGTTCTGGAAATGGCTCCCCAAAGTGCCGGTGCCTTTTTGCACGTAAGGCCGGGCACTGGCATAGAATATGGTGAGGAGTTTCGTCCTCATCACCACATACCTTACAACTATAGGGTCGTCTAATATCCTCATGGTATTAAGGTGTTTCTTCATGGGATAGTGTCCGGTTAGAAGTCCTATCGCCATTCTCAATTGTTTCCTGATCAGTTGCAGGTATTCCTTGGCTCTTGTTCCGATTGGTGCCTCGAGGAACATTTGCGATTGCCACATTCCCGGAAGCCCCATTGAGTAAGTGCCATGTTGCTCACTTAGTTCGTCCTTTACTGACCCCTTTGCGGTCTGATACGATATCCCTCACGTGAATCCGGGCCAATTAGGATATCATCCGCTCCTTTCCTCGCTAGAGCGTCAGCTGCCTCATTGCCTTCTCGGTTTCGTCAAGCTTCTTTCTTTCTTCTCCACCCCCCTCCGGTATTATTATTCTGAAAGGTTTCTGGAAGTTGAAAGTTTATCAGACTGCTTGTTTTTATCTCGTTTGTAAAATATCTCAGTGTGATACCCTGTCCTCAATGAGTGTCCCCCGTCACTATTTATTTTTAGTCTATAGGCTGCCACTTTCGCTTCCGACTCCACCTCTAATCTAGTAGAGGAAAGTCCAACAGCACCTCCATAGCACCAGTAGGCGTAGTATTCATCGTAGTATTCGACTCATATGTTACCGTGGGTATCACTATTTTTGTATACAGCCAATATACCATCTTAGGTTTCAACCTACACTTTTTATCGATCATAGGTTCATAAGGCCCTTGTTGTTCTTATCGTAATTTTTTCTATGTGTGGGCCGAAAGACAACTTAGTGTCCAGAGTTACCCCTAGGTATTTGACTTCCGTTGCTCACTGTAGGTCTTCTCCGCACATTTTTAGTGTAGTATTAAGGGCGTATTGCCATCCTGTTTGATAGGACGCTCCCATTTTTTTCGTTTATTAGAATGGTAAGGCATAGCGTTGCGCATCAAATCCCTTCTTTTCTAGTTCCCTGAGGAGTCCAGCCATTACTAGACACCACAGGAGTGGAGATAATACTCCTCCCTCCGAACAGCTCTTCCACAGCTCTTATAATTAAGTCACAGGAGGTATTATGGAAGGATAGCAGGACAACTCGGTCGTAAAGAAATGAAGACAATATTAAACATAATTGAAGCTAACACTAGTACATTACAAACTGTAGTCTCTCAATCAATTATGAGTGTTTTGAAAGAAATTCAATTGCATTCTTTCCATCTACAAAAACTACAAGATCTCTTGGATACAGGTTATGAACCTAGAACTGAATTTTGCGAATGGTTTCTTTGCAAGATGAGAAGAGGTGCCGATTTCTGTAATATTCACGGGAAGTGGCACATTTAACATGCATAATGTGCACGTGTAGTCAAATGAGAATACGAAGGTTTAATTTTCAGCACAGGTTTAAAGTTATTAATGGTTGGGCTGGAGTAATTTGTGATCCATTTATAAGACCTTCTGTTTTACATGAAAATTTTAACGAAAATCATTACGTAATGTCATGTATTTTAAGCCAATACCCCACAAATCAACCAAATAATTTAGCAAAATAAAATAAATAAAAATAAAATTGGATTTGGGGGTTGTCTAATTTCTGTGGTGTGTTTTATGTTATGTTATGTTAAATTCGAACCAGGGTAATGTGAAAGTTCCTTCTGATAAAACTAAAACCGGAAACTTACATATAGCATACTCAGTAAATAAATGCAAGTACAAAAAGGATATGATATCTTGAAACCATTCGTTAAATCAGCTGTAGAACACCTGTTGAATCGAGAGAGGTCAACGAGCTCTAGGTAAACGAAGGCACAGTTAAGCTGAAACAAACCAAAAATAAACAAATTAAACGCATGAATGATATAAATACATTGTGCCACATTTCTTTAAAATAATCAATGACCTAACAGTTGTCTGTGGCATGCTTTGAACAGAGGTTGAACGATTGTCAACTACGGTTAAGCAAAGATGGACTTTATTTATATAAATTTGATAAAATTTGTAAGCAATTAATTTAAAAACCAACTAAAACCTCCAGTCACGTCAATCGACCAGACTCAATGTAAATTAGTTCCTAAGTAGTGAGTGTAGTGAAGTTCAACAGGTGTATGTGATTTCTTGTACCAGCCAACGGCAGAAAAAAAATTTGTCTCTCGTAATATCGACATTTGTGTATCCAAAGATTCATATTGAAATAAGGAAGCTAAAAATACCATAACTTCATAGAAAAATACATAATAAAGTGGAAAAAACCTAGATGACAGTTAAAAATCTAGAAATCCATGGTTTGGTACATTTTCTGCTTGTCCTTAGAGACGAAACAATTAAGAAAGTTGTTGATGGGTGATGAAAGAAGCAACCCCACGTCCAGATCGCTCCTGAAATACATAAAGAAATACGAAATAAATAATGCAAATTTATAAGTCCAGTGAATTTGAATAATAATTCAAGGCCAAACACAACAAGGTACCAGGAAAACAACATCAACTTACCAGCAATAAAGGTAAAATTTATTCTAAATAATAAGCAGCCAGGTCGGAATTCCAAAGGGCATCCAAGGCCTATTTAGTTTATGCAGATCCAATAAACAGGGCACAAAATTATAAAACTGCCAGCTACCATAACTCAACCGCAAATCATAAGTGTTAAAACAGGACTGCCAATTTAAAGTAGATAACGCGACAGGACAACTTTAGTGTGTCGGCAATAATTTGAACTAAATTTAGAAACTTTTACTTAATTAATTTATCACTGTTCACAAGGACATTGTCCTATATATTTTTGTTATAGATTAAGTTAATTTAAGTTAGATCAGGGACATGGTTTAAGGAACAGTTTGCTCTAAACCGTTTCACTCGTAAAATAAATTAATTTGTGAGTTCCATCTATGTTTAATTCAAGTAACTAAAGCATTTACATTCGTCTCAACTGGACATCTGTGCTACAACGAACGCAGAGACATCTATCAGTCAAATGACAAAATAATATTCACTCTAATAAAGATCTCTAACATTGAAAGATCCATATTAATCAGAATTAAGTAAAACCAGTTCAAAATTCAAATAATCTGTATTCAAAGGGTGTACATCAGCTAATTAACAGGTAAGGCATTTCTTCGATTGCAGAAGGGAACCCCCTTAGACCCTGAAAGGTAAAAGAGTAGTTATAGCAAACCTATAGTAAGTTTCACGTTTAATTATCGTAAAATCATACGCACTGTCGCTTATTGTATAAACTATTGGAAAATTCGACCCATTGGCGGACTATCGTATGTTATAAAGTCGATCATTCAGAAAACTATATGCAAAACTCGAGAAAAATAAAATGTAAAATTCAAAAACTAAACAACTTAAATACTAGAGCATGCATAATAATATATGTGAATATAAAACTTAAATATCTAAACGTGCTAATATAAAATATTAAATATAATTAAAGATTTAGATTTTTGGGGTATTAGGTCCAATTTAATTGAAACACTATTACATTAACTTGCCGACGTTTCGGTATAATTTATTACCATCCTCGGGCACTGTAAGATATAAATTAATTATTGTAAATTTTTTCGCATATAATAAAATTTTATAAAATGAACCCAAAATATAGAAATAATATTTAAACAATTACTTAATCATTATAGTTATACATATTGAAGGAAATACGTACTTATTTTAGGCACTTTAATAATTATATATTTAAAATCAATAAAAACAATATTGCTACGCGATATTTGTGCTGGCCTTCAGGTCATTTCCACAGCCATAAAAGACATGAATGTTTCAGAATATTCCAGTGGTCAAAATTTAGCAAATCTTATGACAATAATTTAATAGTTGTTGCTAACTGTTGCATTACATAATACATAAAGTATACGGAAACCGTTAACTCGTCATTTTTGTTTGCGATCACAATGTCATTCTTATATTGTACCAAAAAGCGCTGAATTAAATTCTCTATCTAAATTCTAGAAGCTGGTGAATCGAAACTCTCATCACAAATCAAACCAATTTTAATATCGAATCACCTCAGTCTCTGAAACTCACGTGTAAAACCTCTTGAACTACTTGTAGTCTCATAATAAAGGTATATAAAAATTTCATGAAAACTCATTAAATATACATTTTTATTGAATTTATAAAAGACTGAATCGTTGTTCAAATATCCAGAATGTAGATATTACGTACTTAATTTAGTTCGTTAATATATTTCTAAACTGTAAACTTAGTTACTACGAAGTTTGTCAAAAATTGTTTCTTACGTTTTACAAAATATGCCCAGAGAAATTTTTAATAAACAAATCTTGAAGATCTTACTATTACACATTTTGAAGTTAATTTACATTTGCGTTAATGTTAATGGAAAAACCAGAATTGAAAATTTATATGCCTTATCGATTTGATATTTCTGCTGTTAGAAAAAGAACTTATATAGGTATTTAATTTTTATATTTCTAATAAAAATATGTAATATGATTATCATCCTATAGGTCATTAAAACTTTAAATTATCTAAAATAATTTACACAATGACATGTACAGCAAGGTCTGTCTTAGATTTTCTGGCAAACTTTTCATCGTGCCCCTTAGACCTTAGACTAAGGAAAAAAATCAACTTTTTGAAGGGCACCCTCGGACGTAATTCTCACCTTCTCCCAATTTCCCAATACTGGCTTTACACTAAAATAAAACATATTTCTCAATATTCTCTTTAATCGAATTTTATAAAATTATATTCATTATATTATTATTATTTGATTATTTTGTTCGTCTCCTTTAGTTGTTACATTCAGATTTCATAAACCTCCAACGCTGGTTTGCCTATCGCAGCTGTCATTTGTCTGCGGTAAAAGCAGAGAGTCACGTCGTCCGTATATTTGGTTTGTCTTCAGTAGCTTTTGTGCTGTCGACCTTTCAACCTGAACTATACCGTTCCCGAAGTGACTGGCAGTTGTATCTGATTTAAAATTGGCCTAAAGGTTGGCAGCAGCACAGAAGCTACACTGGTGCAATGATCTGGAATTCTTTTCACGGTACAAAGATGCATTTCGTTCGTTTGTACTTCTGTGTGTATGCATGAACTGTTTACCTCGAATATTTTTATTTGTCCGCTTTTAGCTGATGTTCTCTGTTTATATAACTGCTTATTGAAATCTCCCAGGTATTTATTCGGCAATGAAAATAAACTTTCTGCTTCAAATAAATTCAATATGTTTATCAATTACTCTCCTACCAATCTCTATTTCCACAGAAAGAAACCAATTTTTCAAATGCACGATCGTAAACTTTCCAACATCAAACGGCGACATATATATTTGAGAGTATTGAGATATTGAAGCTTAGAAACGGAAACCTGTTCACAAGGGTGTAAAAACGCCCTAATATATTTATAGAATTTGTACTCGTCATCTGTCCTGTTTGTACCTAGCATTAATTCTGCTAGCGCTTCTATAAAAATTCCATATTCGATAATCACTTATTTTCAAAATAATTGAACTATAAAATAAATTTTGAAAATCATATTGCAGACAAAATAATTTTTAATTTATTTTCATCAGTAATATTTATTAAGCTTTGCTTTAGGCTTGCAATTACTCTTTCAATGGTAAAAGTATTGCTTGGCAGAGAATTTGATCCAGGACTTAAAATATTGGGTGGTCCAAAAAAAAACGGATTTTTTTATTTTACCTTATAGGTAATTACTTTATTTTTTCACCGATTTACAACTTCTTGGGCTCATTTGACAGCTAAAGCTTTCAGCTGAATCATTATCTATCAGAAGCTGATAGTCTGATCATATTATGTCAAGGCAGTCGTATGCAATATTTTGGGAGGTAGTTAGAACCCGGTCGAAGAATTACGGAGCTGTATTTTGCAAAGATTGTAGAGGTGTGTTATTATAAACGCCTCGACAGCAATGGTAATTGATTTTTATAAATAAAATATACGCATTTTTCTTTGTGGGGCAACAAAACTTATCATTTGCAAACATGATGTGATTCTGTCGCACTTAGTTATTGTGAAATTGTTTACGGTGCTTGCCTTGATGCAGCAGCCTTGTATAGAATTCAGAGGGTACAGAAATCATGTATCCGCTTTATCTTTAATCTTCCAAAAATAGAACGTATTTCTCGTTATTTTAACAGACTCAGGTGGTTTAATATGACGTTTCGTATACTGCATTACCTTGCCTGTTTTACCAATAAAATTGTAGCTAGTAATTGTCGACCATAATATTATATTAGAGAAATACCTATATCCTCAATTTGCGATAGTAATTTTAGGTTTACAGGGTGTTAGGAAAAGTTTTAGGCAAATTTAAATGGGTGGTGTAGTGGGTGGTGTAGAATAATCCAACAATCAAAATCAAAAGTTTTATGTCTTTTTTTTATAGCGATATTTTCGTCCACAAACATGAAAGCTATTGAGTACCAAAATCTGGAGTCAAATTAAAGTACAACGAAAACGAAGAAAAGATCATAGATAGGATTATAGGAAACAACTATTCAACGGACTAAAGTCCCGCCTTGCGTTGAATTATACCTACAAATCCAAATGGGTAGAATACCTATGGCACACTGACGAGAACATAAAAAGTTTGAAACCGGTCTGTGTCTGGTGTAGAAAAGACGAATAATAAATTTGGCTACCCATTTGGATTTGTAGGTATAATTCAACGCAAGGCGGGACTTTAGTCCGTTGAATAGTTGTTTCCTATAATCCTATCTATTATTAATAGTTTAGTCCACCAGGGCTAGAGGTCTACTGCTCTTTGGTACTTTAAAAAGTCGCTATCTGTCACAGTAACATTGTATGTCTCGACAGTTAGTAGCAACAACTGACCACTAGATGGATAATCTTGTTCTCCATTGGGATAATTTTATCCTTCGCCGTTATTAAGAAAAGATCAATTGAATAATTTGAAGAAGTGGTTTAACTAAATTAATATTGATTTACTATGAACTTGAAAATATTTGAACAATGGTCCCAGAAACCTAGGAGATCTAAATTCGGTTGAATGAAGAAGATAGGGATATAATTAATAGTGGGGATGATATTTAATGAAGAATTGTTTCGCTATATGTGAGATTTTAATGAAATTTGGTGGTTATACCCACTCAACTGTGATACCATCTGCGTGTTTTCATCTAAATATTAATATTTTAAAGTGCATGTAGTTTCGCCATTTTTACCAATTTATTGCCCGCTATTGAAGGCAAACCAGTTTGTCATATTTTAATTTTATTCATGGTGTAAGGAACGGAAGCCTTACGTTCAAGTAGAAATAGGTCACTAAAGGCTAGACGCGGTATCGATATGGCGATATTTTAACGATACATTCCAAACCGTCTCGGATGTTGAAAGCAACACTTATAAGCACACATACCGAGGAAAATTTTATTATAGAGCGCCATCTAAATTGTTTACAAATAAATGCATTTCTTTTTATTTGAAAAATTCATGGATGGATCCTATGAATAATGGGCATTTCTGTTAGTTCTATTAAGAAATGGGAAATATTGGAAACGTTTAAAATACTTTCATCTACCAATCAGTTTTAATAGAATAGATATATTAGAGGACTTTCTTTTCTTAGTTACCTTTAAACAATTGGAGAATTTTCCTTTAAAAGTATTATAGTTTTTTTATTGAGGGATGAGTTGTGCAAATCCTTAAAATGAAGATCTTTGCCACCTTAAGAAGTTAGAGGCTAATCACTTGGCTCAACTATTTCTACAAGTTATTTACTTGTATTCTACGCCAAGACACCGAACAACTTACACAAAAAGTCTTCAATCCCGACACACAATATAAATATGAAATAAAAAAGTTGAATTTTCATGTTTTTTTAAGGTAAGAATGTTCTGCCGAGAAGTTATGTACTTTCACGTTAATGCAACTGGGGCTAATATTGTACAAATTGAGGTGGAGCTGCGCGTTTATATTTTTTAAAATATTGATTGTTTTGTCATTTTGCTTGTTGAAAACGTAAAATTTTTCAAATGTATAATACATCACCTATCCCTACCTGAGCATTATCGAGCAATAAATAAATGACGTGGTGATATTTATTCGTCGATCTTGCCTTGCCTATCTCACTGACATGATAACCTATAAAGTAGGGTTGAAGGCTATTACTCATTTGCAAATTATTCTCAAGAAATATTCAGATTTTAGGTCCAAATATTACTAGCACTGTCTCCTGTCTCACCTGCATCAATAACTTCCAATTAGTTATTAAATTATAACATAAATAGCTGTTTTACACGAATGTTGGGACCGAAATTCCGATTTAGTCCTGTGCCAAAAATTTTTTCCAAAAAAAAATTCTTAGCAGTACTTTATATGGATGGTCGGAAAATTTTGTATTAAAGGTATATAAATGGGGAAAAATCTATTGGACCCCAATAATTAACCAGAAGTAGGGCAAGGGTGGGAAAGGGGGTGATTTTAGGGGTGAAACATGTTTTTACGATTTGCGACAAAACTGAACCTCCCATCCAAAAAGTTAATAGCAAAAGTTGTAAATAATTGAAAGATCTACAACTTTTATTTCAGCCATTTTTCAACATAACCTCAAAACTATTGAGAAAAACGCCAAAAACCAATTTTTTCATTTTTTATTTTTATCTTCCACAAAAATTATTCAATTTTAATGAAATTTGGTGAAAATGTACATTTTTGTGCTTCAAATAAGCTGTAATTTTGAAGCGAAGTATTTATTTTTTGATTTTTTTGCTAATTTAATTTGAAAAATGCCAAATTTTCAATAAAAAAAGTTCACTATCAAAATTATTTTTCAAAATATAAGGACGGAATTTTTTTCATTGAAACCTTTACTTTGAGATGGTGTAAAATGATCATACTGTTAGTATGGAAAAACATTGTCAAAAAACCAAAACAAAGATCTTTTCTTCATTGTTTTTTGAAATGAAGTGTTGATATTGATGCAAATTGGTAATATCAAATAAGGGAACTTTGATTAACCGTTTAAGGTTCGGGATGGTGAAAAACAAACTGTTTAAACAAATAACAATTTGAATGATATCGGTCGATTTTTAATGCAGTTTTCAAATCATATTTTAATTTATTTTTCACTTACTTAATTTTTAAAGTAAGATGCATCAGTTGTAAAAGCAATGTTCAGAAAACGCAATGGAAGTTAATGGAAGTTAATTTTCTGTTTTACTCAATTTAGTATCCATATTGATAAAAAAACAACGCTCTCGCGGGTACAAAAAATTATATAAAAAAGGTACAGTGCTATTCAATTAATTAAAAGTAAAGTGCAACAAATCCTAAAATCTACATTGCTGAGGTTGTTGGGCCCAACTGGAAGAACGAAGACCTTGTCGGAGATCCTGAAGAAACCAAAAACTATGTTGAATCTGATGATGTAGAGCAGCTTTCCAAAAATATTAGATTAAAAGAGAATTTTGAATTTATATTTTCACTTTGTAAACTGAAATAATTTTAAATATTTGTTTTAATAAACTTATTTTCAATTTATTTTTGTCCATGAATCAAAAAAAATTTTTCTTGCACAAAAAAGGTACCTAGGTAATTTTTAGCAATTTTTTTTTTGTAAAATTACTTCTTAAACAATTTGTTCTTCACCATCCCGAACCTTAAACGGTTTACCAAAGTTCCCTTATTTGATTTTACATTGAAATTACCATTTTGCATCACCCTCAACACTTCATTTGCTGAAGAATTCGTCACATTTACGGAAAAATCGGTCTTGAAAAGATCTTTGTTTTGGTTCTTCCCATTTTTGACAATGTTTTTAAATAGTAACAGTATGATTTCTTTACACCATCTTAAAGTAGAGGTTTCAACGAAAAATATTCCGTCCTAAAATTTTCAAAAAATCAAAATTTTGCTAATCAACTTTTCTTATTGAAAATTAGGTAGGCCTATTTCAAATTAAATTCGCATATATTCAAAAAATAAATATTTCGCTTCAAAAAAATTACAGCTTATTTGTGACACAAAAATGTCCATTTTCACCAAATTTTATTAAAATCGAATCATATTTGTGGGAGATATAGGTAAATAAGAAAACAAAAAATTAGTTTTTGGCGTTTTCCTAAATAGTTTTGAGGTTATGTTGAAAAATGATTAAAATAAAAGTTGTAGATCTTTCAATTATCTACAACTTATTAGGTCTAGTTTTGCCGGAAATCGAAAAAAACCGCGTTTCACTACTAAAAACACCCCTTTTCCCACCCCAACCCTACTTCTGGTTATTTGTTGGGGTCCGATCGATTTTTCCCCATTTATATACCATTAGTCCTAAATTTTCCGACCATCCATATACTGCTAAAAATTTTGTCGATTTTTGGCCTCTGAAAACCGGTTCGGCGCTAGATTAATTAATTGGTTATCATAAAGTATTTTATTTACCATCCAATTAATTCAACATTGGGTTAAATACCTCAACTTCTAATACTGTATCAAGAGAACAAGGACCACAAGGAGTACATTTAATGGCCTGAACTCACTAGCTACTGAAGCATTTTTTATTTACGGTATTGGATTTATTGATGTTACTTTTCATAGTTCTGTAATAACACCTTCAGTTAATTCATATTAACTTTACTATTATATTTTAGAATGACATGTCCCGAAACCATTTTATTTTTAAGCAGTTTCACATTTAAAATCGTTACAGATATTTTGTTTTTAAATTCAATACAATTTTTCCCAATGATGCAAGTGATAACGTTTTAAAGTCATTTATATCAGTGTAGTTCAATTCGTTAATATCTATGATATAGTCTGAATCAGAAACCCTTCGATTTATGACTTCTATTTAAATCTCAGAAAGTTGCTTTAATCGCTTATAACTCACTTAAAACATATTAATTTTATGTCGAACAAGAATTAGAGACTCCGAAGTCTAGTTTATGTTTATATATAAAAGAAAGGTTGAGCATAGTTGTTTATATAATATTATATTATAAACATACCTACTTTGCAATTCACTTAAATTGGTAATTTGTAACTTTTAGCCCATCTCTGAATGGAAATAGTCGTAAATGGAATGTTGATGGAAAATATGAAAGGTAGGTAATATTATAATATCTGCAAATGATTTGTATGGAAAACGACGCAGGAAAGCAGTTCCATGTCAGTAGTGGGGCCGAACTACTAGACTGGAGTATTTGAAAGGAAGGAAGGGTTTCGAGATAGAGTGTAAAAGCAGTTAAAGTGCATCGGTAGCGATTCTTGTCAGTAGCTATATTTCACTTTTAAAAGAGAGAAACGAGGCTATATTAAATCAAAAGTTGGAATTATTTCAGGGTAGTTTTTAATGAAGGTAATCAGAATGTGCAAACGAAAAGACTGGCTGGAAAGAACAGATAATACTTTGTTATGTAAATGTGTATTGTCTTTTAGTGGAAAAGGTGAGAGTCAAGGTGTTGAATAAATTCGCCTGGTTATCTCCTCCTTACCAGTCTGAACTTGTTCCTGTTACAACAACCGGTGCAAATATTTAACTTTGTAAAATCTTTCAGCAAGCGCTGATATCGGGAGAATCTATTACAGTTTCTCATTTTCGTATTAGAATTAGATTAGAAACAATATTTTTGCAGGTAACTTCTGATTATCTACTCTAATTAACCAGACACGTACTTTAACTTTAGTTTAAAAATAAGATAACATAAGTAAATATAATTTTTATTACGCAGTCAGGTACAAAAATCGAGTCGCTTAAGATTTCTATAAAATTTGGTAATTTTTCAACCCTTTGACCAGCATAAATAAATTTATGTCCTTTTCTAGAATCATTTATGAGGAATATTGACACATTCTGGGTTCAACTTTTATACCTAAAATGATCACAGATAACCAAAGAAAATAAGAAAATTTTCAGGATTTTTAGGGACAGGATGATCGAATCCTTTCCTCATTTTCTTCACATAAAACATATTAGTCTGCCGATTTAGAGAAAGAGTTTGAATGGTGTGTGAATTAAAATGAGATGACTCAATGATATTGGTGGAGCAAAATATCTATTATGGAAATCATATGTGTCATTAACCTCTTAGCTCCATAATCTCGCATTTTTGAGAGCAGTTTTGTTGATTCGAATTAATTCATTTATTCTGAATACTTTCTAAAAGTTTGTATTAAAATACTAGATTAAAAGTGGATACACTGTGAAATTAAATTACCAAGCTTACGGTGAAATTATAACAACAAGCTGCGGGTTTACGTCACCTAACATGCTGATGAGTGCCAAAAAGTACGAAACTAGTCCACAAGGACTGGCCCGGGAGTTCCTTATTGGCAACCATTTTTTCGGTTGGTGTTTGCTATAATCAATCAGTCCTAGCATTTTGTGGTAATATGTGATTATTATTCAAAATACGGCCAAGCTAGTGACTTGTAATTCAGTACTCGGTGGGGAATATTTTTATTTTTAAGAAAATCTTGCAGTTTTTTATTTTTTTTTAAATTTTACGTATCACTTTCAATTACGTCACTATACATTAAAAACATATCTCTTTTATTTTTCTAGGTTAAATCAAATGGAGATAAAAGTGAAATATTTGTCAGATTCTCTCGTTTGGAGTGTTTTGTTATACAGTTCAATCCTTTCAATACTTGAAAGAATAAGTATTTACATCGGGCGACACCTCATTTACTTTCTTTTTGGTAGTGAGCTCGAAGAGTTTCAAAAACCTATGCCGTATGAAAATTTAATTTAAAATAAATATTTTGAGATAATTGAAGCCACTTAGAGCTGCTGGAAAATTTGTCCATAAATTAATTAGTTTACTAGCAAGACCTACACTAAGTAATAAATAAGAATCAACTTTCAGAACGATAAATTGAAAAACCACTATTAAACGGCCGGGTAGATCACCTGATTTATATACGTTGGATTTTCTCTTATGGAGAATTTAAATTTCAGGGTCTTTATAATTTATGCAGGACAATCAGCAAAGTGATTAATCCAAATATGTATCATTAGTTGACACCACAGTATTTGCAATTATTTATTCTTTCATTCAAAGTCGTTTGTATATTGTACGATATTAAGAAGAGAACTGAATAATCCATAAAACAGCAGTAAACTTCCATGATAATATAATCATAATAAACCTATAAAACGGAGGATGTACTCATAAATATAAATATGAAATAATGGTAGTAACTATATAGTAATAATAAAACAAAACTCTAAGAACTTTTTTATATTTTATTGTTTTATTGTTTGTTTCACGAGTATTATTTTTATTGTATTTAAAACACGGGCGCTTTTAATTACCTTATTAATTATTGATATCAATTTTCTTTAATCGTATTAGTGAAAATTTAATATTAACGTTGTATTTTCCCGTTATATAAGTTTTAATTCCCTTAACAACATAACTTTAAAATATTTTGAACACGTGGACGAAGTAAAAGGTATATTAAGGAGTAATTTAATATCGCTGAATGGTGAAACATTACCTACAAACATTCCAACTATATTTTATGATGGTCTCCTTATGGCTTGGATGAAGTTTTATTAGCCACAAACTCAGAGCACGTTTATGCAATTTTCCAATAATTCAATATGAATATTATGGTTGATTTGGGTTTTGGTAAATGAAAAGCAATTAGTCTGAAATTGACAGTTATGTTGGCAGAACTTCTAAGTTAATTTAATCATTTGCATATGGCATTACCTGACACCAAACTTTCCTACAGTTACAAATTCATCCCCTTTAAAATTCAGATGGTATAAGAGGTAAAACTTACTCGAGAAATACTCGATTATAAAATTTTCAGCGTTTCATTAATGGCTCAACTATTAAAAGATAGACTCTCAGAAAATTTATATCTGGATATAATATGAAACCGATTTATTGCCCTCTCCATTATATACTTATTTCTTTTGTTTTTAAGAAATAAATTGCTCGCAGTTAATGTGGACCAGCAAAAATTCCGCTTAGTTTAACAATTTATTACTTTTGATGTTCCGTACTGTCCTTTTTTATATAAGATTTTGTTGGCTACTTCATCGATCACATAAATAAACTAGGATTTTCTAAAAGAACCGTACCATGAAATATATTTGTGTTTATGCACATCACCTTCAATCGCATCGCTATACAACATTTCAAACTTATAAAATGTCTCTCTATTTTCTCTATGTTTAAGATAGTACAAAGACAAAAACAATAAAAATAACGTGTACCTATGTTTAATACACAATGAGGAGGCTTACACAAAAATATGATCTAATAATAATAGTTTCAAAGAAAAATAATGAATAATAAGATACACATTTAAAAAAAAAATAAGAACTAGTGAAAAAGCATGTGGGAAAAATAATTGCTCTGGAATGTTTTTATTTTAATTAAATTTGGGATCTGGGATTTGTTTTCAATGATTTATTTGCATACAAAGACCAACTGTTTCGTTGAGCATGCCTTTAGATGTTTAAAATAATCCGAGCAAATATTCATTCTAAAATCTAGAGCTGGGTGAAAATTATTCAATACATTTTTTGCGTTTAATTATTAATTTTCAAATAATTTTGAATTATAATATTTTCTTCAAAATAAACACCAGAAGAGGTGAACATTAGTCCACGTTTTTCTTTTACATTATCAAAGATAATAAAAAGTGGAAAAAAATATTTTATTTGTATGTCAATAAATACTAAATTTCATTTAAAAGTTTAGTCGAAATTTTTTGAGAGTTGAACATTAGACTTCTAATCATGGCTAGGTAAGTTAATGCCAATTTTTACCAAAAATTTTGAACATTTAAGAAAATCGTGAATAAATGAAAAAGTTGTGACTTTAACCCAATTTGGTTTAAATTTTATAAAACCTAAGGTGAAAAATGATTTGGTATACAATGATGGAACCTATTTTCATTGTAGAACGTAGCTCACCTTGTGTTCTTCCTATATGCCAAAAAGCAAACGAGGATCTCCTACATGTAGAAAGTTATAATGTTTCTTGCAAATCAAACCGTTGGACACTTCAAATTTTTTATAAAACGTCAAATATCTCAGAAAGTGCTGGGTTTAGGTGTATGACATTATGCTACATGTTTTTTATGCTCATTTAGAAGAATTGAAAATATACAGAGTGTTCCATTTAAATTAAGCAAGTTGGTATTGACTTCCGTTATAAACAGAAGTACCACATGATTGTAATTGCTTTTGTTGAACTGGCCACACTTTAGTAATTCCCGAAAATTTCAAAATGTTTTGTGACATACTTTTCTCTGTATCGACCGATTCAGTTCCCGGTGAAACACCCTGTAGGTCAATAAATATGAGAAAATAATAAATTTAAATATTTCAATTTCAATTTCAAAAACCTAATTACTATAACTTGAAAACTCCTGGTAGATGTATACATAGGTAAACTAAATTTACACGGGCTAAAGATTGTTGATATGGTCCATGATATTTACATCAGTAAGGTGTGGCAGGTAGATATTCAGTCGTATTGGAAAATGCAAAAATTAACGAAATTAATAACACTATATTATATAAGTATTTATATTCTCTATATTTAAATACTAGGTTGGTCATCTATATACACAGTTGATCATACAGTAAATATATCAAAATAACCATTTATATGCAAAAGTTCTGTTACGCTGTTTGATTTGTGAAATAATATTTTGTTTAATGTAGCAGTAAAATTGGTAGTAAATTGCCATTAAGTTCGTAGACAATGAAAATGAATCAGTCAGTGGAGTTGAGTTCAGTATCGTATAAATACACAAATAGAGCAATTATTGGTTTGGTGGTAAATCAGTGATTTATTTTCATTCGTAGCTATTATAGAAATCGCTTTTCGCTTAACTTAATTTAAATCAAATTAGCACTGAGTTTGTAAATTAGTTTTCTTACTTCCTGTGCTAAGTTAGCAAGTGAAGCGTAAGAATTTTCCATTCTAATCTGATTAGATGGATAATTAACTATTGTTTGATAATTTCATTCATTTATCCTATCTCTGCCAACCGGATAGATTTTTGATAATCAAATTTTATAAGCGGTTTAATATTTCAACCAATTATTCCTTCTTTTATTATGTTCAGTCCCGCGCCAATCTCCTCCGCGTCCACTAATTAACAGTGATGCTAAATCAAAGCGAACTAATTATCTAGTTCTTAATGATAAATGCATCAACAAACATGAAATGTAACTCAAACTTTCTTTATAAGCAATTGGTTTAGCTGTATTTTTTAGTAATCGAATATGATAAACCTCATCTACTTATACCGACTGCTACTGGTGCCATCAAGTAATTTGATAAACTGCTTTTATATTATTCTTAAGAGTATCATTACTATACGATAACAAATAAATGATAAATTAGCTCGTTGATTATATTTGGTTGTTAACGATATATTCGGCTAGTAGAGTTAAAAATGCATCAAATTATCATGGAGTAAATTATTACTAATCTGAATGGATTGAAATAAACAAATATTACACCAAACAATCCAAAAGAGGAATTACAATCGGGGTTTCGACATGCTTATAAAATTAAGTTAAGTTAATATTGATTACGTTCTTAACGATAATAATGGTTACGGTAAATTAATAACTTGACCGATAGTTACTGTCGTTGTACCATAGAAAACTTTACTGACTTCATTTTTGATCCCTTTATTTTATTTCGATCGACATATATTTCTCATAGTCGTAATTGTACAAATTCTAAATATTAGAATAATATTTTGAATATGTATACTTAGATTAAATATCTAAGGTATAAATGTATGAATGTTCGAATAACTTTCAACTCAAGACAAATGCCTCTGGCTTGGTAACTTACTCACTTTACCAGATTAAATTTTAAACTTAAGTTCACATCTAAAAACTCTATAAATAAAGTAGCAGGAGACATATATAATGTGTCTCCTGCTACAACTGTATAATCTATATGGACACTTAAATTAAAAGATACGGTATATACTGCCTACCTAATATAATATAACTCTACTATTCCCCTATTTTTAAAGCAATATTACTCAATTGCGAAAGAAAACTACTAAGATTTTCCCAAATGTCGTTGAAATATCCTTAGATTAGTAAGTTATCTTGTATATGTCGTAGTCATAATGCAAAATTAGGAATTTTATATAAAAAGCTGGCAAATCACAAGCTTTCGTGAATGAATGTCGCAGACATATTGAATAATTGTAATCTTTTTGCAAAAAGATTAGGCGTTTAGAGCACACCTGATCTCGAAGTAACATGTTCCTTCTTTGAAGTAACAGGATTAAGTTCGCCTGTTACTTCAAAGAAGGCACATGCTCGTGATTTGCCGGCTTTTTTATAAAATGCATAATTTTGCATTATGACTACGACATATACATACGCAAATACATAATAAAGGGTGATTCAATTTGGGTTTCCATATGAACTTGTTAAAGAAAACACGGAATTTGTTTCAAATATCAAGTATTTTGTATTCAGTATTTTAGATTGATTCATTACAATTACACATGCCAGATAATATCGTTTAAATGACCGCCTCTGCTCTTAAGACATGACCTAATCCGTTTATCAAAATTTAAGTTGCATTGCGGCACATTGCAGACTCATTGTCGGCTATTTCGCTTCGAATCTCCTGTTTCAGCTCTGCAATGGTGTTTGATTTGTTCCTGTAGACACTACTCTTCTAATAACCCCAAAGAAAGAAATTCAAAGGACTAATATGCGCCTCACCACTAAAAATGATTTTGTGCGAAAATTCGTTCCCTCGTTCATGCATCCATTCAGCAAACACACAGAGCTGTAAATGATCTCTAGACTTCAGTTCTTGTGTTATATGCATTTTGTAAGTAAGTGTAAATTATTGGCCATAGTTCGCTGCGTCGTGGAGTACGTAAGATCCAATTGCTGCGATCGATGGCGAATCGATATGCCGGGTTCTTCTTCACTTTGATTAACAAGCGACTTGAAGTACGTTGAAGTAGTTTGACATTAGCTACGGATCCAGTTTGCTCGAATTTCTGGACCAAATTTGTAATTATGTGCTGCGAGGTCGATTTTTAAGCAGCGAAATATTCACGGAATGTATTTCTTCTTGTTCACTCATTTTCATAATAGGCTTGGATAATTTTAACGCGTTGTTCTGTCGTGTATGGCACCATAACTAATATTGTTTATGTTTATGGATTACAAAAGGCAGTTTGACGTTCACAGATAACTTGAGGTTTTGAAAATATTGATCTATATCATCTGGAAGCTCTATTTGAACCACCCTTTAATATACCCATAGACATATTGTTAACCTCAAACCCCATATTTTTGGACATACTGAATATTGAAAATATATACTTACTTCTGCACAATTACAGAATTTTCTTTTATAGTGTAAGAAAGTAAAAATGTTTTACTTAAATAGTTTTTCCATTAGGAATAAAATATTCATACCTTCTTGTAAAGGTCGAATTAGCCAATAATTTTTATATACATATTTCAAAATACAAAAAATAAAATCGTTATTACAACAATGAAAATAGTACGTACACGTACGAATTTATGGGTAGCTAGACATTTCATATTTATGGATGCAACAGATTGAAATGCGCAACGACACAAAGACATTTAAGTGGTGGAGACTCGAGCACTGCCGTCAGTCTACAGACTGCAAGATCACGCCTGCATGCGCTGCAAGTTGGTTGCTCATTTACTTCACATGTAAACCCGGCCCTATGTACTTACTTGGCTGCCGGTTACTCTACAAACAATTACTTTTACTCTGTTTCATATGCGAAACGGTTAATAAAATATTTCGCAATATAAATTGAAATATTGGAGAAATTGTGACGTAATACATTTGTAGAAAATAATTTCTAACATTTCGACCATATTGTTTTCTTCTGAAATGAGCGAAATGAGCTCCAGTTGTTCAGGTGATTTATTGGTATTTGGGGAAATTTTGTCAGATTTTCCTACACTTATTCCGGAGTCAGTTGCGTACTGTCGATGGAAAAGGCGTAAAAAAGAGAAATAATAAGCAATAAGAGAAAAAAGTACGGCGCAGAAAAATGTGCAACGTTATTTCAAATAAAAAAATTCTTACGACAACCTGAATTCACATTTTCAAATGTTGTTTAAAAAAAAATGTTTTCTAAACCGCCTCTCAATTCACCGAAGTAACTCCCAGAAAATCTTAAGATTTTGTGTAAGGAAAGATAGACGAGGCCCTATAGTTTATAGCGGAGTCCGAACCGCGCCTAGGGCATCGACATCGACAGTTCCCTCTTATCTAAGTCCAAAGCAAATCAAAAATAAACTTAATTTATCTTAGGATGGATTCTATTAACGTTTTTATACGACATCATGCAATTTATTTTTCACAAAACATTCACATATAAAAAATCACCATGGTATATTGCTTCATTTTGCATAACACTAGCTGAAGTTAAAATTGCCAGTAGTTTTATAATTTAAGAAAAAATATAATACATATATATAATCGCAATGGACAATTTTATTATTCAACTAAAAAACAATTAATGAATTTATTGCAAAATATTAAACAAAAATCCAATACTTCTCTCTACATCATCCTAATTAAATATATCAAAAACCTGTTATTAATATTTAAACAGTTGTGATTTTATATAACAAAACATTATTGTCTCCCATTTAAGAGTATTATAATGCATATGCATTTCATTTCAAAACTTACCACCCAGAATAACTCGTCATCTGAAGTAGCCACGATTTTGAGCAAAAACTGGTCGAGGGGAATTGCAAAACCACTGTTGGTTAAATTTTGTGTTCCACCTCTTCACCCCTAGCCATCCCAACTTTGTAATTTAAAATAGTACCCCCTATCTTGTGACCAATCATTCTAAAGAGCTTAAAAAGTTCTATCTTTATCCCAAAAAGAAATGCAATTGTTTTATCTGTTTCTGAGACAAAAGTAAAATTCAAGTACTTCATCATTAAGTATTTAGTGTAGTTTCTTAATACAACAGTAAACAATTCTACAAAAATGGTTTATACATTGACAGAAAGAAGAGAGATTATCTACATTTACGGAAGTGAAAATCGTTATGCTCGTAGAACAGCTCGAGTTTCAACGAGAGTGTAAGCCACCAGTATGTGCTTGCTTTATTTAGGAAATTTGACAAATACTGGTTCGGTGTGTAATATAAAAAATCGTGATACAAGAATTCAGGACTAGGCAGCGCAAATCCAAGTTCTTGGTAATTTCGCTATGGATCCTAACACTTCCATTCGGAAAATAGCGAATTTGGTTTTGCACATAAGGTGTTCAAAGCAAATAAGTTATTTCCGTACAAACAGCAAGTTCATCAACAACTCAGTGAAGTTCATCATGAGAAAAGGATATAGTTCTGTGAAGAAATGAGACAAAATATCACAGATACCTAATCCAAATTTGTCAAAAATTATTTTGCTTTAGCGATGAATCGATTTGTTAACAGACACAATTACAGGTATTGGAACAATCAAAATCCACAAGTGTTTCGGAAGGACCATACACAGTATCCTGAAATGATCAATATGTAGGTAGGTATTCTGGGGGACGAGATAATCGGGCCTATTTTCTTTGAACAAAATCTAACTGGTGACCAGTATTTATAACTTTTAGAAGATGTAGTAAATCCACTCATCACTCAGTCGCTAAAAAACGAGACCGATGAGAAGGAGAAATGGAGGTCCTCCTCATGATGCTCTTCCCGTGAGGAAATGTCTGGATGAAACATTTCCTGGAAAATGGATTGTAAGGAGAGGTGACCAAGAGTGGCCGCCAAGATCTCCAGATTTAACGCTATTTGATTTATTTCTTTGGGGGGTTCTTAAAAACTTAAGTTTATAAAACTCAGAAATAAAGATATTTTTAAGAGTAGAAATTAGGTATATTAAATTATTATATACACCCTATAATATATTTATAAAAAATATGAAAACCCGCACAATGAAAAACTGAACCACAATCTGGGTTCGTCAGTTGTCTAAGAAAGTAATAAGAATTCATCATTAATTTTATCTATAATAAATAATACTTTAACCATTTCACAAATTCAATCAATATCAATTTTTCTTTAAATATAATTAATGATTGTAGCCGATTCATTTATAACGAATGGTTGGTACCTACGACGATAAATTGACAAACTTGTCCTACCAACATATTTGATGAGATTTTGCTCTATCCAAACACATGTCCGATTTGTTAGTTCAACCGTTTGTAAAATTTCACTTTGTGTCGATGTGATCCCCCTTCAATTGCTGAAATGTGTTATATGCATCCAATAAATTACTCCACAAATTTATTTGTTAGTACATTTCAAGTAGATTTTGCAGCGACACTCACTCACTATCACCTTATTTTTCTTATTTATTTACAATATGCAATGTTGGCAATACGTGTGAATGGTGCACGACATGCACGCGACCCGACGTTTACATCGACGAAAAGAATTAGGACTAACAACTAAAAATAAATAAAGAATCAAATTATCGATACATAATTTGTACGCTCTTCATATATTTCAAGTACTGCTAATATTCAGATTTAGTTTCCATTCATGCTTTTACAGCTACTGAAAGTAGAAGAATTCATGTTTGAGTTTCTTTTTATTTTTCAAATATGGATACCTATATGTTGTCGATACCTACGAAAGATGTTCTTTGTTATTATATATTTCAGAAAGTCAATTAAATTCAATGAGGACATTTTTAAAGCGTCGACATTTTGTGAAATATGTCGTCTGACTACAACCAAACTGAAAGAAGTGTAATTTTATTCACATAACTTGATCCAGTATTAGTGGAATATATACTTACAATAAGGCTTTGAAACCATATTAACATTTACATTATGATTTGGAGTCAATAATTCGCCATTGATAAATAATAAGTTTCACAAAAAAACGTTTTAGGCTTTAACTGATTTATAATACAAAAGCGAAAACATTTTGATTGATTATTTCACTCAGAAATTATTAACCAATGAAACTACTACAATTTTTAAATTTGGACCAATGACAGCAGTATTATATCGATAAAATCCCTGAAACAGTTTTATCGCGATAAAATCATTCTTTATGTCAACTGTCACTTAATACGTTACTTTGACATTTCGTCGTTAAAGATATGTTTTTGTATTTAAATAATTTATTCGTGAAATATTCTCCGCAAATACCATTCGTGCTTGAAAATTTTACCTATAAATTTTTTCTCGAGCGATATTGCCAACAGTAATATTACTCGTGTAAATTGGTCATTTTATTATCAAAAATTAAATCCCTCGCGCTAAAGCGCTCGTGATTTAATTAGATAATAAAGTGGCCAATTCACACTCTTTAATGTTACTAGGCAATATCGCTCTCGAAAAAAATTTATCGAAAAATTTTTAAGCACTTATGATATTACATACGATAAAATTTTGAAAACCGGGTGTAAATGGAATTAGGCTCACCCCTATAACTTTTTTGTTTTTTCAGATATCATTTTGAAATTTTGGCAGTTGCAATAGCAAGTAAATTTGAATTAATAATAATAATATAATAATAATTTATTCTTCATATTCAATATACAATATTATACATACATAATAATAGGATTAAAATATTTAAATTTCGACAAAAATTAGTACGTATATACAGCAGAAATGTATTCACGAAAGCTTCTTGCAAAAGCTTGAGTGCGAAAGATAGTTCTACTGTTTATAGACATTTCTATTTTTTGTTTAAATCGAATAGATTAGTACTTACACTTTTATGTATAACAACCCGATTAAATACCCAAAAAAGAAAAAAGAAACCAAATAAATTAATAAATAAACAGACATACTTTGTGTATATTCATAACTACATATAAAGTACCCTAACTATGAATATAGGTACTGTTACCCTTGTAAATAAACAAATTCAGAAATGATAATAATAATAAACGCTTTTTATAGATTGTCAAAAAGACCTCTTCCTTGTTTTATTAGCCAGTCTCTTATTGTTTTTTTATATTTTGTAAAATATCTAATTTCTCTGTATTCAAGAGGTAGCAAATTGAATAATTTAGGGCCTAGATATTCAAAAAATTTTTGACCAATACGTTTTTGCATTTTCTGGGTTCGTACATTTTTTTGTGATCTAGTTCGTGTATTGTAAATGTGATCAATAACCTGAAATGTGTTTTTATTCTGATATTGGTGTATTAACATGTTATAGCAGTAAATCTGTCTTATGTCTAGCAACTTTGCTTCTGTAAACAATTTATCTGTTGGATATCTAATATTTCTTTCAAAAATAATTTTGATGATCCTTTTCTGTATGTTTTCTAATGATTTCATGTAGGTTTTCCCAGCTCCCCCCCAACTTATTATTCCATAATTTATTATAGATTCGACAAGTGCTTTGTACACAATAACTAGATGTTCAGTTTTTAAAATAGACCTCAGTTTTTTAAATTTGAAAATCAATCCTCTTAATTTTTGCACAGTGTGATTAATGTGATATTGCCATTTCAAATTTGTGTCAATAACGATCCCAAGATATTTAATTTTATCTGCTGATGCTATTTCAAAAGTATTGTTATTTTCTGTTATAGTTAATTTATTAAATTTTGGCCGATTTGTGTTGTAGGATGTAAACGGTAAGTAAAATGTCTTTGAATAGTTTATAGTTAATAATTTATTATCAAATTGTCTTTTAATATGTTTCAGGTCCTCCTCAACAGTGTTTTTAAGATCACTCCAGTTGTCCCTAGTATAGAAAATAGCAGTATCATCCGCATACGATATTATTTTTCCTGTAGTATTGCTAGTAAGTATTTGATTTATGTATATAGTAAAAAGTATGGGACCCAAAACTGTACCTTGTGGCACACCATATTCTATAATCTTAGGTTCACTCAACGTTTGATCTATTTTAACATATTGCTTTCTATTTTCCAGGTAGTTCTTAAACAACTGCAATACTACACCCCTGCAACCAATCTGCTCTAAATTCTTCACGAGTTGTGAATGCGACACGGTGTCGAATGCCTTCGCTAGGTCTAAAAAGACACATAGCGAAGGCTTCGATTGGTCAACGGCGTTGTATAACATGGAAGTCAATTTTTTTATTGCATCAATTGTAGATTTTTTCTCTTGAAATCCGTACTGGAATTCTGATATCAACTTATATTTTTTAAGATACAGTATCAATCTACTTTTAATAATTTTTTCCAGTATTTTATTGAGATTTGAGATTAGAGAAATTGGTCTATAATTTTCTAAAAAGACTTTATTTCCGTTTTTAAATATTGGTGTAACTATTGCTTCTTTAAAATGTTCCGGATATATTCCTGTTTCGAAAATAGAATTATAAATATAAGAAAGAGGTTTTGTTATGTAAGGCTCTAGATCTTTTAATAATTCAGCTGTCAGTTGATCTTTTCCTGGCGCTTTTTTGTTTTTTAGGCTAATGATGATTTTTTTAATTTCAAATTCGTCAGTAGGAACCAAAAAGAAGCTTTGTGGCAATTTAGAATTTAGAGGATTAGTTGCAGTATGTGTCTTAATTTTGTTAATGCATGTTAATAAAATGATTCTAGCACTTCCGGTTTCACCGGAAATGACCGTAACATCTGTTTTTTAAATGGAACACCCTGTATATTTTTACATTTTTGGATTCAGGGATTTATTCTGCATGCGATGGTATCAACTTCGAGGAAGAAACATAACCTCGAACATTTTTTTAGGATAATTTAATTTGGCATCTGCTGCAAAACTTTTCTTTCTGAGCCGTTGAGTATTGGAAAAATAAAATCGTGATATTAAGTGAGCTAACTTTGCTTTTATAGCCATTTAAACATCTCGGAAATGGTTTTTTCGATTTAAGAATTTTTTTTTAAATGGAACCATTATACCTCATTATGCTATTTTAATAGAGATTTTCTTTACCTACATTTCGATAACAAACACTTTAGTTTATAAATAACTTACAAAAATACTTACCTTGTTTCAAATTTATTTTAGTTTAATAAATTTGTTTTTTTTTCAAGGCATTCCCGATTAATTTCATGTCAAAAGTTTAACTTGGTCAGAGCTTACTAAACTAAATTTGAACTAAGGTCATAAAGTATCTTTTGTAAGTTATTTATGAACTAATGGTGACGTGTTTGGTATCGAAATGTAGGTAAAGAAAATCACTATTAAAATAGCATTATGAGGTATAATGATGCCATTTAAAAAAAATACTTATATCGAAAAAACCATTTCCGAGATGTTTAAATGGCTATAAAAGCAAAGTTAGTTCACTTAATATCCTGATTTTATTTTTCCAATAATCAATGACTCAGAAAGAAAAGTTTTTCAGCAGTCACGGCTCCCTAGATGCCAACTTAAATTATCCTAAAAAAATGTTTGAGGTTATGTTTCTTCCTCGAAGTTGATGCCATCGTATGCAGAATGAATCCCTGAATCCAAAAATGTAAAATTATACAGGGTGTTCCATTTAAAAAATAGATGTTACGGTCATTTCCGGTGAAACCGGAAGTGCTAGAATCATTTTATTAACATGCATTAATTCAAATTTACTTGCTATTGCAACTGCCGAAATTTCAAAATGATATCTGAAAAAACAAAAAAGTTATAGGGGTGAGCCTAATTTCATTTACACCCAGTATATTATTTTCATAAGTTTTGCCTAACATTAAAACAAAATATGGGACATAGTATGTAAATTGGGTAATTTCAAAATTCAAGAACTGAAGACCTGTGCAAAAAGGAATTGTAGTTGAAAGAAAGTGGACACACAATAAATTATCCCAATACGTGTGACAGAGTTGGAAATCAAACCCAATGACACGACAAAAGTCACATTGGTCGCAACGTACTCTCACTCTATGTGCTACTGGCCTAAAAGAATCAGTTTTAATTTCTGGAATATTTTATGAAAAAGGTTAAATATTAACAGGGTCGAATCATGTTTATGGTACACTTTAATAAAATATTGCCTACGAATTTATTGTAATACGCCAGTTTAATAATTTAACATGAACAGGGTCAATGTGAGACGACTCATGTTTTAATACAGATAAATCTGTATTCCCTTTTTTACCTTTTTATGGATGCCCTTATACAATTTTTATTCGTTTTTTAGTGTTCAATCGAATGAAAATCGGTATAAAAGTCTGTGAATATAGGTGATAAAACATATATTTCAGCTCGTATTCATGCTTTTGTCACATTTATTATTTTCCCTGCCTCTCAAATTCAAATTTGCAGCTCAATCAATGTTCACGGACGCATATTGTCTAAACTCTTCGGGCTTATAAAAGCGCATATCTAGTTATAACAAGATATGATTGTTTTGTTCATTTTCTTTGTCAAGAATAATTATTAGTATCATTATGTTTGGAATTTTTTATTTTTTATACAAATTAGAATCAATATCTTTGTGATAGATATTTTTGACTTCACACAAGACCTTCATTTGAAACAAATAATTAATTTCTCATAATACTTTATGAGTTACTCATCTTTTATTTAGTTCAGAAACAAATTTGTCTAAACAGTCTAACTTTAAATTCACATTTTTATAACAAATGGTAGATACATATTTACTGTTCAATTTCGTCTCATACCATTAAACTCATCGTCCACATATTACCTATTGTTTTACATATTGTGCCTGTCGCAATATCAATTTAATAGTTGTTGCTAAGTGTTCATTTTTACATTTCATTTCGAATGAATATTAAGTAACTAGATAATCAAACACATTGCATGGCACATTAAATAAAATGTTATATTCAGAGTAAAATTGAAACGATATCCAACTATACACTTTTAGTTACATTAGGAATCACGGAATGTGAAATGCTTTTAACAGATGAATTAAATATTAACTGCCCTTTCTGGTTGCTATATTTTTCAGACGCAGCGTCATTCATGCAAATTTTTGCATATATTATATTAAAACTTTTGCGGTTATCTTATTTGTAGTAAAATTTCGTATAATTCAAAAAACAACTTATATTAAGTCTTAACACGCTTTTCTATAAATTTTTCATAAATACGCTCGCTACTAGATAACTTATTTATATTTTGAAAATAATTTAGCTACCTGACCTGTTTTATTTAAGAAACATATTTAATTATTATAACGTATTATTATAATTGGAATTAATGTATTTTATTTATTATTAAATATTTATTTACGAAGAAATTACTGGAAAGCGAAACAAACCTACATGAATGGATAAAATCAAACAGCGAACATCTAGTTGACGATTCTCTTGGAGTAAAACAGGGGTCAGAGTTAGGGCCATTACTTTTTATACTATTCTATCAAAACATATTTGTGTTACAAAATTGGATACAAGTTATTGTTAATAAATGGAACCCCCTCAACTTCGTTATTTTTTGAGATAAAAAAAATTTTTCAAACGAAAGTTTTCAATCATTCTATGAATTTTCTTGCTACTATATTCAATAGTATACAGGGTGCCTCATAAAAGCCGGACAAACCAAATTTATGTTTTTTTTATATATAACACCCTGTATATTTTTTAATATTATGAAAGCCCTTGTTTACCTGATTTCAAAACTGTATAATATGTTGACATTTACTGTGGTCATTTTCGATATACAGCGGATATGGATAAAATCAAATGAAAAACAAACACTATGCCATAATTTCCAAAAGCGAAAGGTTATAGAAAATGTACCATAAGTTTTTATCTTTAGTATGTATAGAATCTTGTTATTAATAAAAATTTCGTACTATTTTCCTTTATTGCGAAACTGAAATATTAATTATTATGCGTAGATATAATAGTAAACGTCAACATACTATACATTTTTTAAATCAGGAAAACGAGGACTTTCATAATATGCAAAAATACACAGGGTGTTCTTTTTAAAATAACATAAGGTTGCTTTGTGCCGCTTTTTTGAGGCACCCTGTATACTATTGTATATGGTTGTAAAAAAATTTTTAAAATGCCCTAAAACTTTTGTTTCAAAAAAATTTTTTTATCTCAAAAAATAACAAAATTAAGAGGGGGTCATAGACAAAGGGCAATAATATATTGTTTACAGTTTGGACATTTTTTTAGCTATATCTAGTTTTTCACAAATTGATATATTGGAACTCTGGTACTTTTACTTTCTACCACCGATATAAGTATAATTTTATGGTGCCTATTGTAATAATTTGACAAAATTACACTGTACCTGAACATGATCTGTAAGGAGGACAGTCGAATTAATTAATATCATGGAACGTAGTGCATAGATAAAATGAAAGTTAATCTTTAAAATATTAAATTACCAGTGATGTTTCTTTTGATCGTTTGAAATATTGCGATCCACCATAGAGTATATCCAATTTAAATTTGCAATTACCAAGTATAGTTACTTTACTGCGGAATTCTCCTATAGTCTTTGCATGAATAAATAAAATAATCATTAAAAGAGTTATGTACTGATATTTATCGAAAAAGTGGATTGATTGTTTTATGAATAAAATAATCAGGATAATGATATTGTTAAAGTTTTTTTAAATATATTTATATTACTATATTGAATTTACTTTATACCGAATTTTCTCCAGTGTTTTATATTTTTTTTCACTGCCAGAATTTTTCAATCAAATCGATTGAGGAGGAACTTACTAAGAAGGATTCTGTGGGAAAATATTAATAAAAAAATTTTTCAATGACCACAATAATTCCTGGCTTTTATTAGATTAAAAATGACAAATTTAAACAAAACAAAATCATGAAAATTATATTACGAATAAAAAATGATCACGGGCTGACTGTGACATAATGAAATATTTTATGATTTATTTTATATTCTTACTATCTGTCATAATTATATTTTATGTGTACATAAATATATGTATTTAAAAATGCACAGGGTGTTCTACAAAAAAGTGTAAAGCTTTTGGCAAAAAAAAAATAAATGGCACCTTACATGTATATTATATACTGTTCCTAAATTATACATATATCTCTAGGTAATTACAGTATACACAAAGTGGCGGATAAAATACCGGTTTAAATTGATTTAACTTAGAGGAGAAAGATTTAAGGCATGCATATTTCATATAAATCTAACAAAACAACCCGAAAATTCAATTGAACAATTAAACCCCACAACAGTTGAATCTAACGTAACGCGACAAATGGTGAAGAAAATAAAGCTAATAATAGCCAAAGCCTTAGCTTTCCTTTAAACTTTTCCTGGACTCAAAAATTATTTATTCTTCGCTTTTAGGAGACGTGGAAAATTTAATACAACTAATAAATTCTTAATAAGGTGATTGGAATACAAAATGTATTCCCACATGTTGAGAAACGTTCAATTTAAACTTTCAACCATTAAACGCCTGTGATTTTCTTATTTCTGTTGTTTTTTGAAAGTGCATGCATGCATGATATTACATTTTATTTCCTTAACATGCTTGAGCTTAAAGAAGTTTTGCGATAAATCAGTGTTTCGAGACTCTGTCAACTTGCCCCAGTTATTTGTTTCCCTAATTTCGTTAGCATACAAATTTACCACCTAGCATATTCTTGCACAACCAATTTTTATGAACTAGCATATCTGTATGTAAAAAATAAACCGTGGTTATCCCCTGGTGGAGAGCAAGGCTCCCGAAAAGCTAGCACTAATAGTCCATAGCAAATACAATTTGGCATAGTCAATTTCAATGGTAATATAGTGGTGAAAGCACGAGGAGGTAAACTTTTTTATTTTGCAGTATTTTTTCTTTTAAAATTGATATACTTGTAGATTAACTTCATTGGATTTAATGACGTCATCCGCGCCTGATGAATAATGTCACTTTTTACAAATTTCAGCTATAAAAACGACTAATATTAACTGGTAATATTTTTTATGTTAGGATGTGCTAGGCATAAAGTTTGTTGTGCTAGGATGTACTAAATGTAAAATTTGTGTGCTAGCAAAATTGAGGGGAAAATAATTGGGATCCATCTATCGAATGAAATTTAAGCAATTCTAATTGGTGCAAGTTCAAATTGTTAGAGATAGTTTGTTTTATTCACTTAAAGAAGGTTGGGTGAATGAAATTACTTTAGACTGAAACATTACTAAAAATTGTACTCCTTTAAATCGATAAAAAATTTAAAACCAGATTTTGATGTTTCTCAGAGGTAACTAAAAAAAGAAATTTTAATTTTTTTCAAATTTTCGATCTCTGAAACAAACTGATGATAAATATCATCAGTAAATAGTGCAAGTGATTGTAGGATAGTTAAGACTACGTCCCTTGACACTCTATATTTTTATTATAAGTAAAATGTATAAATTTAAGTGTATTTCTAGGCAGGCAGATTTAACTAATTTCACTTTACCTTAAAATTAAGTTTCGGAAACGTTTTTTATTTTCGCCACTATATTGTTAAATAATATCGAATCTGATTTCTGATCGGACAAATGCTTATATTAAATACCGTATGAACTGCTAAGAGATAAGTAAATACATCGTGGTATATTGCATTGATCATATCGTCGGCCCGAGAGACCAGGCAGTCAAATTAAAAAACCCGATCAGTACGCAACCAGTAGACTTCCAAAGAGTAGTACATAGACTGAATGTTCACAAGTTCACAAATTTACCGCACCGATTTACATTTTTCCCACTTTGTAGAGTTTAGAAATCCAGCAACTTGGAGAGCATAACAAAGTGCTTCCAGCTACCAGTCATCAGACCAATCTATCACAAGTAAGTGGAACCGCACCGTCTACCAGTAAGAGTAAAAAAAAATTTGCTAAGTTAAGTTAAGTTAAGTTAATATTTGACCGTTGAAGTTTGTTCAATCATTTTATTTTATATGTTCGAATTGTTCCGAAAGACTCGCGTTTAACGTTAAGTTAGTAAAACGTCATGGGGAATTTTCCGGTTCAAAAGAAATTTTGGTAGCCTGTTATTTTGACGTGTGCAATTATGATTGTGAGTTGTCGCTACTTGAGTGACCAGTTAAGTTTTGCTTCCGCTGGTTTTTATATAAGAATAATCTGGTAGAAACAGGTACAAACAATTCGCACGTTTATCTGTCATTTTTCTGTTTCACATGGTCAAACATAGATTGACGTGTAATTTGTGACGACTTCTACTTACGTAATCTGTACTGTTTGTAACTGACTGCTTACAAACAGAACTCTCTGGCTTTGTAACACTTTTTAGAAGAAAACTCGGGCGCCAGTTCCTTAATTTTTAAGTGCAAGGTACAGCACTTGTTTGGTTCTCCAAGGGGAGAACGTTTAGGGGTAGCTAAACAGATGGAGATACGGTTATTTCCAGGGGTCTTAAGATGATTGTCTTGTCAACTGGACTTGGACAATTTCTCAAACGGAATAATTAGAAATAAATAACTGAAATAATAACTCGTCAATTTTACCTCTGTATACCAACGTATTTATTTATTAAAACAGTAATGAACAAATCAATAAATCGGATATTTCAGCGACATTGCAGTCGTGTATGTACAAATTTGATAGCGATAATAAATAGGCGGGCTGTCAATCAAGAGTATATACGTGAATACGATTTTATTTCGGAAGACGGTGAGTTTGGATAACCGGTGTTTGTTTTCGCGGCTTGAAACGATTTCGGACGGCAAGCAAACGGAATTTCCAACAGGATATTGTATGAACGGCGGGCAGTCGGTTAGCTATAGATATTCTTGTCTATACTGAGGGTTTTAGAATACTACTGCCACAAACGTAGAGCTATTTAGAGTAATATTACTATGAGAAGATGCCCGGGGCGGAGCTAACGTGCGCGAACAATTTCTACCAGTGGTGTAGCGTCATCTGGGGTATCAATAATTGCAAATATTTAAGTTGAATTATTAAATTGCTTTTTAAATTTTATTACAATGTGTGACGAATAACTACACTCCAGTATACTTTAACTTGTTAATGAATTGATATTTCACGTACGATTTAATTTTCTTATGCACATAAAGCTGAAGCAATAGCTAGCCCAAAAACATTTTTCCCATTTAGATATGGAACAATGTTTTTGGACTAATATTTTTTAATGGAATTACCGGCTCATAGCCATCTGCCTCCATTTTCATGAAAGCAATAACATTTGCAATAATTTCACGTGCCTGTGAATGTATTGTTTTGCCCTTTATACCGGTGCATCGCTTTTTCGAAGGTCCGGGTTGTTCAGGTGAAGACATTTTGCACCAAATTTGGTACTAAACCACCTAATCTATGCACTAAACGAATTATATTTCTATTTTCAACCACCGACCGTCTGCGAACAAAACTCTGTATACTGACGCTGCCGCTGTGGACAACCTTGAATATGACGCAAGTCGCTCTCATTGGCTTAAAATGAAGAGCATGCATAAACTCGTTTCTGCGCATTTTAATTGCCTGGCATCTTCTCATAATAATATTACTCTACCAATGACTATTTTTTCGTAAGTTAAGTTTTCCGGTAAAACTTTATGCATTGAAGCTTTACAGATTGCCCGATCGAGCAAATCTAACCAGCCGATGCATATTTTATGAAACAAAAGACCAACGGAGGAATTACTAAATAGCTCTAGTTTGATTTAGTAGTATAATACAGCGGTACTCACGAACAATAAGATCTCTGAATATCTATGTATACTTAACTGAAGTCGGTACGGACGGATAGTAGCGGGTGTATTCTTACCAATATTATTTTCAAGAAAATTTATTAATATAAGTCGGAGCGGCGGTTACGGGCGGATAGTGAAAATGGTGACAGTTTTGGATTGATGCGGACTGCTTCGGCTTGATCTGGAACTGATGCGGACTGTCTCGGAGTGAACTCGGACTGCCCGTTCCTCCGGCATTTTATTACTTTTATGACGTGTCCAGACGGCGCGTTAAAGGAGGGTACTGACTTGAAACGGAGGATTTGTACTCACAATGTTACTTACGGAGGTCGAGCGTATTATGTAATTAGCAACATTGACTCGGAGTATCAATAACCGGAAATGGGTTACTTGCAATTTCTAGACTATATTGTAAAAAGAAACGGATTAAAACGGACACGGATTAATATTTTAACCGGTTTTAGTAACTAATGATTTTTGTTTCCGACTCGGTCATTATTTATAATAATTCACGTATTTTAATTATACCAGGGATTATCGAAAATTAATCAATTAATTATTAAACTGCTTGTTTACCAGCGGGTTTTCTACAACTCAATACTAGGTTAACTAAAACATGACTTACTTACTATAAAGCGGCAGCAGGGTGTACCCAAGTGACGGTAATATTTAAAGCAAAGATGGACATTCCTTGACTGGAAAAATCACTTCGTTACAAATTCCGTCCGAGCTATTGCTGGTAACCGTTTGGATATTAATTATAGTGTTTTCCCTGTTGTACGTTTGCCACTTATTAACCTTAGTTTGCCATTTTAAAATTGCCTTAGCCTGCCTGCCCTAAGTTTTCCTGTACATATGCTTATTTATATTTAACCGCAGTTTACTACGTTATTGACTTATCTTGAATAAAACCAGTTTATATTTTTAACACGAACCTCCTGATTTATAGGTTAAGATAGACCCCTGACATTACCGTTTCTTAACTGCAGCTGACCAAGCCTCCACTATCCTGCTAATAGAGAACACCACTCTTCTCTATTTCTACACTTCAAATCAGAAGAGATAGACCGTCCTAATTGTAACAAAAGTAACCACCTTAGAACCTCGAGGGAACGAAGGAAGGTTACAATAGGATAAAAAGAAGATAAATCAATGCAGGCAACAATACAACAACTTATTTTACATTTTACGACACACTAAAAGCTTAATTCAGTTGATTTTTCTGTTGGTTGTTATAATTTAAGAATATTTCTAACTATTTCGGAATTGATGTAATTTTTATTAATAACCATCCTTTTATATCAGTTTCTCTTACGTTTTCGATTAAAAATATAATTTACATTTTATTTTTCATTTTAGTTCAGTGTTGATTAATCACATGCACACCGTGCATATCTATTGCTAATTAAATACACTTTTAATTGGATCCGTTAAATTAAAAATTCATTTTCGATCCTTACACGATTTAGAGCGTTTCAGAAGTGAAAAGCATGCTTTTTAACTCGAGAACTTAAAAACTAAAATGCACATCACAAGCACATAAGACTGAACCATTTCCCTTGCTGTACTGGCATTTCAGTGGATGTAAAAGAGTTGAGCATCACGGTCCGCGGCACATATCAAAACGTTCCATTATTCTTTAAAGGCAGAAAAGTGCATAATTCATATTGGAATTGCACTTCAAGGTAAGGCGATTCAGTGCATTTCCTCCCTATTTCACTACTCAAACGAATGTAGATGGCTGTTTGGCGTGGTTATATAGCTATACAACCAGTACGAGTGCATTTGGCATTTCATTAAATGCCAATCGGACTAACAAAACCAATAACACACAAATTAGTCATTCATATTGAGACCCATGTTAACTTATTCAATTTGTTTTCTATCGTATAAACGAATAAATTTACTCAACCAGACGATTGATTCTACGACTCAATTGAACTTCGTAATATTGGGATTGGTTATTTTGTATTATATTCAGTTACCATCGATTTCAATATTATATACGGGACGGGACCAAACTATAATCCTGCTATTTTTCATCAGAAAGCAAGACGATTTTACTAATACTGTTTATTAGAAAAATGTACGTTGCACTTATGGCAGACCGGTGTCGAAAATATTAAATTCCAATTCTTCGGAAACTGTTGAAACTTTTCTAATCGATACACTTAATATAGTACAGCGGATTAGCTAACCTATTGTACACTTTTTGATAAAAGCACCAAATTTGGCACAGAGGTGGACCCATGTAATATGAACAATTTTGAATGTGGAGCCATCTGCCAACTGCCCCCTGGCGGCCGTGGCGACCATTTTCCAAGATGGCTGCCAGTGGACACCCGAAAGACAACAGCAGTTAGATAAAATTTGCTGCTGAAGGTTTTGAATGTGAATGTTTATTGAATGTTTTGAATGAGAGATAGTTTGTAAGTTATATACAGGGTGGGTCAATAGTGCGTGCGTGCGGAGATACAGAAGAAATCTGTATCTCCTGTTTCGTTAGAGATAGAGGCATGGTTCAAAATTTTAATTAAATTGTGAGAAAAAGTACATTTTTTAAAATTATTACCAATTATACAGGGCGATCCGTTAAAGTGGTAGATGAAGGAATATGTATTTTTTAAATGGAATGCCCAATTTTTTTATTATATTTGAATACCACTATGATGGCCTATTCAGCGGTAAAATATTTTTAAAATTTGTTTGATGATGGTTAATGAATTAAAAAATATTTTTATTGAAAACTGCCGTTTGCAGGGATCATTTTGAAAATTGATTTTGGACTTATTTTTGGAGAGTAATTTTTTTTCTTTGACATGGTAGTAGTGTATGCCTTACTTTAACTATTAGCTGATGTATAAAATATTTTTTTCATACAAGGTGTTCATAAGCGCACTGCTAAATAAATATTCAAACTACCAAAACTCAACTTTTTCAAATGGAACACCCTATATATTTTTGTAAAAATTGTGTAATTTTTATTTCTCTGCAACTTTGATATGATATGTCCCATGTCATGAATAATTTTCTAGAAGTTATTTATGTGTAAATAGGTATGTATTATTCAGAAAAGTCAATGTACCTTTGAAATTATTTCATAGAAACAAAGACATTTAATTTCAGTTACTTTCAATTTTGTTGCCTTCAGAACTTACGCTAAAAAGTATTCTCACAGAACCTATCCACAAGAAGCATCTTCCAAAAGTTTAAAAACAGATTTGAAGAAACAGGTGGCATTTCTTATAAAAGTCAATCGTAGAAAAAGGACTACAAATGAAGATAACGACAGTTTTCCATAAAAATATTTTTTATTTCATTAACCATCCAAGAAATTTTAAAAATATTTTACCGCCGAATAGGCCATCACAGTGGTATTCAAACATAATAAAAAATATTGGGTCATTCTATTTAAAAAATATATATTCTTTTATCTACCATTTTAACGGATCGCCCTGTATAATTGATAATAATTTAAAAAAATATACTTTTTCTCCCAAATTAATTAAAATTCTGAACCATGCCTCTATATCTAACGAGACAGGAGATACAGAAGAAATACGCACTATTGACCCACCCTGTATATAACTTACAAACTATCTCTCATTCAAAACATTCAATAAACATTCACTAAAACCTTCAGCAGCAAATTTTATCTAACTTCTGATGTCTTTCGGGTGTCCACTGGCAGTCATTTTGGAAAATGGCCGCCACGGCCGCCAGGGGGCAGTTGGCCGATGGCTCCACATCCAAAATTATTCGTATTACATCGGTCTACCTCTGTGCCAAATTTGGTGCTTTTATCAAAAAGTGCACAATATGTTGAAATATCCTAGCTAAACTGCCGCACTAATAGTACGTACGTTTCAATAAAACTGTTTAATAAAAAATAAATTAGTTATCACCAAACGGTAGTTTTGAGCGTAGATGAAGTCGATTCCATCATTATGTTTTCTATCAGGATCAAGCTGATCCCAAAAACCATATAATTTTTATTTAATGAAACAAAATATGAATTATAATAAATAATTTGTAAAAAAACATATATTATACAAAATTATCCATTATTATTATCGCTTTAATTTATTTATCTGGATGACATTGTAGCTGGGTGTTTTTTTTTCTGAGAGGTATAGTATCATTTGATTATGGTACAACATTGTTTTGTTTGTTTTAAAGAAGCATTTATAATATGGTTTTATTTCTGTCCAAAAATACCCAGCACAAATATTTTCCATTCGATTTTGAAATATTAATAATTATAATTATTTCAGCTCTGTGTAACTCCTGTGTTACTCCCACACAATAAACATCAAACAGTAATATTTACAGAATTGTATTTTAATGACTTTCAAAGCAATAAAGGTAAATCGAAGAATGATAATCAACAGAAAGTTAAAAAGGATCCTTTGTTAGGTGTCATTTCTCTTTTAATTTATACTAGTATTGCGTGTCAACTGGACGAAAATTAATTATTTTAGTTTGTAATTTGTATTCGTAGATGGAAAATCCTTGTAGTTAATTACCTCATAATAATAGTATTAGCCGAATCAGCGTTTTGGTGATGTTAATAAACAATAATTAATAAAAATAATCGCAAAATGCCCAAGAATGTAACCTGACATAAATACCAATGAATAGGTAGAGAAGAAATAGATACAGTATCACCACAATACTCATTTAGCGTTAACAGGTTTAATTTTTACAAAATTTAATTCGTTAACTCAATCAGAAACCAAATGAATCATTAATTTATATGGCTTACCCGTTCCTCATAGTGAATATGGAGAGTTCTCTGAAGATATTCAGCTTGTATGAAGATTTATTTTATAAGATCTGGTATAAGCCTATGTAGGTGTACAACCAAAGATTTTTACAAACTGATCACTTCGAGAAAAGTAGGTTTACCAATTTCCAAAGATTTAATCTTTTGAACTTTTGGAATTTCGGAGTTGTCTGTTTTCTGATTTGATTCCTATTGACTACTTTAAATTGCGTCTACTAGGATATATAATAGTCGATAATTATAGAGGAATTACTGTTCCAACAGTATTATGTAAAATAGTTGAAAGGGCCCAAATACAACAAGATCTTATTGTACCTGAACAAATATAATATAATTTCCAGGTGTCAAAATGGTATTTGTCCGAAAAAGTCAACGGAAAGTGCTGCATATGACTTCATAGAATAAGTAAGTATATAAAAATACAGATCAAAGAAAATATGTTGGTGTACTTTTCATCGATTTGCTAAAAGCTTTTAACAGCCTGGACTTAATCTTTCTAAAAGATAAGTTATATAATGTTGGTTTTCGCGAAAATTTCTTATCTTGGCTTATGTCGTACCTTAAAAAATATAGAAAAATGTATGTGAAAATAAACAATAATCCTCTAGCTTCCATGATATGGATTTAGGAGTGCCTCGAGGATCAATACTTGGTCCTCTGATCTTTTTCATCTTTGTCAACGATATTCCATCCCATGTAAGCGCTGACTGTACTGTATTATATGCAGATGACGTAACGCTTGCTACCGCTGAAAATGATCCTGAGGCACTCCAATATCGACACAACACTCTGGGTGCAGAATTCACCAGTTGGTGTAATAAAAATGGTTTAACAGCAAATTCCGATAAGACTATTTGCATGCAGTTTTATTCCAAGAAAAAGATAGATACTTCTTTTCAGATCACGGTAAATAATGACATAACAAAATTATCTCATTCTACAAAATTCTTGGGAACCTTCATTGACTCAGACATGAATTGGAAAAGTCACATTGATCATGTAAGTAAAAAAATTAATAGTGGCTATTATGCTTTACTTCAACTTAGACAAATCTTTGATGTAAATCAACTCATAAGTATTTACTATGCACTTATTTATTCCCACTTATCTATAATGTTATTATCTGGGGAAACACTAGTAATGCCAAAGGAATTCTCACTGATCAAAAAAAATTATACGCCTATTATTTGGACTTAAATCAACTGAATCTTGTAAACCACTTTTTAAAGAGCATAAAATATTAACATTTACTTGCATTTATATCTATAGTTGCATAGTTCATACTATCAAAATTATTTATAGTTTTCCGCGAAACTCTAACAATCACGAGTATTCCACATGACATGGGAATTTCCTTAGAACACCCAGCCATAATACCGCCTTGTATGAAAGGGCACTTTCCTATATGGGTATTAAGTTTTTTAACTCCCTACCTAATGATATTAAAGAGGAAAAAAATATTATCAAACTAAAAGTTAAACTTAAAACTAACTAATAAAATTATTTATTTATTTATTTATTTATAATAATACAGAAAATAAATATAATTATACAGGAAATACCAGTAAGATGATATATATTCATAGGAGTAATTATTCTAGATCTTTCGTTCTTGATGAATCTTCTACCATATTCCCTGAAGTGTGTAATTTCACACTAATATGGTGGATCACATGTAACATCCTTAGAAGATGCAGCAGTGACAGGTTAATATATTTTAGAAACTACTGCAGAATTATTTAAGATGCAAAGTGAATCAATCGCAGATTAACTGGGTCTCGTATTTGACTTTAGGAGTTCAGCTAGGCACTAATACAGAGTCAATGTGAAAACTCTGGGATCCTCCGAGAGCTCATCTTATTTCAGAAGTCTGCTTTGTCATCATGCCAATAAACTTCTACACTTTGCGTTTTGTATCAAATTTTTTATTAGCTGACAGTAGATTTACCATTATGCCCTTATCATATTAATTTATAAAGATTTATGTCGAACTAACAATTTTCATAAATTTTTACAAAAAATATAAATGTCTTTTATTGGAATGTTACAAATACTTTGATAAAATTCATGTCATATAAATGTGGTTCCTTCTGTCAGGAATAAGTGAAGTGCTAAAATAATAATTCAGGTATAATGAGTAAATTATTTACAGAGCTAAAGTGCTATTATGGGTAGACTTGGGACTGGGACGACAGATTAAATTGTATCTAAAACGTATAGTTATGCACGAGAAATTGAAATGATTGGATAGAATTTTCATGAAATAGAAAAACACATTTACAATTGAACTATACTCTGAATGAAATTCAATGTCTACACTGACCATCTTTCCTTTAAAGAGTGAAAAGAGATATTCAGTTTTTCATGGAGTTAATAATTTGAAGAAGAATTTCCGAATTCTCTTACGCGTTAAATATTTTGAATTCCTGACCCATGCATAAACATTTTGTTATAAAAACTATAGAGAACCATGGAGGATGAGTAGTTTATGTCATCCAGTATAGGAAAAAGCTTCGGTCGTACGAAGAGGCAAAACATGTCGATTCAATTTTAAAGTGATAATATTTCATCCCAACTTTATTTTGGTGTAATACCGGCTCGACTTAAATTGACATGAACTTGCTTATTTTAAAATGTAAACAAATTCCTAAAGCGATTGCCCGACACAAACAGAGCAGTTAAAAAAGCTTTAAACTACAAAATATTTAATCAGACAACACTAGTCTAATCGTTTCTAAAAAATTCTTCCTCTCAGATTTAGTTTAATAATAAAAAATTGAATACTAGCTATAATAACTGAATAGTCAAAGTCAGACACAGTATTTGGTTACATACGCTCATTCATATAGACGGGAGTTGGTTGGTAATATCTCACCAGAGAGTCCGGATGCATTGTGCCCTCATGAATCTAATTACCCTACAATTGTAGTATTGCATCGGTGTTGCAACAATTAACAGGAACACACACCTCTAATAACAGAACTGGCTGCCTTTATCAGCGCTGGTTCATCCCGTACTTCCGCCATCTCCTTTACAATAGGTAATAGATAGTCCATCAAAATGTTTCACTAGCTATTATGTGTCCTTAAAATTATTGACAAAGTTAGATAAATAGATGATATTATCTGCCTAGATTTTTAGTTCATAAGTAGAACGTTCTTTACTGTAATCTACAGCAATTCAAAATGTACCGTAGAGATGAAAAAACTTTTATTTTAAGTACATATATTTTGTTAATAAAAGCCCTTATTTAGCACGTAGTCTTAAAGAATCAAAAAGTTATTTATTGATGGTTTTCAGAATAAGTATAGTTTAATCTTTGGAATATGGCCCATGTAGTATGCCCCATTAAATCGGACAAATGAGCAGACAAAAGTGCCACACACACGCAGTACAGGGTTATTAGGTATATTTTGACCCCACTTTATCTCGTCTATTTTTGAAAATGCGAAAATTTTCGTCGATACGATATACAGTGTGACACACTTAAGATGAAGACAACCTTGTATTTAATTTATTTTTAGAAGTAGAGATTTGAATTTCGGTACAGAAGTAGAACTTCAGGAGCTGCATATCTTACATTACTCAACTCAAATGTCAGGTGAAACCCCAGCCTACTGCGACCTCGTGATTAGGACACATTCTCATTATTTTGCGTCGCGTTGGAGATATCGAAAAAAGTTACTAAAAAAAGTTGTTCAGAATCTTATTTTAACCGTAGCTACCGAGTTTCGAGACAAAATTCGAATTTTGAAATCGTTTGAAATTTTCACAAAAGGTCGAAATTTTTGTCAGTTTTCACTAGTAAGCCATGATTTTATTTTTATTTCATGATTTTATTTTTAATTTTAACAATTTTAATTGTTTCCATGGCTTACTAGTGAAAACTGACAAAAATTTCGGCCTTTTGTGAAAATTTCAAACGATTTCAAAATTCGAATTTTGTCTCGAAACTCGGTAGCTACGGTTAAAATAAGATTCTGAACAACTTTTTTTAGTAACTTTTTTCGATATCTCCAACGCGACGCAAAATAATGAGAATGTGTCCTATTCACGAGGTCGCAGTAGGCTGGGGTTACACCTGCCATTTGAGTTGAGTAATGTAAGATATGCAGCTCCTGAAGTTCTACTTCTGTACCGAAATTCAAATCTCTACTTCTAAAAATAAATTAAATACAAGGTTGTCTTCATCTTAAGTGTGTCACACTGTATATAGCATCTTGGTAATACCGTCAGGATTCAGATTCAGAAAAACAATTGAATGTCGTTTAAAGAAGTTATATGGTAACCATTTGCCAACCAATGATAGAGATTATAACTCATTATTAGAGTATTAAAACAGAAAACTAATTATAATACCATATAAAGCGTATTTGTATGCGTGTGTTGACTATCATAGTGACGTCACGCCCAAACAAATCATGGCGGTTAGCGTTTTCGTGCGAAATTTAAAAATTGAAATTAAAACTGCCGTTCTGGATTATTTAGCGATTTCGTCTAAAAAAAAAAAAATAATTCGGGTGGATCATTACTACCATATAAACCATTTAAGACACATGCAAACGAATTTGATTGCTTCTTTGAGTTAGGGGCGAAATGCCTGGTTGTGCAGCAGCAAATTGCAGTAGCTCTGCAAAAAAGGGCTTTTTAATGAAACGCTTCCCTAGCAAGGAAAAAATAATGGTTTATCAAAATGAGAAGACATAATTGGAAACCAACAAATTATTCTTGTTTATGTGAGGTAGATATATTTTATATACCTACAGTATATTTTTAAAATTAAATGAATATTTAAACTTTGTTCTTAGTAATGGAAATGGCGTGCAAATTCGACGATGAAAGGTTCCCGTCTGACGGCTGGAAAATCGAAGAGACCATATAAATACAAAAGTTTTAACATTGGAATAGTATATAACAGTACTTGGTGAAAACAGTAAGAATTTCGTTCACGCGTGTGTATTTTGCACACGAGGCGTTAGCCGAGTGCGCAAAAGCACACAAGTGAGCGAATTCGTTTCTTCACCAGTGTTGTATAACGTTTTGTTCAATCCTGCCATTAAAATGTTAAAAAGTTATTAAATTTTGTAAAAGCTTTAGTTTATGGTTACATATGAAGTGCAAATCAACGTAGATGGCTGGTTGCGTTGCTATGGTTCGTGTAAATATAAACATTTGTAGTTGTCCAGAAAATTATTGACCTGACACGTGGTGAACATTTTTCGCAAAATTGTGAAATAATGGAAGTAAATGAATGATATTACTGTGCCAGCAGACATTCTAAAAGATGCTAATGCTGCTAAATTTCATATATTGCTGGAAAAATCTAAAACAAGGTATTTAAATGAAATGGAGAAATTTCGTCTGAATTTTGTTGTAGTTTGACAATTTGTAATTGAACAGTAGGGTAGGTCAAAGTGACAATAGATTGGACGAACGTGACACAAGAGTGGGCGAAATTATTTTCACTCACTGCTTTCGCCCACACGTTGCCATATAAACAACTTGAGTGAAAAAACAAATGGTTTCGAGTATTGTATCCAAAAGAAACTGCATGTTTCAAGAGCAGGATTAAACAGATGTTTTTGATTTCCTAGTAGGGGGTCGAAAATCAGCTTCATGTTGCATATTACGAAGCATGACTTAGGCAGAATGACGTAACGCGTGAGATTTTAGCGGTTTCAGAACAACAGACGTCAAAATTACACTTTTTCGTTCACTCCTCCTGAGCCTAAAATCAGAGTTGGATTTCTTACCAGAACAGTCTCTCGGAAATTCGTCTGGAATAGTGTTTGAAGTTTTCGTGTTTTTGCAATTTTTTCAATTTTGTCAGTGTTTCAATTTGAAAAATCATAAGAGTGGATTTAGGACCGGGGTTGTTCTGCCAGGTTGTCGATATCTCATTTGTACGTATTACCGATATTAGAGGTTTGAGTGCCATTACTTTAACATGAGGTAGATTAAGCAAAAGTAAAAAAAAGTGTTGCATGGGAGTTTATCCCTCTGTTACAAAAGTCACGCCCAACAATCTCCAACCTTATTTCATTTTGTCTCGTCGAAATATGTAGGTATAGCCGAAAACCATACGTAACTAAAAATTTTGTCGTCTTTCGCAATTTACAAAGATAGGGGTGATTTGAATTGAAGCAAAATAAAATGTATGTCACACGGTTACAGTATAGGCAAAATGTACCGAAATTCATAAAATAAGCAGGAAAATTGCGAAATCTTTGTAACTCTATACTTATTATTTATTTATGTAATTTGAAGGTGGATTTTTATTGCATTCAGTTATAAGGCAGATAAATAAAACTTATAAGCAAAGACATTTGTGCGACGTATATAAACTACGTGAAAACTAAATTTAGGCAAAATACAGTAATCGTAGCCCTCCCTTAAGAAAAATTTTTGTCAGATGATATAAACGAAATCCGATTAATTTCAATGTTGACAAGAATTCCTTAAAATAAAAGATTCTTTGTAAAACAAGCTGTAGAGGATGTGGATTCACCTATTGTTAAAACAGCAATTGAAATATTAAATAATAGTCTAACATTTGTACCTAGTCGATGAAGACGTTGATCTACTTGTTCTATTAATCGCTTTGACTCCAGAAGAAAAAGATATATTTTCCATAAGACCAGAAATAGGAAAAATTATATGGAAAATTATTTCTTTGTCAGAAATCCAGAAATCACATGAACGTATAAATATAGTTATTTACATTACTAGATGCGAACGGTTACTTTTAAGTGTGAGGTGATAGAAGGGCTTTCGCATCGTAAAATGTATTATATTTTTTCTACTATAACTATAACTAATTAACTTTACTTTTTGAAAATGTTTTGTGTTCATGAAATAACTATTTACTGCTTTGCAACAAAATTTAATTTTTATCGAAATTTCACAAGATTTGTGTTCTACTTCGTCATTTCCAATGTCTCCTCCCGTTGCATCTTTGCGAAGGACTGTGAATTTTTATGGTGTAGCCGAAACTATGATTGGGTTTCATCGTACATTAGCTCAGTTTTGGTGTTTCTCTGAACATAGCGAGTATTCACTACGATTGCCTTTTGTATGAAGCTGGCATTTCAGAGAGCGGTTATAACGACTTTATGTACTCTGTCTCTTGCTGCAGTGTAAATGACGAAAAATATTGGACCCAATACTGAGCATTAAGATATTCCTGATATTGTTTGGAACGTGCGAATTTTGTGCCTTATAATGTTGCATTCTCTGACTTCGATTAAATACGATTTAAAAAATATTGTGGAAGTATTATCAAACCTATCATATAAAACTTCACTTGAAAATAAGGCAAGGTCAATCGTCTTGAAAGTTTTCGAAAAATCTAGTAGCGTAAGAATAGTTGCTTCTATATTGTCACGTAATCTAAAAACATCATCTATAATATTTAACAGAACTGAGGCACTGCACTGACCTTTTCCAAACTTTGATTGTGAAGGTGATTTTATATTATTTATAGTTACATAATCAGACATCTGCGCATATAATATTTTTTTAATTACTTTGAACATAGCTGATAGAATACTTATGGGTCTTAAATCTGTATGTTCTTTAGTATCTTTTTATTTTCGGTGGAGATTGAATTAAAGTTACTTTCCAAGAAACAAGGAAGCTACCTATCTAGTTTGTGGACAACAATTAAAACTATGAGTAATAGACTTTTTAATAATAGGAAGGCACAGTTCTAACATTTTAACGAATATTCCATCTTATCCATAGGCGTAATTTTTGTCCAATCCATCAAAATTAGACTCTTTACATTATCGAGACTAGCAAACATAAAATAAAAAGATAAAGTTTCATTAAAAATATCTCCTATTAAATATCTGCAATTTCTGCATAGTTGTTTAGAGGCTTGATCATTGACAATAATAATCGATATTAATTATTAACATTTTGTAAATCTTGTGTTATCTTTAACGATTGCTTTTGCTGCTTATTGTTTAAATGCTTTAAACTTTTCGTTGTGAGTATTTTGTGGGTGTGCTAGATAAGCCGCCTTATATCTTTTTAAAATAAAGACGATATTTACAGCCCCTTTTTAAGTTTCAAAATTTATCACACCTAAAAAGTTTTTATTTATTTTTATAGACCAGTACAAAATTTTCGATGGGGATACTCTCTATAAAACAATATGTACAAATGATTATCCATAACTAACAAAACTTAGTTTCAGAAGATGGCCAAAACAAGGATTGAAATAATCAACGAGACAGAGAACCCGGAAACAATTTTTCAAATTATATCCATCAATATTCATCACGGTTTAGGAAGTTTTAAGAATCGAAAAAAGGAGAAACGCAATAAATATTCCTAAACCACTCCGATATAGTGGTAATGTATTGCGGGTTAAATTCTTACGGGGTAATATAATTCGTTATAAATTTTTTATTATAATTAAAATAATTAACATTCTTAAATTCGTTATTAGTTTTAAAGCTAAGTATGCATTTTTTTAAAATGATTTAAAATTTTTCGAGATGTTTAAAATTGAAATTAGTGCAATAGAGGAACTGTTTAGATCGTATATGCAGGATGCTCTAGAAGTTGAGAATTTCCTTTTCATTGAATATTACTGATTATATTAATAGTAGGAGAGCCCTCGACCAAAATTTCGAGTTATTACGACACGGGTAATTTCATGAAAAATGTGTAGTTCGAGTCAAAAGAAACAAGTTTTATTTATGAAGGAAAGTCCCAGAATGTTGCGGAAACGGTGAAATTAAGTTTTCAGTCGGTCAAAAAAAAAATTACAGTGAGCAGGCATACTCGCTCTAATTTCGTGTGTTTTTTGTGTACTTTGCCGCCTCTGGGCGAGTGTCGGCGCGTGGCGTTGTATTTCATAGGCGTCTTCGAGTCGGGAAAATCTTTTATGCTATATTTCGTAGCAATCCTTCGAAAATTATAAGAAAGTTATTAACGTTTCAATACCCCCGTGTCGGAGGATGGTGTAAAATTCGTAAAATTAAAAGGAGATGCGAGAACAATGATCGCTTCAGAAAATTTGCAAATTTTAACCCAACTTCAAAATTTTCGTCAAGACGTCAAAATTACACTTTTTTGTTCGTTTCTATTGCCTCGAAAATCGCAGCGAGACCATGCGATTTACGATGTAGTTCTAAGTTAGACCCTCTACCATCAATTTCTTACCAGAAAGGCGACCCGATGGCGTTTTTTTTTTAAGGGCGATTTTGTCGGATTTTAGTGATTTTTCAAACATATGCCCTTTAAAATCGCGCCACAGCCTTTCGCTTCCCGGACGGCGGACAAGAAGAAGAAAAAATGAAGAACTTTTTTTTAGGTCCATTTTCGATATTAGCCGAGATGTGAATTCTTTAGGAAGGTCGATTTTGCCGAAAAACTGCAATTTGCCGGGGGCCCTTGCTACCCTCCTTGGAGGATTTTTTCGGCCGAACTTTCAGGAGAGCTAGAACCAACCTTCCTCTCGGATCCCTCAAAATTTCGTTGCATCCAGCCGTAGCGTAGCTCGGAGAATCGAATAACTATTATTGTCCATTTTTTTTACATCTTCAACAACTTTTTTCAGCCCCTTAGCAACGAGATAGACTTCAGTCGCAATAGAATTTTTTTTCATATTGACATGAACTATTGAAAAAAAATAGAATCCTCGTGTCGTGATGAGTTCGAAAATCCTGGTCCAAGCCTCTCACTATACCTAATTTGTTTGCCTGAAAATCATCTTGGTGAAATTTTAATAATAAGAGAGATTTTCAATAATCTAAAATAGCGGTAATTTTTTTGAATTCTGTCCTCTATGAGGTTTTCCATCGCTATTTTACCCAATACAGGCACCACAATTATATTTATTTCGTTTAATTGTCACGGGTATACTCGTATAAACAGCTGCAGCAGGAGACCACTATTTTTATGTTTATTACCTGACTAGTTTTATTTACCTATAAAGCACATAAGAACACCCTGTAGTATATATTTATTATTTAACTTAAACACATACTGATTTAACACCAAATTTAGTATGCATTATTAAAATCTGGTTTGTGCCCTTCGTAGAAGATAATTGAAATTTGCTAGAGATATAATTACGTCCCGGTTATAATTCCTTGTTTACATTTCGAGTAGTACTTGCAGAAAGGACAACAGTGAACCTGATTATAAGCGCCCATTTTTTCTATTTATCTTAGTGTACCATCTCCTGAAACCTGAAAAATACTCTCTAGTTGGTTCGCTACGGCAAGGATATTTGCATTAATGTGAGTGTTATTTGCATAATACCAACACAGGATAAAGTGGAGAGTCGTGTAAAAACGCCCACATCTTCTAGGCTGGAGCGTAGAAGAGGTATTACCAGCGTTCACAGCGACATGTTTTTCATGCACTGAGCGTTAAACTCGTTGCATATTTCAAATATTTAGACATAATGTTAATGTAATTTTAATTAGTGATTTTTCTTGCATACGTATTTGTTATATATTTAATATTACACCACTAAGTCATATAAGAAGTGTGAATAACGATAAATTTATTACTACGACAAAAATTTTAAGGATATTCTTCAACTAAAATTTTAAAAATAAGACAAAGCTAAATAGTCCTGAGTTTTACAACATTTTTTTTTCTTCATTTTACAAACCTCCAGATGAACTATTTCTTTCTGATTCAAGTGTGTTTTAATTAGGAACATTTTTCATAATATTTTTTTAAACTCAGTAATCCTTATTCCGTAAACTAATATCGCATTTCATGTTCTCTCAAAACTGCCTCTTTGGTAAATAACCACAATGCAGAATACAATTTCGTTAGTTAATTGTTTTACAAATTCGCAGAGTTGCATTGTACGAAAGGGCAATAAGTAAAGTAGTCAGTTCCAAATAGTAAAATTTAAGTGCCACTGTTGTGCCATAAAACAAAGGTGCCTCGGGTTTAGTAACAATTCCTGGACAGCAGTAATGTGGAGCACTAATACCTCATTGTCACTGAATCTTATATTAAACTTGACAGTTGCTAGAGCTGCATAAAAACCTCATTAGGGTTATTACAAACATTTGCTGCATAATAGGACGGTATTATCTAACTTTAAGCCATTTAAAAGCTTGTGACAAATACAAAGGTATTCGAAATATTGTTTTAACATTGAAAATGTTTAATAAATCGAAGGTGTAACGGTAATAAGGGGGTCCAGTAGCGATTTGTATGAGGCTTGGAAATTTCACAGTTTTTGCGAAATTTTGCAAGTTTTATGCATGGATCTCGTCAGATGTAAACTATTGGAAGTAGGTTAGAAAATTTAAAATTCGAGGGAGCGAAAATACGGGGGTTGCAATAATTTCGTCCATTCCTAAAGATAGGTAGGACTTGGGAAAATTCTTGTTTTTTATGACTGTCTCATTTTTTAAGTCATTATCTAAAATGTCACAATTTCCCACTTCTTACACATTCTGTATATGATATAGCGTTTGGTAATTAGCTCTTTAAAATCAATGTGTTGCTCCCTAGAGTCTCCAGCTATGACTGTATTAACTTTAAGGGAAGCAGCTCCGTTTCGCTTCGTTAACTTGCTTTTGAATAATAGTTACCGGTCAGTTAAAATTTGATGGATTGTTGGGTCGTGATGGATTTGACCAAAGTTTGTTATATTGTAGCAACAGTAAACACTTAAGGAACATGAGTAGAATATAGACTTTTGTGCTCGTTAATATCCAGAAAACGCATACACGTTTAAGGGACGTTTAAGAGTAAGAACTTTTAAATGAACGTGAATAATATCGGTTACACGGACGCTAAAAATAAAGTTTTAAAGTCTTATGATTGATTTTTCTATAAACTTATTTTATAATTATGATTCTTTAATTTTTTAAATAAAATACGCCATATAAATTAGACAACTGCCAAGGTTGTCTGGAAAGGAGGTATTTATTTGGATAAACGCAGAATATCGACATTGCCAGTGGGGAATTGAATCCAATTAACAGTAGCCATTATGTGACCAAGAATGATCTTCAAAATACCCCCCAGTGCCTTACCGAGTCGTTTGTATATTGGAAGATATAGAATTTAAAAATATTCATTATTCACAATAATGTTTTTTACTTATTGATTCACCTGCTTTTGCATCGCTCGCCAGTGATAAGTCCCTTTGATCTTCCTCAAAGTTTCATCTCTTCCGGGGTGCAATTCTTCCTCAGCGTCGTGGTGAAGATAGATTACTTGATTGGTGAGTCTCCTGGTGACTATCAATCGTCGCTGATCGTCTGACCCTTTCCATAACAGATCATCTACGACTCCACGGTCCTGGTAAAACTTCTTATCCCTTGGGTTTTCGGTTCCTTCTTGCTGAATATTTTGCCATCTAATTATGTCGTTCCGAAACTTTCTGGACCGTCTTTGAATTCTCTTGACTTCTTCGAAGGCTGTTAGCCGGTCAATTAGTTGGATCGTCGCTGCAGGGTTTGTCATTTCTGGGTTTGTCTTTTCGGGAGGTAGCATTTTTTCCAAATCGATCTCCATCTTAGGTTCTTCGCCACTTAAAGGATTTCGACTTAGGAAATCCGGGAGTTTGTTGAGCTTACCTGGGCAATGCTGTATTTTGAACGAGAACTCTTGGAGCAAGAGCGACCATCTCTTTAGCTTTGTCTTACTGTCCTTATTTCTATGTAACCAAAGTAATGCCCTGCTATCGGTTCTTAATGTGAAGTGCACGTCTTCTAGTAGGTTTCTATATTTCTTAATGGCCCACACGATATGCAAAGTCTTCAATTCATTCATATGATAGCGTCTTTCCACTTTTGTAAGTGTGGTACTTGCGTCTTGCATATGATAAGGCAATATGTTTCTGTTCGGTGTCCGTTTCTTGGTACAAGACACATGCCATGCCAGTAGTATTTGCATCTGTCTGTAAGATAAATGGTCGACTGCAATCCGGCCGATATAACTGAAGCGGTGCCGATAGGTACTTTTTATTTGATCTCCTCGAATGCGTTCTGACATTCAGTATTCCTCCGAAACAGTGTATTCTTTTGCAGAAGTTTGGTGAGTGGCTGAGTAAGTGATGAGATGTCTTATATATACTCACGCACCCAGTTGATCGAACTTTGGGGCTGTCTTTTGGTTTTGGATACTGCGAAATTTCAAATGGTATCTATGTATTTTAATTGTGGATGACTAGTTTTTCCATCTTTATGATATTCTAAGTAATCTATTGCGGTAGCGGCAAATGTACATTTATCTGGGGATATTCTCAAGTTATGTAGTTGGAATCTTTCTAATACTAGTTGCAAGTGATATAGATGGTCATCCATAGTTTCGCTATAGACCAAAATGTCAAGGTAAACCTTGCAGAATACATGCAGATACCCGATGAGGACTTCGTTAGTCATGAGTCTTTGGAAGGTAGCCGGGGCACTACTAAGACCAAATAGTATCACGGTAAATTGGTAGGGAGCGCCGTCTGGCGTCGAGAATGAGGTGAGTTTCTTTGACTCGTTATCTAATGGTATTTGCCAATATCCTGATTTTAGGTCAAGGATGGTAAAATACTGTGCTCCTCCCAGATCTTTGATGTTTTCGGCTATCTTTGGTAAGGTCGAGAGCTCTTTTTCCGTAATGCTATTCAATTGACGATAATCTACGCATAATCTTGGTTTTTTATTCTTCCTTTCAATTATCACCGGAGGTGAACTGTTCTTTCTCTTCCTTGAACCATTACTTTTATTCGAGGGAGTCTGTGTGTCTGTTCTGATTGATCGATTATATTTGTGGAGTGAGGACCTCTCGAATCGTGACTGCTGCGCCAGTTTGCTGCAACTGATCCTCCTCGTCCTCATCAGTTTGCGTTGTCTGGTTGTTTTGTGAACATGGGTCTCGAGGCCATGAACCAGCTCGTTAATGGGCCGACGAGTTCGTGTTGGTAGCGGGCTCGGTTGTCCCGCCGATCCTCCATCCATTTCCCTGCTGCCTACGGGAACAGTCACGGAATAAATGATATTCTGGGCATCGTCTACACAAGTTCTGGTTATTCTGATTTCTGCTTCCTTGGTTAATTTGTCTCTAGTTATCATTTCCCCTATATTAGCTTGTTGTAGCGGCTCGTAGTCTTTTTGCGTTCGCTATTGCTATCTTTTCAAGATCAGACTCTATCAGTCGTTTCGCTGGAATGGCGTCCAAATGACCACTCGAAGGAGTCCGTTCCGGTTACTCTCTCCTCTGTTACTTTTTAGATAATGTATCCATCACGGTCAAAAAAATTTTAGCGTATACATTAATAGTAGTGCCTAACGAAAAACACAATTTGGATTCTTTTTTCTATTTGGAATTTACTGAAGCATAAAAACGGGCACTTTTTTGTAAAAAAATTTTGCCTTTTTTTCCTTGTATCATTTTTGATTTAGCAGACATAAAAATTTCCCAAAAGACAATTTTAAGCTAGTGTTATAAGCTTCAATTTGATTCAAGGTCAAAAGGTTTTTAAACCAGAGTTATGACTGTTTGAAGCGCGTGACCTTTTCAGGTCTACGTTCAAATGCACCATCAACTGTAAATCGGCAATGATGAGCCTAAACAAATTTATATTTCATGGATTATTTTTGTTATTCATTAGCAAACTTTTTTGTTATGACAAACTTTTTCGACATGTCATTCTTTGTGAGCAATTTGCTTAAAACCTTGAAAAATGAGAGTTTTTTGATTAAAAATCAACGTTTTCAACTCCGGTAACTCAGCAGGTATTAAAAAAAAAAAAATTTAAAGGGTTTTTTTTGGGTAGAATTCGACGATCTACACGTTCTAATAGTCATTTTTTTTCCCGAAATCCCTGAGTTGGGGTGAAACTCACTCACAACGAAAAGCACCCTTAGCCCTCCTAAACCGAAGTATGACACAAAATTAAATAATTAGGTATTATTGACGATTAATTATATATATTTTCATATTGAAATTACTATTACTTAGTCAACATAACGTATATTCTACGTATTCGACAGACGTTACTCTAATGTTTCTCTTATAAATAAATAGTATAAAGTAAATTATAATATTATTTATTTGTCTTATATATCTGTTTTTCCACAAGTTTTACTGTCATCATCATTATCTAAGCAGTATTACGAAGTTTTTAACTCTAAAAAGTAAAGACTTAATTTGCCATTAAATACGTCTTTTATTTCAATGGAATTGGCATTGCTTTCAAAACTAAAAGTTAATGAAATATCTCCGTTTTACAAAGTTAAATTAGTGTTGAGAATCAGAACTTTATTATAGGAATGTTTTACAAAATTCAAATATGAGGACGTTAATTGAACATAGTAACTAAGATTAAAACATAAATTTTCCTTTTTTATCCTTGAATTAAGATTAGGTGCAAGCGGTTTAATTTTCTTATTATATCAATGTTTTCCTAACATCAACTTAGTGATCTTATTATAATAATTATAATCATAACACTACCGTTATTAAATGTTACTAAATTGCTATATTTAAATTCAGGTATGCGTTAAATGGGACCAATATGTGAATATTAACATCGCTTTTAGAGTTAGGTTAAACATTTCGTAAATACGTTGAATGATATTGCAATAAAACATAATCAAATTATGGCTTCATATTAAAATTAAAAATAAACCTCAATTTTATAACTAGTAAAATATGTTGAATTTTCCGACCACTAATAATGTTATTTTCATCGATACAGGATCTATTTCAATCTCAGTAGCGTGTTTAAATAGTCTTTGTGTCATATATTTGCTGCCATCTAACTAAAATCCTTCGCAGAGATGTTGTGTAAACATAGATATCTCATATAAAAGTAAATATTATCATTATACAATATGAAGCAAGCTTATTTTAAAGTAAGACTGAAAATTGCATTTACATTATTTCTGCATATCTGATTAAATGCCCAATGGCTATTTAAAGTGATGAATATTGACTAAAGTTCATCCTCTATCTATCACATGACTGGTTCTAATAACGTGGAGGTAATCTATCATAAAAAAATGTATAGGTTGGTCGAATAACCGGATATTGTATCTATATTTTACACTTTGGCATGCCCCCAACGTCACCCAAGACGACATGTGAAGCTTAACCCCTACCACTGCCTAATACGTGCCGTCGCGGCGTGTCGTTTAGAAAATGCCAATATTACGATGGCGTTCAGCAGAAACCGGTCAACTACAAGCAGACAGACGCACATGGGCTTATCCGCATGATTTACGAGAACCTTAGGATACGCTGTCCTCACATTTAATAGACTCTTTTTGATAAAAGAATAATAAGCGAGCAGTTGATAGATTGAATGTCCAAGGTCTGTGCGAGGTTCGCAGAAAAAAATGCTCTTGCATTACCATCAAGAAATAGTTCAAAAAGATTCTGAATACTTTCATTTCACATAATTTAAAAATAAAATAGTAAAATGAATTTTACTATTTATGTCAAAAATGCGAGTTCTTTTCTATTCCTCTAATTTCTTAAAAAGATATAAACAACTCTTTACAGAGCTTATTCGCAAGTTCTACATTTAATTGATAATAATCAAGTACTACGAATGTAGAAAGCAAATATTGCAATAAACGCCACCAGATGTATTAATCCAAAAGGACTCCTCTGTTATAATTGGCAAAGCACGTCACCATCCCATGGGCCGGTTTCTGACTTATTAGACTTCATAAGCATGGTAAAGGTATGAGGAAACGTATTTTTTTTATTAAAAATTTACCTCTATGGAGTCCTTTAGATTTCGTTACTATCATTTCAGTTTATTACATTATTTATATGGCTGCTGATATATGTAATTGATTAGCAAATGAATTTGCCAATATGTAATATCTCGCACTACACGCTACGGAATAATAAAAAATCGAGTGTTATCTAAGGAACTGAAAATATTGCCTTTCTTTAAAATAAAATGAAAAACCAATTCTCCGGCTATTAAAACCTGGTGCTTAGCCAGGGAAGGAGAGATAATAGATTCGAATATGCATTGTGGTTGCTCGCCTTAGGTTCATTAAGAATTAATTTACTATTTTCTTTTATTATTATTTGTGTACAAAAATTCAGGGCCATAAAATGGATCGCATAAAATACCGGAAATCGACGCCATCTTTGTTTTTTAAATGTAAAGACCCCATTTTGATTCATATTTGGATTCTATACTCGTCAAAATTTGCTTCGGGACACCTTAAAATTGACCAAGATTTACAACGCTGTAAAAAATGTATGGATTTGTGCCGGGTTTTTAGCATTCCAAGGGAAATTTAATTGGCTTTCACCTTACCTATTTAACTTTAAGATAAAGCTACCCAAAAATGGTTATATAGGGTGGTAAACAAATGCCTATTTTTTCAGTCAAATTTTATCTTGTGCACAGCGTTAACCAAATACCCTGTATATTAGAAGTACATAAAATTTGTTTGCCCTATGTGTTGGCTTTAAAATATTTTTTTAATTTTGCTCCTATCTTTTTTGTAGAAAAAGATACAGAGGTTTTAGTAAAATGTTACATTTTCACAATAAAACAACAGATGGATTTGATTACTAAAATTTGCGTATATCGTGATTGGCTATGGAATACAAAACTTAAAAAGAAAAGAATTATTGTCAAACTGACATTTCGAATAATAATATTTATTTTAACAAACATGGTGCGCGTAAGTGAAACTCTTTTAAACAGAGCCATTGGCATGCTTCAAACCGGCGCCGGCGCATCTCAACGTAGAACTGCAGCATTACTAGGTATGAGCCGTAGTCAAGTAAATAGGGCATGGATTAGATTTCAAGCAAATAATGATTCCCCAAGTTATGTGTATGGTGGTGGTAGACAAAGAGCCACTCAACTTGCAACAGATCGGTTTTTAGTCAGGCGCGGGTTCTTCGTGAGAGGACTCAAGTCGACTAAATTGCAACGACAACTTGAACATTTAAACATACGTATTTCCTCTCAAACTATACGTAACAGGCTCCGTGAGGCAAATTAAGCTAGTAGATGGCCAGCTAGGCACCCCAGATGGTCAAGGGCTCATAGACAGGCCAGATTACAATTTGCCCTAAATCATCAAAACTGGGGTTTCAATGAATGGAGCAGCCTTTTTACTGATGAATCACGTTTTTGCCTGTTTGCCGATGACCGACGTGTAAAAGTTTGGAGAAGACGAGGTGAACGGTTCGTCGATTGTGCCGTGGTAGAATATGTACCATATGGAGGTGCATCTCTTATGGTTTGGGCTGGCATATCTGCCGATTTTCGGACGGAATAGACTCCATTAGTTGTGACGTCACGACCCCCACTTTCACTGGCATACAAGTTTACGGCCGAAACTGTAATACGGGAATCTGACCCGTATTGCGTTGTCCATAAGGACTATAATATATAGTAATAAAACATTGTCGGGAATTTTATAGTATTTCTGTATTTTGAAAGACTATTTAAGGAATTCCAATACCTATTTCACATTTAAGAAATATGTTAAAATATATGTATCCACGTATGATTTATAAAAACTTCATTTTAGTTTTATAAATTAATATGTAAAGCGGCGGAAGCTTCCTCCAATAGGAATAAAGAATGCAAAAATTCAAATTATGGGTTTGCAGCTAACTTCAAACACTTAATTCATGTTCGTTCATTTTGACTTCATATCAATAAAACTGGATATAAAATGTTTAGTTTCCCAAAGGATTCCAAATTAAAATAAAAGAGGTAAAGCTACAATCTGTATGTTAGTTTGATTGTTGTTACTTAAATATGGGGATATGTAAATAAAATTGTAAAGACAAAATAATACTTAAATACCTACCTGTGCTTTCTTTAATATTCTATATTTTTTTAAATAAGTTTAAATGATTTTTATTGTATTATTGACACCAAGATAAGAGGTTATAAAGTTTGCGTCAGCGACACTGACACTAACTACAGCTGTAACAACTCAGAAGTATAATGAAGTTAGCAGCAGTGTAAACTTTTATTTTAATATTGGTTTATTATATTAATAATAAAGTTTTCATAATGCTTTATATTTCTGTATATTTTCCGATATCTTGTGCATGATAAATGGTAACAGAAAGTTCTTATATATTTCTTCCACAGGAGAAATAAAATAAAACTCCAGGCCATGTTTCTATACCAAAAAATGTCGCCATATGCACATATGCATTAAGGGTAAATTTCCAGTGAGATTGAACGCAACCCGTCTGTCTTGATAGTAGTATGTACGGTTGCATAATTATGTGACGTCACACTAATGCAGTCCATTGGTTATTCTTGATGAAAACTTGAATGGAAATGTTTATTTACAAATTTTAATACCAATAGACCGATCCTGGTGAGATGCAGTAAGTACGTCACACAGTATGGTGCGTGCGCAGCAGAAGGGCAATAGCGTGGACGAGAGAATAAATAGATTTTTGTGCACGTTCTTATGTTTTTTCCATTTTCATGAAAACGGTTAACTTTATAAAAAAATCATAGAATGACTTTTTTATAGCAGACAAAATTCCCTTCCAACGATGTATAACGCAACCTATATTCTTTTTGTATAACGACCCGGATACGTTTCAATTAAGGGGCTAATTTAAAAATTAATTCATTTTTTTACGACTCTTTAACCTTTGAACCGCTCTCACGTATAAACTATTGAATATAGATATATGCCATCACGGACTTTTTTATAGGAAATTTGATTCTCTATAAAATTGTTTATATGCATTTAGCCATAACTGTAATGGTTTCGGCAGCGTTTCGAGTCCAATTCTCAGCTGCAAGTCTTGGTAACTTTTGTCGGACAGTCCACCCATTTTTTTTTTAAAATGACTGCCATTTCAAAATTAAATTCCTTAAAGCTACCTAAACTTTTCCCCCACATCTTACTACGTTGAAATCACACGTAAATGTAATCATAATAGTTATAGACCATTGTATTTCAATAGAATCAGGCAGCCACGGCAAGCGCGGGCCTCTTCAGGCAAAGTTTACTAAATAATATGTAAACTTTGCTTCAGGTGCTTAGAACGAACCACGCATCGATTTACTGCGGCATATTTGACTCGAAACGCTGCCAAAACCGTTACAAATATGATGAAAATGTATATAAACAAATTTATAGAGAATTAAATTTTCTATAAGAAAGTCAGTGATGGCATATATCTATCTTTAATAGTTTAGACGTAAGAGTGGTTCAAAATTTAAGGAATCTTAATAAACTCATTCATTTTTTAATTTGTCCGTAATTGAAACGTATCTGGGGCCGTTATACAAAAAGCATATGGTTTGTGCTATACACTGTTCGAAAGGAAATTTTGTCTGCTATAAAAAAGTCATTCTATGATTTCTTAATAAAGTTAACCGTTTCCATGAAAATGGATTAGATATAAAAACATGCACAAATACATGCAAGGGTTCTCGGCCGCACAGTTGCCCTTGTATTGCGCAGAACGAACTACGCACGGCTCTACTGCATTACTTAACACATAGTACGCTGTATTTATCTTTCTCGCTTGCACTACCTGGATAGGTCTACCTAGAGCCTAGAATGTGGGAAACAATTTCATTTACATGGATGATAATGCCAGGCGACACAGAGCACGTATTGTAAACGAGTTTTTTGACCAAGAGGGTATAAACCGCATGTGGTGGCCTGCATTATCATCAGATTTAAACCCTATAGAACAAATCTGGGATGTTCTGAAGAGACGAATATCTAGTCGAAACACTGATACATTACGGGAACTTAGAGAAGCCCTTGTAGAAGAGTGGTATCAAATTCCAAATCAGATAATTATTAAATTGGTTCAGAGCATTCAGTTCACAACGTTGCATCCAGAGGTGGCCCAACTCATTACTAATTATGCTTAATTGTTAATGTTATTGTTAAATAAAATATATTAATGTTAATGTTAGTCGTTATGATTATAAAAGATTGAGATTTTTTTTTATTGTGAAAATGTAACATTTTACTAAAACCTCTGTATCTTTTCCTACAAAAAAGATAGGAGCAAAATTCAAAAAATATTTTAAAGCCAATACATAGTGCAAACAAATTTTATGTAATTCTAATATACAGGGTATTTAGTTAACGCTGTGCACAAGATAAAATTTGACTGAAAAAATAGGCATTTGTTTACCACCCTGTATAATCATTTTTGGGGAGCTTTATCTTAAAGTTAAAGAGGTAAGATGAAAGCCAATTAAATTTCCCTTAAAACGCTAAAAACCCGGCACAAATCCATACATTTTTTACGATATTACAGCGTTGGAAATCTTGGTCAATTTTAAGGTGTCCCGAAGCAAATTTTGATGAGTATACATTAAATTGTGAGTTCTGGACGTTACAGATGTCAACACTTCTGTGATAGTTTTTGACATATATGCCACACTTTTCGCATTTGTATTGAAATATACCTCAAATTACGAGAGTTGACCGTTACGTCACAAATTAATTTCTAATCTTCAACGTATGCTGTTCAAGTGTTCTTTGTTTACAAAATAGTAAAACGAGAGAGACAGCGAAAGGAAGTCCACTATTTATATGTGACGGTTAATATCTCCGACTGACGTTGTTGATTCGTTATACGAAAACTTAACCTCCTTGATGAAAAAGAAGTAACAAGCGAGAATTCGAACAACTGATCGAACGCTTTTGACTAGCGCCGTTGTCACATGTTTCATAGTTTCCTGTTTCTGCTTGTCAGCCAATTGTCAAATTTGAATTTGTTTATCTTTGAGTTTGAATTGTTACCGTTTTCCTTATTCTGTTGATTTTTGACCATTAAAAACAGCTCTTTATAGAACTAACGATAGTACGATACTTAATCTTCAAAACATCTTAATTTTAAACCTCGATAAGAATATAAAATTTGTTCAAATTTAAAGACAGGCGAGATTGTTAAATTATTCTCACATTTAACATACAAATTGTAGGTTATGTTTTAATTGATTTGACGTTTAAAGTTTGTTTACATCCGGATGTCATTTCAATAAGCATGAACTTGACTAACGCAGTACTGATTTGATTCACAAGAATTATAGTGATGGCGTAACGGTCTTTTTTCGTGATTTGGGCTTTAATTATCTTCTTAATCTGTTCATTTGTTGCTATTTTGTTGTAACTATTTGTTATTGTATTACAATTTTTAATAAACGATTATTTCCAAAGACTACTACACTTGAGAAAATAATACATATTTCTTTAAAAAATTGTCAATAACTGAAAACGTCTGAAGATATGCATACACAATGTTAATAAAACTGGCCCCAAAATTCAATTTTCCATTGATTTCTGGCATCTGAAATAGTAGTTGCCATTTGAAAAAATTCTTTACATTTTTTTGATTGTCAACTTTGAAAAATAACAGTATGCGCATGAAATATAAAAAAGTATCAGTGTCGATGTAAAATGTCGGCAAAACCCTTAGGAATTGAATAAAAAAAGTCCATTTATTTATTTCTATCGTATAGGGAGTTATGAATTTCGTAATGGACTTTTTGCAAAAAATGTGACATAATAATATGTTAAAAACTATGGCAGATAAGTGAGAGGTTCTGAGCTCACAATTTAAAGTAGATTTTAAATTTGCAATCAAATTCGGGTCTTTTCATTTAAAAAGACAAAAATGGCGTCGATTACCTGGATTTTCAGAAGCGCAAATTGTAACGAAGTGAATTTTAGCACCGACGTATTATTAGTTTTTAATTAAAATATAATTTTAAATGTATAAAACAGGCAGGTAAAATGTAACAAATATTAATTTACTTCAAATTAAGCATTTTGAACCGCGTCTTTTCCGTTTATGCATTTTTAAATTATGCCGCAACGAATGCAATAAACCAGAGATAGCTCCGATCACGCGTTATGCAGAAAACGCATTGACTGCAGTACCAGCTGCACCGCGCCAACATAAGTGAGCAATGCTTGAAGTCAGTTTCGCGTTCAGTGCGCAAGTTGGGTAGGGGTACACGTCAGAAGCCGGCTACAAAACTAACACACCCGTCGTTTAACGTTCAGTTGAGCTGACGCTCCATCCAGTCCAGATCTCCGCCTGAACCGAAGTCCGCACCGACCGAAGTACCTGCAAGAGGAAGCTCCGCTGCTAGAAAGAGTAAGACATTTGGGTAACCTATTATATTTGACCGGTAATTTTATTTTAATTATTTTCCTATGTATGTTCGAATTGTTTTGTATGATCCGCGCTTAACGTTTTAGTGGCTTAATTCTAAGTCAATACAACGTCACTAGTAACGTTCCGGTTTAGAGCAAAATTCTGCTTCCGAGTATAGCGTCTTGCTAACCTGCCAATTTGACGTGTGTAATCGCTTACTGGCAACGTTACCAAGTCGTCGTCGTTATTTTCTGGCCTAGCCCTAAATCGCGTAAATCAGTTATCCCCGCGTAGAAAACTCGGCGTCTTGACGGCCTCCTGATTTGACGTGTGTAATCGCTTAACAGGACTGTCGCCAGGGCGTTGTCGATATTTGATTCCGCTCCGCGTTAATAAAGTCTAATAACCGCGAAACTCGGCGTCTTGACGGCCTCCTGATTTGACGTGTGTAATCGCTTAACAGGACTGTCGCCAGGGCGTTGTCGCTACTTGATTCCGCTCCGCGCTAATAAAGTCTGATAACCGCGAAACTCGGCGTCTTGACGGCCTCCTGATTTGACGTGTGTAATCGCTTAACAGGACTGTCGCCAGGGCGTTGTCGATATTTGATCCCGCCTGCTCCGTATTAAGAAAATCCGTAACCGCGAAAAACTCGACGTTTTGACGGCCTGCTGATTTGACGTGTGTAATCGCTTAACAGCACTGTCGTCAGGGCGTTGTCGATTTTATTGCTAATAACTGCACTAGTTCGCGTCTTTTCCCCCTGGGCAGCCAGAAAATTAGTCTGCGTGTTCCGTTATTTCCATGATTTTTTTTTGTACTCGTCATAAAATTAACTGCTGAAAATTAATTCGAACGTATGTTTTGCCTGTAAATTATATTGTCTTGTCTGGTCAAATAATAGATTGCCAACCGAGCTTTGCTAGTAGCTTTTTGTAGATAGAGCTTTTTACCTGCCGCACGCTTTCCGTTTAACCGTTTTTAACCGTACATTTGCTTACTCGCTTTATTTGCTTGCCGTTTTTCCGCTTAATAACCGTAGTTTGCCGCTTTTAGTTTTGCCTAGCCTGCCTGCTTTAAGTTTTGCTGTAAATATTTGTGCTTATATGTGTACTGTAGTTTAACCGTAATTATATTAAATTTATTGTATTAATTCCTGAATAAAACTTGTTCTGTTTTTAATCCGAAATTCTGAGTTTTCTTTATAGGTTAATTAGACCCCTGGCTTAACCGTGTCTTCACTGCAGTTACCTGAAGCCTCTATTATCCTGCTATTAGAGTAAAGTGGTCTTTCTGCACTCTAAACAGAAAGTGGCGCCCGAGACACCGTCCTAAAAAGCACCGCCGCCCCTCAGGCGTCAAAGTAACCTCTTTCGAACTTCCGCCATTAACGAAAGAAGGTTACAAAATGGCGCCCGAGCAGGGACTCTGAAGATTAACCGAATCCGAGAAGATTGAAAATTTTAGCATTCTGCAGGCACCGAAGGCAACCGAATTTGGACCAAGTGACACCAGGAGGCAAGTGAGGTGTTATTTTCGACATAACCGACCACGAGGAACCGTTTCCGACCATCGCCTACCCGCCCCGATCATCCCCGAAGCCGTTATAACCGTTTTTAACAGCGCAAGGAAGAATTTTCGAACAGAGAGGAGTTCCAAGCGAGCTGCCAAGCAGGCAAGTCGGTCGTTCCGTCCGAAACACCGACCTGTACCCGAAGATACCCGAGGCTATCCGAAGTTGCCCGTACAACATATAGTCAAGTGGGGTATCATTTTCCAGCAAACCAGACCCAAGGAATCGATTGCAAGTACTCCTGACACTCGCCGACCAGCCGTTTCGCGAAAAGGTTCACCGTTCCGCCGTCTGAAGCCAAAACAGAGCGAAACCGATAGGAAGAAGATACCTGCATCCAGACACACCGTCTAGACCGAGTTTCATCGTCTCACCGGATTTCACCCGGAAGCCTTGGCTGCTCCGGTGACAAAACTGACTAGGCGTGTGACCCCTCGTTTTATGGTAAATCGAGGGTGGAGATTCGATATCCGTTGGAATTATTGCTGTCCGACCCGCCGTTCCGAATATAGGTCTATCAATCCTATATTAAGCATCAGAATCCGACTCCACGGGTACAGAACCACTACGAGGACTATCTTACACCATATATTGAGGATCCATACCGCTCCGCCCGAAGCTGACCCAAAAACCAGTGGAAATTCCGACCTGCCGTGTGACCACTCTTTTTCGAGTAAATCAAGGGTGAAGAATCGAAATCCGTTGGAATTTTTGCCGTCCGACCAGCCATTCTCCGAATATAGGTCCACAAAACCTATATTCACCGCCAGAACCAGACTCTACGGATTGAGGACCTCGATCAGTACCGCCTGACAAGATATTTTGGGAATCCGTACCGCTCTGTCCCACGCCTGCGCAGAAACCAGACGAATCACCGACCCGACGTGTGACCGCTCCTTTTTGAGTAACTCAAGGGCGCAGAATCCAACGCAGCACCTACCTAGCCGCTCAGAAGACTCACTTGGGAGATAGCAGCGAACAGTTGGTGTTAGGACCGCTACCAGAACAGTTGGTGTTAGGACCGCTACCAGAACAGTTGGTGTTAGGACGGCTACCAGGACAGTAGGTGTTCAGACCGCAACTAGAGAGGACCATTACCGCTACGATTCAAGATGACCAACTTACAAGACCAGGAGAATCAATCCAGTGGCTCTAAGGAAGAAGCACTAGGCCCTGATTTGGGAGATATCCGATTAAACTGGATCTATAAGCTTAAGAAGGATGAGCTTGACGAGGAGTTAGGGAAATTTGGTCTCGCTACAACCGGTACCGTAGACGAAAAGAAGCGACGCCTGGTAAGATTCATAAAGGAAGGATGTGCTTCACCTCGACCGACAACCGTTCAACCCAGCTTTCCACCGCCGTTACCACCGCTAGTAATACCGCCGCCAACGCAAAACAATCCATCTGGGATACCACCAATAGATCCATTCCAGGTACACAAATGGAACATTCACTTCAATGGAACCGACGACCCTGCCGCTTTCCTGGAACGCTTAGAAGAAGTGTGTACCTATACCGCCATCCGCCCCGAACAATTGCTACCTGTACTACCTGAATTACTGCGAGGATCCGCCCTGCTCTGGTACAGAAATAATAAGGCAAGATGGAACACATGGGACCACTTTCTCAAGGATTTCCGCATTTCATATTTTCCGGTACACTACCTGGAAGATCTCGAAGCTGAAATCAGTCGCCGCCTCCAACAACCATATGAGCCGGTGATGACATATGTCACCGACCTCCAGACTCTTATCCGTAGACATGGTGAAATCAACGAGGCACAAGAACTACGTTGGATATACCGGAATTTGCTGCCTGATTTCCGCCAATACATCCGAAGAACAGACTTCGTAGACATGTCTACCTTGACCGCAAAAATTAAGGAATACGAGATCTTGAGGCAAGAAGTGAATCAGATGTATCGCGATCCATCCGTGGCTCACCGTTCCACCCCTGAAAACCAGGAGCCGCCGACCGCCACGCGTCAGCAACAGCAGCCAAGAAACCGCCCATCCGGAAGTTCCGCTCCGTCACCGCAGCGTTCTATCCAGACAGCTACCACACCGGTACCCAACAGGTCAGATGTACCGCAGGATGGTCACCAGTCCCAGAACAACCGCCGTACCGACAGACCGTCAACATCCACTGCAACCGGCACCTTTGACCGCAACAACACATGTTGGCGTTGTGGTCGAACTGGACATTTCCGCAGCCAGTGCAAAGCCCCGCCGAAGTTGTTCTGCTCCAGATGTGGCCAGCAAGGGGTCATGACAAGAGACTGCCGCTGTCCACAACAGGGAAACTAGGAAGGAACCGCACAAAACCGAGGCCCGTACGGTTCCGCAATCCTGCCGCCTCCGACCGAATAACCGCCGTCGTACCAGATAACCGCCCCCATGTGAACGTACAAATGTATGGACGTACGTTCAACGCACTGATAGACACCGGAACAGTCCGTTCCTACATAGGTGACCAGGTGAATGAGTTGTGTACTCAGTTGAAAATTCCCTGTGTCCCTGTCACTGCACCGAGAGTCCAGCTAGCAGATGGTAGGCAAGCTTCCGTGAACCGATCCTACCAGCTGAGCTTTGAAATAGGGAAAAATCCGTTTTCCGAATGTCTGTTCCACCTCCGAAATTTATCATCTGATATAGTCCTGGGGATGGATATCTTAAGTAAAAAAAATTTTACGATACATCCGGCCACCAACACCGTGTTACTTAACGACTGGGATCTTAAGTACAACTACGATCCAGCCGAAGGTCTCTTATCTCCAGAAGAGGAGGATCGAATCCGACAACTATTTCAAACCGAGGTAACAACTGCTAGCTCACCTGAAGATGCCGACCCTGCCATGACACCGACCACCGTCTGTTCTCCGCCGTCAACCGTCCGTACCGTCCGCACCGTCCGCTCCGCTCCACCAAGACAATCCGCTTCACCGCCCGTCCGCCGATCACAACGTCCGTCGTCCATCAAGCATCAAGCCAGGAACCCCAGACGCCGGAAGACCAGGAAGATGAAGAGAAACAGGAAACCCAGAACTGCAAATCAGTTAAATGGGTTGTCTCTAGCATTGTCTTCAGGAGAAGAGGAGCGACTCAAGGAATTTCTAGCACAGGAATTGCCTAGCTTCCAGGATATTCATGGCACTACTGACTTAGTACACCACCATATCCGTCTCACCGCACCTGATCCGATCAAGCAACGCTACCGACCGCAAAACCCCCGAATGCAGGAAATTATCAACAAGGAAGTGAATGAAATGCTGCACAATGGTATTATCGAACCGTCTGGTAGTCCCTGGAGCTCACCTGTAGTTATAGTCCGCAAAAAGGATGGCAAACCTCGATTTTGCATCGACTTCCGAAAAGTCAACGACGTCACCGAAAAGGATGCCTATCCGCTACCTTTCATCAACGCCATACTGGACAAACTACGCAAAGCCCGCTATATATCCAGCATCGATTTGAAACAGGGATACTGGCAGATACCGTTGGATAATGACAGTAAACCCATCACCGCTTTTACTGTGCCAGGCAGAGGACTGTTTCAATTTAGAGTCATGCCATTTGGACTTCACTCCGCACCTGCAACATTTCAACGCCTCTTGGACCGAATTATTGGCCCTGAAATGGATCCGTATGCGTTTGCTTACTTAGACGACATCATTGTCCTAGGAGAAACCTTCGAAGAACATCTGGAAAACCTCCGAGAAGTGTTCCGTCGACTAAGAGCCGCAAACCTGCAACTAAACCCCGAAAAATGCCAGTTCTGCAGGAAGTCACTCAAGTATTTGGGACATGTGGTTACCGCCGATGGAATCAACACGGATCCCGAAAAGGAGGAATCGATCCGAAATTTTCCAACACCACGCACCGCAAGAGACATCCGCAGATTTTTAGGGATGGCTTCCTGGTACCGCCGCTTTGTACCGGCATTTTCGCAGATTGTTGCACCGCTGACCCGACTGTTAAAGAAGAATCATCGTTTTAAATGGACCAGTGAGCAAGAAGATGCATTTAACCATTTGAAGACGTGCTTAACCGAAGCACCTATCCTGACCTGCCCCGATTTCGAGAAACCTTTCACGTTGCAAACCGACGCCTCAGATCAAGGTTTGGGAATAGCCCTAACCCAGGAGATCCAAGGACATGAGCACGTGATAGCGTACGCAAGCCGAACCCTCACTCCAGCTGAGAAGAATTACTCCGTGACCGAGAGGGAATGTTTGGCTATTTATTGGGGAATCGATAAAATGAGACCGTATCTCGAGGGATACCATTTTACCGTCATCACCGACCATCAATCTCTCCGTTGGCTGCACTCCATCAAAAGCCCAACTGGCCGCCTGGCTAGGTGGAGTGTATTTTTGCAGCAATACGACTTTGAGATTAAGTACCGCCGAGGAGCCTTAAACCGAATAGCCGATGCGCTATCCCGTCAACCAGTACCAGGATCTTCTTCCGAACCAGACACCGAAGAACTGTGTGCCGTTACCGAACCGCCCAATTGTTCTTGGTATCAGCGGAAGAGGGCAGAAGTGGAGCAGAACCCAGAAGCGTTTCCAGATTATTGCATTCGCAAAGATAAGTTATTTCGACACTTCTGGGACAACAGCGACTTGACCGAAGTCGAGCTGTCCGATCCGTGGAAACTGTGTGTTCCCACTCCACTCCGTCCGGCCGTCCTATCCGAAAACCATGATGCACCTACCGCAGGGCATATGGGAATTGCAAAGACAATTGCACGGATATCTCGGAGATATTATTGGCCAGGCATGTTTAGAGACGTCGCAAAATATGTCCGTAACTGCCTACGCTGCCAGCGTTACAAGCCGTCTCAGCAACAGACACCGGGGAAAATGCAACCCTCCGCTAATCATTATCCCTGGGAGACAGTAAGTACCGATCTGGTAGGGCCACTGCCCCGATCCAGTAAAGGGAATAACTATTTGATAGTTTTTCAAGACCGCTTTACCAAATGGATCCAGTGCAGACCGCTCCGTAGTGCCACCGCCCGCAACGTCAGTCAAGCTCTGTACGAGGAAGTCATAACCCGCTTTGGCTGTCCTCGCACTGTGATAAGTGACAATGGTACCCAGTATGATAGCCGTCTATTCCGTTCACTACTACAAGACTTAGGCATCCAGCACCGTTTTACACCGCCGTACACACCGCAAGCCAACCCAGTAGAGAGAGCCAACCGCACAATCAAGACGATGATAGCCCAGTATTGCGAACAGGATCACCGAAAATGGGACCTGTATCTTCCAGACTTCCAGTTCGCACTGAATAGTTCCAAGCATGACAGCACCGGATTCTCTCCGGCGTTCCTGAATTTCGGCCGAGAATTGGAACTACCGAAGGCTATTTACCGACAAGATCCAGATGGAGAAGAAAATCCCGTACCTGAACCAGATAATACCGACCAACACCGAGACCGATTTCTGAAGTTGAAGGAGACATTTGACTTGGTAAAAATCAATCTAGCCCGCGCTTTCACGACGCAAAGTCACTATTATAATCTCCGCCGCCGCGAGTGGCAATGCCATGTCGGTGATCGCGTCATGAAGCGCGAAAATCCATTATCTTCCGCCGCCAAGGGCTTCGCCGCCAAGTTAGCTCCTAAATACTCCGGACCGTACACCGTCACGAAAGTCGTCTCCCCTGTGGTTTACAACCTGCGATCGTCCACGGGCAAAAAGCTCCATCACATACACATCAAGGACCTGAAACCCGAATAAGACCCGAAAACCGAAACCGAACCGTCAAGAAGAAGGAAGTTTCCGTAGAAGACCAGTGATGCTTCACCGATCCTACCGCTCTACCGCCAAAACCGAACATACCGACTGTCAAGGCCAGCTTTACGCTAGGCCACCGCTAAAATTTACTTGTTACTAATTTCTTTGTATTTCTAGCTATCCCCGCCCTCCACAGGACAGCCAGACCGCCGCTGCATTCGCCGTCCCCGGAGTCAACTCAGATAGCAACATCACCCCAAGGACAGAAGTTTTGCCATTCTGATGTGTCCGCAGAATTATTGTATTTATTTGTTTGGTAAATATGGTTTATGTTTTCTGTTTATATTGTCTGTTCAGTTAATCTGCTAAATCCGGGAGTAACGGATAGTTTTTTATTTTATTTTGTAAAAGGTGAACATGCCCTGCAAATAAAGTTTTACGTAACCATGATAGGGTATGCGCCTTAAGTAGCCGTAGGGAACCGTAGATTATTCTTTTTTTTTTTGTTATTATTTTGACTCCCCGGATAGACAGAAAAAAAAAAAAATTGTAAAATTAGGAATTTTCCATTTTTTTTTTACCGAAGTAAGAGGGGGGTGTAACGAAGTGAATTTTAGCACCGACGTATTATTAGTTTTTAATTAAAATATAATTTTAAATGTATAAAACAGGCAGGTAAAATGTAACAAATATTAATTTACTTCAAATTAAGCATTTTGAACCGCGTCTTTTCCGTTTATGCATTTTTAAATTATGCCGCAACGAATGCAATAAACCAGAGATAGCTCCGATCACGCGTTATGCAGAAAACGCATTGACTGCAGTACCAGCTGCACCGCGCCAACATAAGTGAGCAATGCTTGAAGTCAGTTTCGCGTTCAGTGCGCAAGTTGGGTAGGGGTACACGTCAGAAGCCGGCTACAAAACTAACACACCCGTCGTTTAACGTTCAGTTGAGCTGACGCTCCATCCAGTCCAGATCTCCGCCTGAACCGAAGTCCGCACCGACCGAAGTACCTGCAAGAGGAAGCTCCGCTGCTAGAAAGAGTAAGACATTTGGGTAACCTATTATATTTGACCGGTAATTTTATTTTAATTATTTTCCTATGTATGTTCGAATTGTTTTGTATGATCCGCGCTTAACGTTTTAGTGGCTTAATTCTAAGTCAATACAACGTCACTAGTAACGTTCCGGTTTAGAGCAAAATTCTGCTTCCGAGTATAGCGTCTTGCTAACCTGCCAATTTGACGTGTGTAATCGCTTACTGGCAACGTTACCAAGTCGTCGTCGTTATTTTCTGGCCTAGCCCTAAATCGCGTAAATCAGTTATCCCCGCGTAGAAAACTCGGCGTCTTGACGGCCTCCTGATTTGACGTGTGTAATCGCTTAACAGGACTGTCGCCAGGGCGTTGTCGATATTTGATTCCGCTCCGCGTTAATAAAGTCTAATAACCGCGAAACTCGGCGTCTTGACGGTCTCCTGATTTGACGTGTGTAATCGCTTAACAGGACTGTCGCCAGGGCGTTGTCGCTACTTGATTCCGCTCCGCGCTAATAAAGTCTGATAACCGCGAAACTCGGCGTCTTGACGGCCTCCTGATTTGACGTGTGTAATCGCTTAACAGGACTGTCGCCAGGGCGTTGTCGATATTTGATCCCGCCTGCTCCGTATTAAGAAAATCCGTAACCGCGAAAAACTCGACGTTTTGACGGCCTGCTGATTTGACGTGTGTAATCGCTTAACAGCACTGTCGTCAGGGCGTTGTCGATTTTATTGCTAATAACTGCACTAGTTCGCGTCTTTTCCCCCTGGGCAGCCAGAAAATTAGTCTGCGTGTTCCGTTATTTCCATGATTTTTTTTTGTACTCGTCATAAAATTAACTGCTGAAAATTAATTCGAACGTATGTTTTGCCTGTAAATTATATTGTCTTGTCTGGTCAAATAATAGATTGCCAACCGAGCTTTGCTAGTAGCTTTTTGTAGATAGAGCTTTTTACCTGCCGCACGCTTTCCGTTTAACCGTTTTTAACCGTACATTTGCTTACTCGCTTTATTTGCTTGCCGTTTTTCCGCTTAATAACCGTAGTTTGCCGCTTTTAGTTTTGCCTAGCCTGCCTGCTTTAAGTTTTGCTGTAAATATTTGTGCTTATATGTGTACTGTAGTTTAACCGTAATTATATTAAATTTATTGTATTAATTCCTGAATAAAACTTGTTCTGTTTTTAATCCGAAATTCTGAGTTTTCTTTATAGGTTAATTAGACCCCTGGCTTAACCGTGTCTTCACTGCAGTTACCTGAAGCCTCTATTATCCTGCTATTAGAGTAAAGTGGTCTTTCTGCACTCTAAACAGAAAGTGGCGCCCGAGACACCGTCCTAAAAAGCACCGCCGCCCCTCAGGCGTCAAAGTAACCTCTTTCGAACTTCCGCCATTAACGAAAGAAGGTTACAAAATATTTAATTTAGAATTGCAGTAGTCGATTATGGCCGACTATCAAATTTACATCAATACGACTTCGAGAAGCCAAAAATTTTCTAACGAACGGGCTACGTGATCAATCTATAGTATGTATAGAATATAAAGTTCATTTTAATAGATGCATCCGCTGATACGCATAGGCGTAATAAATCCTGTTGACAAGTGTCAAAATAAGACGGAAAACCCCGTACACGTAAAGGTGTCTCGCGTAAAATTTTAAAATGTTTTTTATGTTATTTGCAAATCAAAAATAAATAGTAAAAAAACATTTTTAAAAACAAGCTTTTATTTAAATGCTCTAAAAAGAATAAATAAACTTTAAATTAAATCAAACCCATCAATTTATTACATTATACAATTGTATTTTTGTTTATTTACACAGGCAAATCTCGCGACAAGCTTTTATATCATATAAATTGTATAATGTAATAAATTGATGGGTTTGATTTAATTTAAAGTTTATTTTCTTCTTTTTAGAGCATTTAAATGAAAACTTGTTTTTAAAAATGTTTTTTTCCTATTTATTTTTTATTTTTTAGTTTTTTTTCGTATTCTTCTCAGCAAACCCTTTCATTTGATACCCATATTATGGGGGTGCATAAAAAATAACTAGCCCGCCATCTTGCGGCGTCCGCCATATTGAATTTAGTGCGACGTCATTTTATATTTCGTATTCTTCTCAGAAAACCCTTTTAATTGATATCCATATTATGGGGGTGCATAAAAAATAACTAAATATAGTCCGCCATCTTTGGGAGTCCGCCATATTTGATTTAGAATGACGTCACTTAGATAAACATGCATTGTCATCCAAACTAAACGTGTATGCAAAATTTCAGCTCAATCGGTTGGGGATAACTATTTTAAAATTCAGTTGCAAAATTTGACCTGTGTTTGACCTAAACAAACTGACATACATACATTGCAAGTTAAATAAAAGCTTGTAAATGACAATAATAATTATATAAGATCGATAATTTCGTCATGCAACATGCCATAGAATTTAACGTACTGTATGCAGAAAAATGTGCTCTTTCAAATGACATTTTTAAAAATGGGGGTTGCCATTTAAAAAAATTGTCGATGACGTCATAATATTTTTAAAAAGTTTGGAAACATTTTTTTTTAAATGAACAAATTGAGAAATGAATTTAAAAATCGATTTATCTGAGCGAATTTTTTCACTTGCTTTTTAACGATAGTAGATAAGTAATAGCGTACCGCGGTCTCCCCCCTCCACTTTGAGGCCCCCACCACTTTTTCTGGGGTGGGGGGCAATTAGAGTGGGGGTAATTTGTAATTGCGTAATTAGTAATTTGTAATTGCATAATTAGTAATTTGTAATTGCGTAATTAGTAATTTGTAATTGCATAATTGGATTATTTCGCTGTAATTAGACTAGTATAATTGCAATATATCTAATAAATGTAATTAGTCTGGAGGGGGGATAATTAAAACCCAATTATCGCGAGTAATGAAATTAATTGGATTATTGCGCTGAGAAATGAAAGTAATTGAATTATTGCGCTGTAATTGCGTAATTAGTAATTTGTAATTGTGTAATTGGATTATTTCGCTGTAATTAGACTAGTATAATTGTAATATATCTAATAAATGTAATTAGTCTGGAGGGGGGATAATTAAAATCCAATTGTCGCGAGAAATGAAAGTAATTGGATTATTGCGCTGAGAAATGAAAGTAATTGAATTATTGCGCTGTAATTGCGTAATTAGTAATTTGTAGATGTGTAATTAGACTATTTGCGCGTTAATTACACTATTTTATATAGTCTGGAGGGGGATAATTAAAACCCAATTGCCGCGAGAAATGAAAGTAATTGAATTATTGCGCTGTAATTGCGTAATTAGTAATTTGTAGATGTGTAATTAGACTATTTGCGCGTTAATTACACTATTTTATATAGTCTGGAGGGGGTTAATTAAAAAACCCAATTGCCGCGAGAAATGAAAGTAGTTGGACTATTTGCACATTAATTACACTAAATGAATTGGAGCAATTGTTGTATATTAATTAGTGCATCAATTGCTAAATTATGCGCTCTTAATTGTCAAAAATATATGTCATTCAATATCACTAACAAGGGGTCTGGTATATTAGCATTACGTCTCGTATTGTTTTAGGTATCTAGCCCGAGCTCCCGATATTAAATTGAACGCGGATTACCCCATGGTCTGTAAGAGGATTTATTAAGCCTGTTAAATTTCCTAATGATCAAAGATTAAATCAGCTTTTTAGTTTTTACTGTCGCATATCTCGAAACAAAATAGTTGGTTAAATTTATAGCTCCCATTTGCGACAGACAAATATGTCTGCATAGAGGACCCAGCGCTACGTAGGCCAGGTGGCTCACGCGAACGGTACCTGCCTGAAATCGAGGTAATGCCATTAAAGTCGGTCGACTTTCCCGTTAAACAATATAGCATAGGCACTAGTGCAGGCAGTACATAAGGGTATTACATTGTTATAAGACACTTCTTCTATAATGACTTTGTCATAGGGAATTAACTATCTCGTAATTATTAATATTGTTACATTTTATTGTTTGGTGTCTTTAAATCGGTTGGGGGTTTACTGTTGCCTTTGTATACATTTAATGACTACCTTAAACATACAAAAATTAATTTTTCATTGATTTACAGCATATTAATTTACAATCTTTAACATATAGGGTGTACCGATTTGTACGAACCAAACTTTATGTCAACTGAACCTATTATTAATTTTATATTCAATATAATCCTCAGTATTGCCTTTCAACTTAAACATACAATATTAATTTTTCATTGATTTGCAGCTTATTAATTTACAAACTTGAACATATAGGGTGTATCGATTTGTACGAATCAAACTTTATGGTGTGATAAACTACCAAAATAATATGAAAAAAGTTCATATGTAAATGTGGGCCGGGGACACATAGTTCCGAGATACAGGGTGTTAAAGAAACATGCAAAATTTTGTTGTTGTTTGAAACACTGAAATGATGGCACACTATATTGCGCTCTAATTAGACTAGGTGCAATTTCTCGAAATTCTATGGTTTATTACCTTATAGAAAAGCAGTATATCTTAAGATATATTTACAGATCAGTATACATCCAACTTGACGGCGTTTTAACAAAAGCAAGCGGAAACGATGACTACTTTGATAATGCATTAAAAAGCAATATTTTAACGGAAATTACAGCGATGCTTTAATAAAGCTCTGGATAATTATATGCCTCTTTTAATCTGTTTTACAGAATAATGGGGGTGGCTCTCTTCAACCGTCTGTAAAACTATTTAATGAAACCTAGTTAAAAATTCAGTTCCATAAAGAAGCTATGATAATTTATGATATAGTTAATCACGATCCATTTTATTATTCAACTCAAACATGAAGTCTGATAGAAGACATTAAATCTGCCATTGAAAGATTGTCTTGTAAACTAGATGACATAAGGAGGGATTCAAATAAAATACACATTAAAAGATTACAATAATTTTATTTCCTATTTTTATTACACAACTAAAAATACCATAGTATAATTAAACAGTTTTATTTTAAATACACAATTACATTTTGGGAAAATAAACATTTGCATATACATCGTGGTTATTGTTGATAAAATGTTTTTACTAAAGTAATTAGTCTGATGTAATTGCATCAAGTTAGTGTTGTTATGTGCCCACTGAGGATTAAATTATTACAGCCACATCATGGTGGGGGGGTGTACTAGACCCCCATACAAAAATTTTAAACAAAAAGTACAGGAGACTTCAGTTATAGGGATTTTAAGAAAAATTTTATTTAATTTTTATCACGTGACAGGGGCCTTTTGAAATTATTTACGTTTAAAACCTTCTAGAACAAATTTTCGTTCTGACTTTTACTATAAAAGAAAAACCAAATTTTGGGAATATTGAGTTCCCGTCGAGCATTCATAACATCAACGTCGGTTCTTCTCCAGAAACTAACTCGTCACCATTAAGCGTCGGCGTCGTTTAGCTTTGAACCTTCATACGTGTGTCATCCATCGCGAGTGCTTACCTTGTGCGCGTGTGTCTGCTGTGAAGTGTTTTTAATCTTAATCAAATACAACTCATACGTGTAATAACCAACGCGAGTGCTAACCTTGTGCGTGTGTGTTCGCTGTGAACTGCTTCTTACAAACTCGTCACCATTAAGCGTCGGCGTCGTTTAGCTTTGAACATTCATACGTGTATCATCATCTCGAGTGCTTACCTTGTGCTTGTGTGTTCGCTGTGAAGGGTATACAACATAACCCTACTTTAACTCATTCGTGTGTAAACCATCGCGAGTGTGAGGTGTTTATAACCTACCACTACACTTTACGAACCTTTCTATATATATACTCGTATTGACCGTGTGTGTCCGTAGTCAGGAATTTTTCTACAAATACTCGTATTGACCGTGTGTGTCCGTAGTCAGGAATTTTTCTACATATACGCGTATTGACCGTGTGTGTCCGTAGTCAAGACTTTTTCAATAAATACTCGTATTGGACGTGTGTGTCCGCTGCCGAGGAATTTTTTCGAACTTTAACAAATACTACTGTGTATCTAGTGCGTGCTTCTTTAAACCAATACTTACGTCGTGTTAAGCCCTAGTGAGTCTTCTGTAACGCTCAGGATTATCAAAGCGAGACGTAACCTTACTCCAAGAGGGTAAGAGAACTATTTATTGGTTGTTGAATCAGAACATTGACATTGCCGCCTGGCATAAACTGTATCGCGATTGACTGATACTGTTACATTGGCTACTTATAGAATCAAAGAGCATTTATTTTATATTGTTAATGACTTATTGTATTAAACTGTTTATGTTGATGTGATGTGTAACTGAAGTAACCCGTCCAACTTTCAGGTGGTCAAGGCCAAATATACTAACATCAAACAGAGCTAGGAATTTATTCCAATATTTTTTACTAGTCCAGTCATTAATGGTGAACCCTTCCGGTTACACCGGTTGCAATTCATATAAAGCTCAAGTGCCAGTGCTATTATTTTTTAAGTTCACCTTAGACCTTCATTATAAGGTAAGTGCAAGTACTATAACTCCTTTGTTGATTAAGCAACACACCCTGAGATCAATCACATTAAGTACGACCCGGGATCGAGATCTAGTTAACACGCTGCCACTGGCGCCCAACAACTTTTTTTTAATATACAAATTTGTGGTGGTCACTTAACTAACCCCAGCCAGTATCCAGGCACCTTCGGGGAATTTTTCCAAACACTTTCAAATCTCGTACCCCTAAGGCGTTGTCATGGCGAGCCCAACTAGGGGCCTTGCTGAATAAAGAGTTATTCAACGAATCAAAAGCTACAATAAAAAAGAGTTACTTGCACTTTTAACTTCAGACTAAAACTCGACTGTCAAACGTTACGGTGCGCGTAGAACGTGTGCGTCAACCCGAAGAAGCGGTGCGTCGGCCGATTAGGAATGACTGATCCCACGTATCGACCAATCAGCGGTGACCAACTTTTTATGAGCGACACTTCAACGAGCAGTTCCGAGTGTTCAACGATTACTTATTTTGACGATAAACAAACTACGAACGTCGGCAACATCCACGGACCATCTCGTGTCAGCTGGGACGCCGATTATATCAACTGTATACAACCAACACATCCCAACACGGACAACATGGATTTATCTCGTATTTCTGTGTGCCCTCCGAGTCCAGGGATGACGCCCATTGTTCCAGAACGTCTTATCGACCGGCTGGATACAGAACCAATGCAAAATATTATGACGCAACATGTGCGTTCACTGGTGGAAGATGTACCAAACGTCAATCCTGATCAAACTAATGCGGTACCAACACCGATAATACGTCCCCGAGTTCAGGAAGTACCCATCATGGATGCGCCTGTGCCACAATTTGAAGCCTTTTTTCGGCAAATGGCCGAAACAATGGCAAACACATTCAAGCAAACAATGGCAAACGCTGCCCAACCAATCAACCGACATGACCGTCTGTTAAGCGCCCCAACTTTTTCAGGACTGGACCACGAAGACCCAGAAGGGTTTATTCAACAAACCGAGGAATATTTTGCTCGGCAAAATATAAGGGAAGATCGCGACAAGCTGGCAGTAATCTCGGATTTACTACGTGGCGCGGCTAAAAAATGGCACGAGCCTTACAAAACCATTTTACCCAGTTTTCGCGCCTTTGAGGAAAGGTTCTTGAATAATTTCAATTCAGTATCGCGTATCACACGCGTAATGACGGTACTGTACGGTTCAAAGCAGACTAAGGATGAACCCGTAGGCGTGTTCATTACAAAAAAGGCCAATTTGTTTCAACGAGTCGACCCCTACAAGCCTGAGGTATTACAGCTCGAAGTCATTTTGGATCAGCTGCTTCCAGACATTCGTTCGCGTCTGCGTGGGCATCAACTGCGCAGTCTGGACGAATTAACCAGCATAGCCACATTGATTGAAGCTGACCTCAGCGAAGTGGATGTCACTAAGACATTCCGCTCATCAAAACCAGCGACAGATCCCCCAGCTAGAAATATGGTCTCCAATAGAAACACTACTGGACCCCCATCTCCGTGCAGGTATTGCCCCGGAGAACAGTGGCATTTCTACAAGGACTGTCCTACAAGGCAACAACGCTATTCCCAAGGGAATCAGCTAAATGCTAATCAAAATTACAAGGTATCGGGAAACTCCGAAGGGGCCCGGGGAGCCACAGCCTCCTTACCTCCCCCAAACGGCCCGAACACAGCTCCCAGTCAGCATTAAACGAGTCTTCCCCCCTTGGGAGGGAGAACTCGGAACCAGTTGGATCCACACCCCCTTTGCTCGGATCGCCAGCCACTAGGGAAACGCTCTACGTCGAACCTGCGATGATTCATCAATGCGGAATGGAGTCAGCAACCCAGCCACTGCCTAAGCAGTCAGTTGCACCCATCTACCCGTTGTTAGGATTGCCAGCTACTAGAGACACACTCTACGTCGGACCTGTGACGACTCCACAAGGCGGAATGGACTCAACTTCCACAACTACTAGCTTGGACCCTATTGCTTTAACTCACCCGTTGTTAGGATTGCCAGCCAATGAAGACACACTCCACGTCGGACCAACGGCGATTCCACGATGCGGAATGGAGCCTGCAACCCAGCCACTGCCTAAGCAGTCCGTTGCATCCATTTACCCGTTGCTCGGAATACCCGCCACTGGAGAAACGCTTCATATGGAACCTGCGATGATTCAACAATGCGGAGGGGAATACGCAACTAGGCCATTGCCTAGATTAACCATAAGTATTGCTGGCCATGAGTGTCAAGCACTCATCGACACCGGCGCTACTGGTAATATAATCCGATCAAGCCTAGTGCACATGGTCATCAATGACAGAGCTCATCCGACTATCACACTAGCCAACGGAGACAAAATATTATCAGTAGGAGAAACGGAGCTAGCAGTAACGATACAAGGTGTTTCTACAACACATAAGTTTTTCGTACTACCCAATCTAAGCGAGGAGGTCATGCTTGGCGGCCCATTTTTACAGCAGGAAAATGTCATCATTGACTATGCTCGACAATGTATAAAATTTGGACGACAACAACGACTGACCGCGTATTGGAATCAGGCTGTGCCAAAAACTGAAATATCACAAGAACTACATCCCGAATTCGCAGATCTATTCGCGGAAGTTCCAATTCAAGTTACAACATCAACAATCACTAGCTTGGAACCTATTGCTTTCACTCACCCGTTGTTAGGATTGCCAGCCAATGAAGATACACTCTACGTCGGACTAACGGCGATTCCACGATGCGGAATGGAGCCAGCAACCCAGCCACTGCCTAAGCAGTCTGTTGCATCCATTTACCCGTTGCTCGGAATACCCGCCACTAGAGAAACGCTTCCTATGGAACCTGCGATGATTCAACAATGCGGAAGGGAATACGCAACTAGGCCACTGCCTAGATTAGATGACAAAATACGAAAACCACCCGATGAAGATCGGATATTTATGCCCAAATTCACACCAACTCTGAAGGTGAATGCTGTAACTCACGCAGCCTTAATGCAAGATGTATCCCGTGCACAAGGGCGTTCACGGCAGATACGATCCAATCTTGACAGATGGGAGCGGATTCGAGATGCAGAGCAAGAACCCGAAGAGGAGGAAGAGCAAGCGTTCTACGCTCATTATCTGGTACAAGACGACCTATTATGGAGGACAACTAACGAGGGAAAACGCCTTGTAGTCCCCAAAAATGCCATAACAGAAGTCATTAACCACTACCATGTTCGTGAAGCAGCTGCTCATCCAGGCATAACAGAAACTCTCAGACAAATCAAGCGGGGTTATTATTGGAAGGGCATGGATACCCATGTCCGGAAACAACTCCGGGAATGCTTGGTCTGTAAGACTGTAAAGGGGAGGCAATTACAGCCGCATGCCCCTTTCAGAGCAACATCGCCGCAACATGCATTTGAAGTACTCAGCATCGACATTCTGGGGCCCTACCAGGAAACCCATCAACGAAAAAACCGTTATGTCATCATGGTGGAAGACATATTGACTCGGTGGACAGAAGCCTCTGTATACCCCGCAGTTAACGGACCAACGGTGGTCGGATTCTTGGAGAACTTAACAGCACGATATGGTACCCCCAGAAAGATTTTATCCGATAATGGTGGTCATTTTAAAAGCAGAGAATATGTACTCTGGTGTGCCGAACAGGGAATCCGCATACAGTACGTAGCTGCTTACCATCAACGGGCAAATCCTGTTGAACGCAAAGTACAAGATCTGAAAAAGGTGATGAAAACTTTGTTATTAAATAAACCTCCCAACACTTGGGACTTGTACGTGGCACCGGCCCTAAAAGTGATTAGGAACCGGCAAAATGCCGCTACAAAACAGACACCAGCTTGCCTGATGTTTGGTTTCGAACCCCCAGCGCCTGGCGACTGGGATACACCAGCATACTTAGCCGAGCGCGAACGTTTAGCTGGAATCTCCCCACAGGATCGCCTGGAACAGGCTCGACGAACCCAAACAGGCTATCAAGAGCGATATGCCCCACGAGACAAAGCGACCCCAATTCAGTTTCGAGAACATGACCAAGTCATGGTGAAAAACCTTCGACCTCACAAAAACACTTTTGAGCCAGCGTGGCAAGGGCCACACCCCGTCGTTCGTAAAGTCTCTGACGAGATTTACACAGTGCAAAAGGGACGACATCGCACCGATGTACATGTGGACCACTTGAGACCGCACCAAAGGTTCCAGAGAGGGATATTCATCATGAGACTGAAACCAGCTCCCCAGACACATCGTCTGATGAGGATCTTCCGTTACCGGAACCTCCTCCAAGCCCAATTCCAACATTGGCATCCCCCATTACAAGCCCAATTCCAACATTGGCATCCCCCATTACAAGCCCAATTCCAACATTGGCATCCCCCATTACAAGCCCAATTCCAACATTGGCATCCCCCATTACAAGCCCAATTCCAACATTGGCATCCCCCATTACAAGCCCAATTCCAACATTGGCATCCCCCATTACAAGCCCAATTTCAAAATTGGCATTACCCCTTAGAAAACCTCGCCTAGACCGAGTAACAACACGACCTGGCTCAACTTCAGAGTCAGGAACCGTAGAGTCACAATCAGAGTCATTACGTCCACTACTAAGGGAAGTAGCGCGATGTCGTCCTCAACCACAATCCGCGAGCCAAACACTTAAGTCTGGTTCGTCGGCACCTAGTCAGCCACAATCCGAGAGCCAAACACATATGTCTGGTTCGTCGGCACCTAGTCAGCCACAATCCGAAAGCCAATCGCTTAAGCCTGGTTTGTCGGCAACTAGTCAGCAACAGATGTCAGTTCCAGCACGAATGCCTATTCGGCGAAAACGACGTACTAGGATTGTCATCAAATCATCGGACTCCGAATAGTCCCCATATAATGTCGGTTACGCTAATGTCCAAATGAAATAACCGCGAGTTCTCATATTTAGTAGGGCTGACATTCTTATATAATCATTATATAGTTTAGTTCACATATTTAGTAGGGTTTAAAATTATTTAGATCCGACCTAGAATAAGCTAATCTTAAGTTTTTTACACATTACTTTTTAAGCTCATCGATTTCTATCCAACAGCCAAGGATAGCAAACGCCATCGCCAAAAGCCAATCTCGGTGGGGGGGTGTTATGTGCCCACTGAGGATTAAATTATTACAGCCACATCATGGTGGGGGGGTGTACTAGACCCCCATACAAAAATTTTAAACAAAAAGTACAGGAGACTTCAGTTATAGGGATTTTAAGAAAAATTTTATTTAATTTTTATCACGTGACAGGGGCCTTTTGAAATTATTTACGTTTAAAACCTTCTAGAACAAATTTTCGTTCTGACTTTTACTATAAAAGAAAAACCAAATTTTGGGAATATTGAGTTCCCGTCGAGCATTCATAACATCAACGTCGGTTCTTCTCCAGAAACTAACTCGTCACCATTAAGCGTCGGCGTCGTTTAGCTTTGAACCTTCATACGTGTGTCATCCATCGCGAGTGCTTACCTTGTGCGCGTGTGTCTGCTGTGAAGTGTTTTTAATCTTAATCAAATACAACTCATACGTGTAATAACCAACGCGAGTGCTAACCTTGTGCGTGTGTGTTCGCTGTGAACTGCTTCTTACAAACTCGTCACCATTAAGCGTCGGCGTCGTTTAGCTTTGAACATTCATACGTGTATCATCATCTCGAGTGCTTACCTTGTGCTTGTGTGTTCGCTGTGAAGGGTATACAACATAACCCTACTTTAACTCATTCGTGTGTAAACCATCGCGAGTGTGAGGTGTTTATAACCTACCACTACACTTTACGAACCTTTCTATATATATACTCGTATTGACCGTGTGTGTCCGTAGTCAGGAATTTTTCTACAAATACTCGTATTGACCGTGTGTGTCCGTAGTCAGGAATTTTTCTACATATACGCGTATTGACCGTGTGTGTCCGTAGTCAAGACTTTTTCAATAAATACTCGTATTGGACGTGTGTGTCCGCTGCCGAGGAATTTTTTCGAACTTTAACAAATACTACTGTGTATCTAGTGCGTGCTTCTTTAAACCAATACTTACGTCGTGTTAAGCCCTAGTGAGTCTTCTGTAACGCTCAGGATTATCAAAGCGAGACGTAACCTTACTCCAAGAGGGTAAGAGAACTATTTATTGGTTGTTGAATCAGAACATTGACATTGCCGCCTGGCATAAACTGTATCGCGATTGACTGATACTGTTACATTGGCTACTTATAGAATCAAAGAGCATTTATTTTATATTGTTAATGACTTATTGTATTAAACTGTTTATGTTGATGTGATGTGTAACTGAAGTAACCCGTCCAACTTTCAGGTGGTCAAGGCCAAATATACTAACATCAAACAGAGCTAGGAATTTATTCCAATATTTTTTACTAGTCCAGTCATTAATGGTGAACCCTTCCGGTTACACCGGTTGCAATTCATATAAAGCTCAAGTGCCAGTGCTATTATTTTTTAAGTTCACCTTAGACCTTCATTATAAGGTAAGTGCAAGTACTATAACTCCTTTGTTGATTAAGCAACACACCCTGAGATCAATCACATTAAGTACGACCCGGGATCGAGATCTAGTTAACACGCTGCCACTGGCGCCCAACAACTTTTTTTTAATATACAAATTTGTGGTGGTCACTTAACTAACCCCAGCCAGTATCCAGGCACCTTCGGGGAATTTTTCCAAACACTTTCAAATCTCGTACCCCTAAGGCGTTGTCAGTGTCACACAACAGTTTGAGTACCTACAAATTCATTGTTAGAATTCTATAAAGTAGGTGTCGAAATATTGCAATAAATTTGACATCGAAACCATTCTAAATAGTTATACAATAGAATAATATAATGGGGGATATTTGAATATTAAAATGTGGTGGTGGGGGTCATATTCTGTAGATATATAGAGAGTAAGAGGAGTTGTCACAATCATTATTAGTAGCAATAGACTCCTAGTGAACACGCAAAATGTATAAGTGTACGTCTTGCAGTAAAAGTTTTACGCGATGTGATAATATGCGTCGTCATCAGAAACAATCGTGTGTGAGTTTACGTGATAATGGACCTCCAGCAAAACAATTTAAATTTGATTCAACCCCATCAACATCCGCAAGTATGCAAACATGTGATTGTTGTAATGTGACGCTGACAACAGCTCAGATGCATTCCCATAAGAGGTCGTTACAACATAAGGCAAATGCATGTGTTCCTTCAATGGATGGTGTAAGCATTATCCAAAGCGCTTTCAAATACAGAATTATTTCATATCGAGTGCATAGTGAACATAATCATCTGGACTACGTAATGTTCTTTAATGAAATCAAACATAAAATTTTAAATCTGCTAGAAGAAGCGCTACAAATACATACGGCAATAAAAGTAAATCTGGAAGTGTTCGCCAAATACATGATACAAAGTAAAGAATTAACAGATATGAAATCATTTAATACAACCAACAAAATTTTGGATCAAGCTATGAATTTAAGTGATGTTTTGGATAGTTTTGTAGAAGAGATGATTACCCAAACTACAGAGTTTCAAGAGCGAGATTCAGGTGTGTAATTATTTTTATTAACGTATTAGAATTGCATTTAACATTTGCATATTTTTTAGGATGGGCCCTGGAACGAATCGAATTTGTTGAAATTAATGTGAACAAGTATAGTCCACTGCGTGGTTCATCATATATAAAATTACCAAAATTCATTGAAAATAAGAATGCAGTGGTAAACGTGCACAATCAAGATCAATGTTGTTTTGCCTGGGCGGTGACTTCAGCACTGCATCCTGCAAATGGTCATACATCGGACTTATCATCATATCCACATTATTCACAAGTGTTAAATGTAACAGGTATGGATTTTCCAGTAAAATTGCGGGGTATATCAAAATTTGAGGAAATGAATAATATATCGATAAACGTATATGGGTTAGAGGAGAAATTTAAAAATAATAGAATGGAATATGAGGTTGTAGGTCCTTTACGTTACTCGGGGAAAAAACTGCGTATCCATTTAAATTTATTGCTAATTTCTGAGGTGTGTAATATTAATCATCATTGTAAGAACGACTGCGCTAAAACTCACTATTGCTGGATAAAAGATTTGTCTAAGTTAGTTTCGCGTCAAATTTCTGCTCACAATCATAAAAAACATTTTTGCGATGGTTGTTTATTATATTTTAATACCGAACGTCAGTTATTGCAACACCAAACACACGATTGTAATCATATTTATACAACAATACCTACCACCCAATTTCGAATCGATAAATATGGTAAACAAGTACACGAGAATATGTTAAAATTTGAACATTTTGAAAGACAAATGCAAGCTCCATTCATAGTGTATGCCGATTTCGAATCAATTTTAAGTCCTATCGATACCTGCCAACCCAATCCAGAACGGTCTTTCGGGAATAAAACTTTTAGACATCAACCACATTCTTTCGCGTATTTAATAAAATGTTCGTTTGACAATTCCCTAAACAAGTTTGAGTTATACCGGGGGTCTGACGCCGCCAAAGTCTTCGTATCACGTATCGAGGCTGACTCGAGAGATATCTATAATAGATATATGAAAGATATAGTCCCAATGGCTAAGCTCACAACGCAACAAAGACAAGACTTTGAAAACGCAACCGTATGCGGTATATGCGAGAAGGCATTCGAAGAAGGTGACGTGAAAGTTAAGGATCACTGCCACTTAACCGGAAAAATTAGATTTATCGCTGCACATTCTGTTTGCAATTTAAATTATAAATTACCAAATTTCATACCGATTATATTCCATAATATGAGTTCATACGACGGACATTTATTCATTAAAGAGCTATGTGCACATAAAGGTAGAGTGGAGGTACTAGCGCAAAATAAAGAAAAATACATATCTTTTTCAAAACACCTTTATATGCACGACTACATTAATAGGAAGGGGGAGAAGAAACAAAAATTTTTACAACTGCGATTTATTGATAGTTTTAAGTTCTTGTCAACATCGCTACAAAATTTGGGTGAAAGTTTAAATGATGACCAGTTATCTATAACCAGAAGTTTTTATACGGATAACAAAGAATTTCGTTTAATGAGACAAAAGGGTGTATTTCCATATAGCTTTGTGGATAGTTTAAATAAGTTGAATAAACCAGATCTACCATCCAAAGCCGAATTCTATGACAACCTAAACGATCAGCATATATCCGAAGATGATTATCAACGAGCTAAAGATGTGTGGAAGTTGTTCGCATGTCAGAATTTAGGTGATTATTCAGATCTGTATTTAAAAACAGACGTATTGCTTTTATGTGATGTATTCGAAAATTTTCGGAAAATCAGTTTAGAGAAATACAAGTTGGATCCTGCTCAATATTTTACAGCCCCCGGATTGTCGTGGGACGCTATGTTAAAACTGACAGGAGTAGAGTTAGAATTATTAATTGATGTAGATATGATTAACTTCTTTAAGAAAGGAATTCGTGGTGGAATAAGTCAGTGTTCTGAAAGAAAACATATCGCAAATAATAAATTTCTTACCGATTACGATTCCAACGAACCCTCGTCGTTTATAACTTATTTGGACGCCACAAATCTATACGGTCATAGTATGTCCCAATCGTTGCCGACAGGCGGATTCACCTGGTTGTCCCAACAAGAAATTATAAACTTAGACATTACGAATATTCCAGATGAAAATCCGCGTGGATACGTTTTAGAAGTAGACATTCATTATCCCAACGAATTACACGATATACATTCGGATCTCCCTTTCCTAGTAGAAAACATGGTTCCTCCTAATGCAAAATCGACAAAGTTGATTCCAAATTTGTTTGACAAGAAAAGGTACATTGTACACTATAAAAATTTGAGGCAGGCAATGGATCACGGTTTGATGGTTTTAAAGACTCATAGAGTGCTCGCATTTAATCAATCTCCTTGGTTAAGAAAATATATCGATTTAAATACGGAGATGAGAAACACGGCAACAAGTAAATTCGAAAAAGATCAATTTAAATTAATGAATAATGCAGTTTTCGGTAAAACTATGGAGAACGTGGATAATAGAAAGGATATAAAGTTGGTAACGCATTGGGAAAGTATTAGAAGGTCCTTTGGTGCAAATGCTCTTATAGCCCGACCGAATTTTAAAACTTGTTCAATCTTTACAGAAGATTTCGTTGCGATTCATATGAACAAACTAAAAGTAGTATACAACAAGCCAATTTATGTAGGGTTTTGTGTTTTGGAATTATCCAAGACGGTACTATATAATTTTTTCTATGACGTGATAAAAAGAAAATTTGGCGAAAATGCTTCTCTGTTATACACCGATACGGATTCTCTGATTATTAAAGTTTTTACTGATAACATTTACGATTTTATAAAAGAGAACCCCGATAAATTCGATACATCCAACTATAAAGAAGGAAATAAATTTGAAGTTCCTAAAGGTCTGTCGGTTTTAGGGAATTTTAAAGATGAGTTCCCCGCCGACCCGATTATTAGTTTTTATGGGACGGGGGCTAAAGCTTACTGCATAAAATCTATGAATAGTGAACTAAAAAAAGCCAAGGGGGTAAAGAAATCAGTTATTAATAAAAATTTGTCAATAGATGATTATAAGAAAATAGTGGAGCGGGGTGGGTTAATATTAAGAGAAATGAATACATTTAGAAGTTATTCACATGACATTTACACAGAAATGAAAAATAAGGTGGCACTATCTCATTATGATGATAAAAGATTCGTCATTCCTAATACCTTTAAAACTTTACCATGGGGGCATTGTGACATACCAATATTTCAAAATGAGTTGGCCGTAATAACTGATAAAAATAATGTTGTTGAAAAGGAAAAATATGATCCTTTAGATGCTTTACTTGCAGCAATAGATGAGTTAAGCCAGTCACAATAACATTAGCATATCAAATAAAATTTACATTATTTATCGGGTTAAAGTTATAAAACTGGAAAATTCATACTAAATGTGAGATATTGTATTATATTTAAGTAGATTTATTGTGTAATAAAATATATATTTATGAAAAAATAATTGGTGTTTTTTAAGTTAAGTATTTGTAGTATATGTAATAAACTTAAAAATATTTTTATTTTGTTTACAATTTAACATTAAGGAAATAAATTAAACAAATATTTATTGAGTACATTCGTTTTATTATTTATTTATTATACATAAAAATATTTCATTTGACATAACCTTATAATGATACAATAATATATTTTCTAGACAGTGACAATTTTAAACAAGAGAAGCTCTATCAATCCACGAGTTGTGTTCTTTAGAGAGTCCAAGCCATTTTACAAACACTTTATTTCCTTGCTTTTTTAAAACATTCTCTACTAGATACACATCGGGGTATTTTGCCTTTAGTAGCTCCATCTCATAAAAACACCCCTTGATTGGATGTCCAAGCATGTCTGCAAGCAGGTAAGTTGTGGGATTTGTTATGTTTATCTTGACAATTTTAAAAAGTTCTGTTGAGAAATTCGGTGTAAACCCTTTATCAAATACACCTTTATACTTGCTAATACGAACTACGTCACCGAGGTGGAATTTCGGTTTGAGAGCAATTTTTATGTTATTATATACATTTAAATGTGTAGTTGGTGTGACATCAACAGGTTTCATACCAATTGTACGATGGACTTTGTTATTATAACTTTTTGTAACATTGGGTAAGATGTCGAGCCATTTATATTTACCCATAGCTGAGAATTCTTTATACAACCAACTCTTTAATGTGCGGATTACTCGTTCAACAATTGCTGCTTTTTTTGTGCTATATGTAGAATAATGATTAATTTCATGCTGCTTCATTAGTGCGGAAAACTTTCTGTTGTAGAATTCTGTACCATTATCAGTCTGTAAATTTCTTGGCGAATAATTTGCTTCTTGAATAATAGTCTGCATAGTCTTAGTAACTTCTACAGCTGTTTTATTTTTAACAGATCTGGTCCATACGTACTTGGAATAGCAGTCAATCACTACAAGAATATAACGATACCCTCTATTTTTATCAGCGTATGGTTGCATTTCGGCTAGGTCTGCCTGCCACAAATCACCAAACCCCTTAATTATGGTTCGCCTTCTACGAAAATTTCGTCGAGCATTTCTATGTAACTCGTTAACAACTTGTAATTTTTCGCTGCTAACCTCCATTATAAAATTGTCTTCAGCTATATATCAACTTCAGGCATTAGTTCTGGTGGAAATGCTAGGCCTCCGGATTGCACCTTCTTTGGTTGGAGTTCGGTGGCAATATGCTCTAATTTGGAGATTCTAGTGATTAAAGTATTGTGATTGTTTATGGCCGAACGTTTAACTTCAGAAATTGCTTTATCAACATATTTCCTCATTTCTATTTTCATTTTCTGCATCCTATCATTATTTTGTTTATTGAAAATAGTGCGATTTTCTTCTCCACTTTTTAAAAGTCCCACATCAACATATTTTTTCATTTCCTCAATAATTACATTGGTTGTATCAAAAATAGCTTTGGCAGCATTTTCATCATTTGTTTGTAGACGCTTGTTAACGTAATTACATGTTGCACCATCTTGATCATCGACAGGTTCCCCTAGATTTTTTAAACGCTTATTTTCAATATCATAGTGATTATCTCTGGTAAGTTTAAAACCCACGCCAGGTAATCCACGATGGGCTATTAACTTACTTGCACTAATTCTTTTGCTGCGTCCAAATTTGTCAATTGTGTTGTTTACAGTAGACATTTCTGATTGCGTCTGATCCATTTTATATATTTCAGGCTATATAATACTTATTGAGTATGATGATACTAGGTATTATATCTTTAATACACTATTTTTTCCTCCCTAAGTTCTGATATTATTTCTATTATTTCATTGTCGTGGTTGTTATTTCCAGCCATTTTCGAACCCCATAAGAGGCGTAAACGAGCCACAAGTTCACTAGGTTTATTCCAGTAGATATATTCTTTATCTTTATTTCTGTACAATTTGTGGGTAGGTACACGTTTTAATCCATAACCACTTGTTGACGATCGTGTCACAATTGTAGAAGATGTTAATGGTTTGATAATTTTGTGAAATTTTTCACGTTTAGTGGTGTTATAACCACTCGCTACATTGAATTTTTTATACGGCGCTTTTGTTTTCCTTAGTATTCCTCCATATATCTTACTCCATTCATCATCGATAACACTCTCTGTATTATCATCTAGAATTGGCGGACGTTTTAGAAATATTAGATCGTACAATTTCGGATTACCTAGATACACACCAAGTTTCTTATTGCCATACCACAATGTAATATTTCCATGGGAAAAACGTATTTCAGCATTGCCCATCAGCAGTTTGCCTGTCTTGGGATCTACACGCACTCCATATAAACTATCATACTTGGAATTACCCGATTTTACATTCTGTATATGTCTTTTTACAACCTCACGTCCTTTTTCTAGTTTTCTAGCTAGAGAAGTTTCAGATACGGGGGTTGTTCTTATAGACGATGGTGGTGTTTCCATAATGGGGGTATAAGGTGGAACATCATCACCGCCTACATACTTATCAGATCCTTCTTCAGAAGCACTCTCCCATGGCACTGCCCTCTGAGTAGACACCCTTGATGATGATGATGGTTGTTGGGTATGTGGTTTGTTCTCCGCTGCTGAAGATATAGCATTTAAAGGTTCAGTTATTGGTTGATAGATCTTTTCAAGTGTTACATGCATCTCAATATCTTTGTTCTTAATAGAGTTAAACTTCTTACGTACCGCATCTGTCGCCTCAATCAACTGTCGCTTGAGGGCTATTTCACTATTGGGATGCACAAGATTGTTATATTTTTTATTATCTTTGGTAACCTCCATCTTAGCGCATACGTAAACGAAGTAACCATACGAAGTCTGTGGCTCAAGTGAAGTTTTTATTAAAATTCATTATGGATATATGAAGCTATCAAACCCTTTTCTATATCGCCCACCTTGTACTTCTCTATCCTTATCAATCACTAGAAACCCATATTTGTCATTCCAGCACTCTGCACACATATTTTGAAATACTGTAAACGTTACATCAGGTGACACATGATCGGAAAATATGTGGTGAAGGTTCATGTCATCCTGTTTAAAGACAATAATTAAATTACTATTGTCTCTTATTAGCTGCTTCGGTATTCGAGAATATGTTTGACCAAGATAAAAACAATCCACATTTCTATGGCGGCCCATACTAAAATATGCTCTTATAACATCTTGCTTCTCACATATCACATCGTCAAATATAAATAAAGACTCCGGTTTTGCCTCGGATGGTTCCACTATTTGCGCTCCATTACTAAATGTATAAAATCCTAACCCCTCAATCGGCGCTAGCACCTTACGCAGATACTCATACTTGGGTTGATTTATAGACTTTGAGTATAGGTAAATGTTTAAAAAGCGTAAACCTAAGCGATGGGTGATCAAAGATATTAAGACATTTGTTTTCCCACAATTCGAGGGTCCTATTATGAGGGCACGTACAGTTGAAGGTAGTAGTGGTCCATGACGATTATGAGCGCTTAACCCACGCCCAACTTTTTCATCCAAATTATCTATGGAAAGCGTTTGTTTCTGTTTCACAATGTGCATTGTATCGCAGCTAATTGGTATATAAATAGACATGTGACTTGCAACTCTTATTTAAATGGTTTCCACCATACGATACACACGTGAAAAACGTATGAAGCGCGGTATAGGATTAATTAATTCCCTGATTAATAAGCTTCCCGTCGAGTTGCATTTGCCAGGTTATCAATTTTGTGGTCCAGGCACAGATTTAAATAAACGGCTGACACGGGGTGATCCTGGCATAAATCAGCTCGATAAAGCGTGCAAGGAACACGATATTGCATACGACAAAAATAGCAGTAATCTAGCAGCCCGCCATAAAGCAGACTATCAGCTTGAACAGGCTGCGTGGAAACGAGTGAAATCCAAAGACGCAGGACGTGGAGAAAAGGCCGCTGCTTGGTTAGTTACAACTATAATGAAAGGAAAACAACGTCTTGGTATGGGATGTAATTCAACAATATCTCGTAACCCAATAAGGAAACGAATCATCAAGAAAACAAAGAAGGGTAAGAAGAATGTTAAAAAGACAGCATTTGGATCTGGGATAGTACGAAAAGTGCGTGACACACTGCGAAGTGCTGGAGGCAAAAGAGTAAAAGACCAAACGAAGGCGACTGAAATTGCTCTAAAAGCTGCACGTCGATATATAAAACAGGCCGGTGGGAAACGCAATATTCGAACACCTAGAGTTATACCAATACCAAAAGTTGGCGGTATTTTACCTCTAATACCCATTTTTGCTGGATTATCTGCATTGGGTAGTTTGGTGGGTACGGCTGCTGGTATTGCTAAAGCTGTAAATGACGTAAAAAAGGGTAGAGAAGAATTAGCTGAAGCAAATCGACACAACAGAAGTATGGAAGCAATAGCTATGAAAAGTGGTAAGGGGATGTATATGAAGCCATATCGAAAGGGAATGGGCCTTTATCTAAAACAGAATTCAAAAAACTAATAGACTCCCTACCTCGGAGACCTCTTACCGACATTGATCTTAAATATTATGCTAAGAAAATGAAGGTAGCATACTTTCGGGGTGTATTTATGCGCGACTCACTACCAAGACGTGGCCCACATTACAATGAATCTGCAATAATCAATTTGGATAGTATATATGGTCCTGGGACACATTGGGTGGCATATAAAAAACGAGGTAGTTTAGTAAATTACTTTGATAGTTTTGGTGATTTACCCCCACCTATAGAATTAGTTACATATTTCAATAACGATTCAAGGAGGGCCAACCAAATATTCTATAACTACAAACGTGTACAGAATTTTAACACAGTGTGGTGTGGACATTTGTGTTTAAAGTTTCTCTCTACGAAAGAAATATAAAACGCCATGGAGCTGAAAACTATAACCCCAACAATGGATCGAGAAGGTATCAAGCGAATGGGCCACTCACTAATTGCATTCTCCCGTTTGCGTAGTCTATTGAAGATGAGCAAACAACAACTTGCTGATATGCCCAAAGAAGTGATGATTGGGTTGGCTTCACATGAAATTGCATTAGTATGGGATAAGCTACCTACACATCTTCAGAACGATGTCGATATAATAAAATATCAATACTGTACAGAACATTACCTTAACGATCATGAAGGCAGTTTTGATGCTAATGACGGTCCAATACCTCGAAAAATGTTTTGTTGCTATTGTAAGGTAAACGATGTAAATGTGGCATCCAATAACAATGTAAATATATTACCATCAAGTTCAAAGAAGAGGAAATTATACCATTATTGCTGTAATCCACAATAAATTGGGTAACGCAATTTAATTACATCAGTCATGTCGTACACGTTCACACTAACGAGCCGCTTAAGTGTGCTAAGTGTCAACTTTAATCCACCCATTGAACTGGATAGGAGCAGTCGTCATGGGTTAGGCTTAATTGGATTCTACTCTTACAACTCCATATTCAATGTGGATGAAACAAATAACATCTTCCAATATAGGGTTAGTGCTAAAGATACATTCACTACTGTTCACATACCTCTGGGGGCTTATGAAATTGATGAAATCTATGCAGCAATGTTGAAAGCTATGAATATTGATGGAAAGGATTACACGCAAATATTCACTTTACGAGCAAACAACAACACCCTAAAGTGCGAGATTTTGTCAAAGTATGAAATAGATTTTAGACAACCAAATTCCATAGGAAGTCTGTTGGGATTTGGACCAATATATTTACAACCAAATAAAAATTATGAATCAACACAGCCTGTTGATATTATGAAAGTAAGGATGATACGTGTAGATTGCAATATTATTTCTGGAGCTTATCTGAATGCGGAAGAGTCACACACTCTCTTTGAATTTGATATAGATGTTGAGCCTGGCTACAAACTTACTAGAGAACCCAAAAATATCATATATTTACCTGTTAGACCTAAATGGTGTCAGTTAATAGATAACATCACGCTACGTGTGCTGGACGACAACGGTGATTTGATCAATTTTCGAGGTGAGAAAATTATTGTAAGGCTAGAATTGAAGAAAGTTTGATATCACCAACCAAATGGGCTTTCGATATAAACAGCGACAGCAAGTACATCACCATCAATATGATACTGTAGTGAACAATAGTGTGGATAAAAAGAAAGGGAGATGTGGAAAGCAATTCATTCAAAGTCTATACCTTAAACAGTTAGGACATAGGTTGTCAGCTGAGGATCAAGCCTTTTTAAAACATATTGGATTAAAACTGCGAAAATATTTGCCATAATAATGGTGGCGGCTGCAACTAGTGAAAAACTTGAGGTGTTTGATGAACCTGTGTTGGATCATTCCCTAGTTAGCCTACATGAGCATACATATAAGCCATATGGTTCCCCATATTACAGAAACTCTGATGAAATACGTATCCCCATCAATTTTCAAGATGTTATACTCGACATTTCAGAAAGTTATATATACATAGAAGGAAAATTTACCCCTAGTGATGCCACAAAGCGTTGCTATTTATCCAATAATGCACTAGCATTTCTCTTTGAAGAGATACGTCTGGAAATGGGTGGTGAACAAGTAGCAGTAGTTAGAAGACCTGGTATTACTACAACAATGAAAACTATGGTGTCGTATGGGCAAACGCATGCACGCTCATTAATAACAACAGGTTGGGGTCTCAGTCAAAATAGACAAGATATTTTAGATACCACCAGTCACGTGTTCAGTGGCAAACTACCCCTTAAGCTCCTTATGGGTTTTGCAGAAGATTATACCAAAGGCATTCTGAATGTGAAGCAAGAATTAATTATGATAATTGCACGCTCATTTAAAGACTCCTATATCGGTGAAGTTGATGCGGAGCTGGAAATAAGCAAAATTGAGTGGAAAATAAGACATATTGTACCTGAAGATCGACAAAAGTTAAAATTATTGAATCGAATTAATAAAAGTGGTAATAATGCCAAGGTTAATATGGTCTACCGTGCATGGGATTTTTATGAGCTTCCCTGTCTACGTGATACTGCCTACGACATATGGGCTCTTAAACTCTCCACCCGTCTTGAAAGTCCACTTTTCATCCTTCTTGGTTTTCAAGACACTGATCAGGCCAATGATAGAACAAAGGATGTTACACAGTTCAAACACGCAGACATAAATAATATTCGACTATTTCTAAACTCTGAAGTTTATCCATACGAACGTTGGAATTTAGATTTCGATAAGAAGCTCGATTCTGCAGCATATTATGCTTATGAGAACTTCCAACGTAGTTACTATGATAAAGATATGAGCGAACCCATGATGGATCTTGGGGAATACAGGAAGAATCCTTTGTTTGTCATTGATTGTTCACACCAACCTGTTGCAGTGAAATCATCTACAGTCGACATAAAAATAGAATTTGAAACACGAAAAACGAAATTTCCCGAACAAACTCGAGTGTATGCACTTATACTTCATGATACATATTTAAGTTATAATGCATTAGATGGCTCGGTTCAGAATGGTTTTCTTGATGTCTAGTAAAAACATTTTATCAACAATAATCACGATGTATATGCAAATGTTTATTTTCCCAAAATGTAATTGTGTATTTAAAATAAAACTGTTTTAATTATACTATGGCTGTTTTTAGTTGTGTAATAAAAAATAGGAAATAAAATTAATGTAATCTTTTAATGTGTATTTTATTTGAATCCCTCCTTATGTCATCTAGTTTACAAGACAATCTTTCAATAGCAGATTTAATGTCTTCTATCAAACTTCATGTTTGAGTTGAATGGTTTTTTTGTGTATTGCCGACCTATTGTCCATCATCTTTAGTTAGTTCATCTGTAATTATTACCAATAAACCGTCTGATTTGTAGATCTATTATAATGACGAGGCATTTTTTTTAATTAAGCTATGGGAAAATAAAGTTTTGCAAAAAAAATGATCTGATCGTTAAACAAATACCGATATAAATGTATCTTAACGTATCTTTCTTATCTAATCAATCTCGTGGGGAAGGACGATCGAAAGACAGGGATTCCATTTGATAACAATCAATATTTACTGACTATCGTGTCTTCCTTAATGTCCCTTTTACAAAAGAAAAAATATTTTATGGGCTTTGTACTAACAGGTGATTTTTGTGGATTTATTTCGCCTATTTATTATACAGTTAACAAATATTGATGCTTTGTTGAAAGGTGTAACTACCTGCCCTTATATTTTAGTATACAAGCGTATACATTGCAATTACAGAAATCTAATTATAATAAGGTATTTTTAGCTATGTAATAAAAATAGGAAATAAATTGAATGTAATCTTTTAATGTGTATTTTATTTGAGTCCCTCCTTATGTCATCTAGTTTACAAGACAATCTTTCAATGGCAGATTTAATGTCTTCTATCAGACTTCATGTTTGAGTTGAATAATAAAATGGATCGTGATTAACTATATCATAAATTATCATAGCTTCTTTATGGAACTGAATTTTTAACTAGGTTTCATTAAATAGTTTTACAGACGGTTGAAGAGAGCCACCCCCATTATTCTGTAAAACAGATTAAAAGAGGCATATAATTATCCAGAGCTTTATTAAAGCATCGCTGTAATTTCCGTTAAAATATTGCTTTTTAATGCATTATCAAAGTAGTCATCGTTTCCGCTTGCTTTTGTTAAAACGCCGTCAAGTTGGATGTATACTGATCTGTAAATATATCTTAAGATATACTGCTTTTCTATAAGGTAATAAACCATAGAATTTCGAGAAATTGCACCTAGTCTAATTAGAGCGCAATATAGTGTGCCATCATTTCAGTGTTTCAAACAACAACAAAATTTTGCATGTTTCTTTAACACCCTGTATCTCGGAACTATGTGTCCCCGGCCCACATTTACATATGAACTTTTTTCATATTATTTTGGTAGTTTATCACACCATAAAGTTTGATTCGTACAAATCGATACACCCTATATGTTCAAGTTTGTAAATTAATAAGCTGCAAATCAATGAAAAATTAATATTGTATGTTTAAGTTGAAAGGCAATACTGAGGATTATATTGAATATAAAATTAATAATAGGTTCAGTTGACATAAAGTTTGGTTCGTACAAATCGGTACACCCTATATGTTAAAGATTGTAAATTAATATGCTGTAAATCAATGAAAAATTAATTTTTGTATGTTTAAGGTAGTCATTAAATGTATACAAAGGCAACAGTAAACCCCCAACCGATTTAAAGACACCAAACAATAAAATGTAACAATATTAATAATTACGAGATAGTTAATTCCCTATGACAAAGTCATTATAGAAGAAGTGTCTTATAACAATGTAATACCCTTATGTACTGCCTGCACTAGTGCCTATGCTATATTGTTTAACGGGAAAGTCGACCGACTTTAATGGCATTACCTCGATTTCAGGCAGGTACCGTTCGCGTGAGCCACCTGGCCTACGTAGCGCTGGGTCCTCTATGCAGACATATTTGTCTGTCGCAAATGGGAGCTATAAATTTAACCAACTATTTTGTTTCGAGATATGCGACAGTAAAAACTAAAAAGCTGATTTAATCTTTGATCATTAGGAAATTTAACAGGCTTAATAAATCCTCTTACAGACCATGGGGTAATCCGCGTTCAATTTAATATCGGGAGCTCGGGCTAGATACCTAAAACAATACGAGACGTAATGCTAATATACCAGACCCCTTGTTAGTGATATTGAATGACATATATTTTTGACAATTAAGAGCGCATAATTTAGCAATTGATGCACTAATTAATATACAACAATTGCTCCAATTCATTTAGTGTAATTAATGTGCAAATAGTCCAACTACTTTCATTTCTCGCGGCAATTGGGTTTTTTAATTAACCCCCTCCAGACTATATAAAATAGTGTAATTAACGCGCAAATAGTCTAATTACACATCTACAAATTACTAATTACGCAATTACAGCGCAATAATTCAATTACTTTCATTTCTCGCGGCAATTGGGTTTTAATTATCCCCCTCCAGACTATATAAAATAGTGTAATTAACGCGCAAATAGTCTAATTACACATCTACAAATTACTAATTACGCAATTACAGCGCAATAATTCAATTACTTTCATTTCTCAGCGCAATAATCCAATTACTTTCATTTCTCGCGACAATTGGATTTTAATTATCCCCCCTCCAGACTAATTACATTTATTAGATATATTGCAATTATACTAGTCTAATTACAGCGAAATAATCCAATTATGCAATTACAAATTACTAATTACGCAATTACAAATTACTAATTATGCAATTACAAATTACTAATTACGCAATTACAAATTACCCCCACTCTAATTGCCCCCCACCCCAGAAAAAGTGGTGGGGGCCTCAAAGTGGAGGGGGGAGACCGCGGTACGCTATTACTTATCTACTAACGATTTTACGGAATTTATTCCAACCTTTACGTGCTGAATAAATAAAATAATCCACCACATGTAATTTACACAACATGTAATTTACGACCCCCTTTATCCCAGAAGGCTCTAGAAGAACCTTGTGCGGGAGGGGGCTACTTATTTAAAGACCAGGGACACACATCCAATATCCGTGTATAATGGAAAAATCCCTCTCACAGTATTTTCCATTCCCACGACCGGGATTCGAACCCGGGACTTTTGGGTGAGAGGCAGGTACGCTACCATCTTGACCATCAGTCATATATGTATAGTAACATTAGTGGATACGAAATTCCTGATATACAATAATAATTATGTGTTAGTAAATTCAAATAACCCCCATTAAATATATCCTGATTGACCTGATTTCTAGAAAAGAATTACCTACATGTGAAAATGTCCCTCATAAATTTAAATAAAATAAACATACTAAAAGCAGTAACCATAGCGAAGACTCAATAATAATTAATTTGGTATGGAAATACCCAGAGTATAAAATGAACATTAGCAAGCATGTTATACGATATATCTATCTGCGATATCATTATCACTTTGGATGTGCTATCGACAAAAGCCAAAAGGGAAACATCAATCACCTATCATCGTTAGATAAACAGCGTACGGGTTGTCAAATGCAAAAATTGCACTCCACGCGTAACTAATGACTATATCTTATTTCCAACTCCACCCTTATTAGTGGGATATGGAAATCTACTTCCTTTGTGATTTTAATAGCGTTGTAAAATTTAAAAACTCCTACACGTTTGTTGCCATTATGATGATTTTTTCCTAAAGGACACGAGGAGACCTATAAATTATCCCCGGTGGTATTTTCACGTCAAGACTAACATACAGAGGGTATTTCAACTACCTACTATACTTTCTCATATTATTGTCACTATGTGCGCCATGGAAATAGTCTGTTATATTAGATAATTCCGATTTAGTCTGTATAATATCATATTATGGTGTGTCTTAATTTCTGTATCTTACTAAGTCTGCTCCTATCTAATTCTTATATTATTGTTTGAATCAAAGATGTGAGTGCATGCTTTTTTTACCGTTAATATATTTTCTAGTAATTAGTAATTTTCTAGTAAAGTAAAATGTTCTATTTCCATTATCAGAAAGTTTAATATGACCAATTTGGAATTCACCTCTATAGACAATAAATGTGAAAAACATCGGTTGCTGTTATGGGCATATTAAACAATATACCTGTATATGTAAAATTTTTCACGATACGGTTTATTGTTAGCTTCGTAATTGGTGCCTTTAGAATATTTCAAGAAATAATGATTTGCCAAGCTGGTATGCGTTACTTCCAATCCATAACATTTTTTGATCATTACACTTTATAATGATCAGATAAAATAGATATGTTTTACAAAAGGTAAAGAGTCATTCAGATAAGTCAAGAGTAAATTTAGTATCTGTTATATTATAATAGAACTTTTTACAAGGTTCAACAAATTTTGTCAATGTCATTTTGCCTTACAATATAATATATTGTAATGTAATAGGAGCAGATTGAGATTTATAGTGAATTTTGTATATAATTATTATTGGAATTTCAATTTAATTTTCTATTTATTTATTTTTATTATTTAATTTAGGAAATACTGTAATTTAAGTTGATTTTAGAATCAAATTTCTTTTTTTATTTGTTTTACTTACTATTACTGTAAACCCCTCCTTTTCTATTTTAGGGCGTTCCAGGGATCTTCTAGTAGAGGAAAGTTACCTTACTCAATAATCTGTTAATTTTGATTCAATAAAGATTTATTTTATTCAAATTGAGTTCATTGACTTTACTGTTATTTGTTTTCAAATATTGATCCTGCCAAATGTGCAGCGGCCTATAATTATAACTGCCTGAACGGTTAAAACAGCAATCATGTACACTTGTGGTCTTGGAACACAGATGTCACCTTTGGCAGTGAAGTAATGCTAAGATAAGGTAGTGATGCATAAAACTTGAACTTCAACTGATCAAACATAGAGGTCTCTCAACTTAACAGCATTTATTCAAAGAATTATCGACAAAGATAAAATTAAATTGATTAATAAATAAATTAAGAACCTGCGATAACTTAAGACTACATTTAATCTATTTCACAAATATATTCTTTTAATTAAACATAAAAGTCCAATATTTTTAGTTATTTTTATAAACATGAGTTTCTATCTTCCGTGCTTTGTAACGATATTCGCATAGGTTTGAATTTGTCAGTTCAGTGACACTGAAACTAAAATGGCTGCTGGAAATGGATTGTTCTAGAGTGTCCAATTATACTACATGGAAACAAGCCAGCTGCGGATAGTACTCATTTCAAATAGACTTCATTAGTTGTGCCAGTAGAAGTGGGGGTCGTGACCCCACTTCTACTGGCATACAAGTTTACGGCCGAAACTGTAATACGGGAATCTGACCCGTATTGCGTTGTGCATAATATAATAATATATAGTACTAAAACATTGTCGGGAATTTTATAGTATTTCTGTATGTTGAAAGACTATTTAAGGACTCCCAATACCTATTTCACATTTAAGAAATATGTTAAAATATATGTATCCACGTATGATTTATAAACACTTCATTTTAGTTTTATAAATTAATATGTAAAGCGGCGGAAGCTTCCTCCAATAGGAATAAAGAATGCAAAAATTCAAATTATAAGTTTGCAGCGCTAACTTCAAACACTTAATTCATGTTCGTTCATTTATTTTTGACAATGAACTTGACGTTTAACTTAAGTTTTCTCCAGTTTCAAATCTATTCTACTATTTTTTCTAATAAACTCGTTTTTGTGCTTAATTTCAAATGTGGGTTTGTGCTTTGCACCTGAGTGTGATCATATCAATAAAACTGGATGTAAAATGTTTAGTTTCCCAAAGGATTCCAAATTAAAATAATAGAGGTAAAGCTATAATGTGTATGTTAGTTTGATTATCGTTTCTTAAATATATGGGGATATGTAAATTGTAAAGACAAAATAATGCTTAAATACCTACTTGTGCTTTCTTTAATATTCTATATTTTGTTAAATAGGTTTAATTGATTTTTATTGTATTATTGACATATAAGGTTATAAAGTTTGCGTCAGCGACACTGACACTAACGACACCTGTAACGACTCAGAAGTATAATGAAGTTAGGAGCAGTGTAAACTTTTATTTTAATATTGATTTATTATATTAATAATAAAGTTTTTGTAATGCTTTATATGTACTTCTGTATATTTTCCGATATCTTGTGCATGATAAATGGTAACTGAAAGTTCTTATATATATCTTCCACAGGAGAAATAAAATAAAACTCCAGGCCATGTTTCTATACCAAAAAAATGTCGCCTTATGCACATATGCATTAAGGGTCAATTTCCAGTGAAATTGAACGCAACCCGTCTGTCATGATAGTAGTACGTACGGTTGCATAATTATGTGACGTCACACTAATGCGGTCCATTACAAACTAGGTGGGTACCTGATATTTTCATCGTCTATTTTAGTAAGTGCTGGGAATATCGGCAAATTATCTCGTTCAATGTAAATGGTATGAACATACCTCGGCTTTTAAATTGTTGTTTTATATATTCTGCACGATTTTCTTTAAATTTGTGTTCCATTTTTAGGAGCGACGTGAACATGGGGACGCTTCTTCTGCTTGCCCAAAACAACCGATTCCTCACGACACGTTAATTTCAACGACTGTGCACTGCGTTTTAAAATTCGCTTCACTGTTATTTCTTAAAGTCGAAATTTACACTGTGTCTAGCCATCTGACATTGGACTATTGGTTTTACATGAAACATTATGCTAATTACTTACATCTATCTAAACTACGTGTCCCTATGTTTCATTTTTCGCTAGATAAAATTAGAACTTTGTTCATTGTTTATAAATCACTACTAGTTTGTTACTGATTACTTATTAAACTATTAAAGATTACTTTTGCTTTAGTTAAGATTATTTTACTAATTATTTTGTCATTTTTTCTTTATTTTAGATTGAACGAGTCTCATGTTTGTGAGTTGTCTCTTTGCTGTCCAGTTACAGGTGTTTGCAATAAGAAGATAAGTTTCTCAAAACTGGTATCCTTTAAAGCTATTTAGGTTTAAACATTCAGTTTCCTTTCGTAAGTCTTTCGCTGATTTTGAATTCAGAGGAAAGTTTTATTTTGACAATTTTTATATTCATTTAATTTTTTAAGGAATATTTAATTTATTTTATTTATTCAGAATACATGACAGTATATTAAATTTGTTTACGAGGTAATTGGCATTTTTTTATTCATAAAGTGTATGTAATTAGTGTGTATAAATTTCCATATCTAATAGCCCATCCTATCTGCTTAGAGCATACAACCCGCCATGAATATAATGGATAGAATGTTGATTTCACGAGGTTACAAGAGGGCATTCAGTGGTGTCTATACATAGATATCGAAATTATTGAATAGAAAACGTAAGGGTAGTACATCGTAGTGTGGTGTTTATATTTGCAGGTCGACAATAGAAATATGTACTATTTAACGAAATGTTTCATCAAATCGTCAGTTTTGAGTAAAATGGACTCATATTTATGGTAAATTTTTAATACTGTTGTAACACTCCATACTCCCCTAGTATGTCTCTCCCTCTGGTTTCTTTAAAATATACCTTGATTCTCCTAGTTGTGGCATTGAAATTTATTGTAAGAGAGATTACTTTGACTATAATACACGGATAGTGGGCGTGTGTTCGATATCTCTAAATGTGTACTCCCTCCCACACAACGTTATTTGACATATTATATAAAGTTATTATTAGTATTATAGAGGGTGTAGTATTAAATGTGGTGTTTAACTTACTTCAATTAACCTTTTCCTTTAAATCATTAATTTTTCTCGCCGTACTGTCAACTGTTCTAAGTACTGCTATTTCTATTTTAATTAAACAGATGTAATTGAGACGTCAGAGAACGCAAAAAAGTTTTGCAATTTAAAATGTTTATAAGCCAGATTAGTGAAATTTAATTAGTAGGTACCGAGAATTAACCACTGCTAGCAGTAAAACTATACGAAAAGTATCACAATAGTTGAGATATTATGAGTGTGCATTCCGTCTAACATACAGTTTGTAGGGATCCTCTAAAACAGCAGCAACTTCTCCAACAAAACGCGGTCAAGTGTAATATATTAGTGTTCTACTACTTTGCCTAACAAAGTAAGCAAATCCTTTTTCCTTATATAAGGAAATGGTATACACACAGCACAACGTAACACAGACTGTTTTTTATTATTATATACCTCTTGACTAGCATAATAAAATATTCCTCTATAAAGTTTAAGCAATGCAATATAGAGCTTTACCAAAGTTATATACAAAACTTGCTGGATTTATTTAAGTAAGCTAGCATTTTATCGAACTTGGTTCATAGTTTCTGTTCTATACGTGTAATTATGTGAATAATAAAAACTAAGATTCTAATATAATCATTATGGATTATGTTATGTAAAAATAATTAACTACTTAATAGGAAAAAATCTATGTAAGTAGGTATATGTTTTTTTCCACTTTTCTCCTTAAAAGTTGTGGTGCTGAAGCTTAAGCACCACCACACAATCTCATTCTTGTAATAGATCTATTCCTCTTTAAAGTGCAACTATTATGAAAGTTTTGGCCATCACATCGGGTGCAGTACCTATATATCACAAATATTCAACTAAATTGTACGAGCCTCATAGACACCACACATCCTACAATTCGGATTATCCCTCACCTCTATGTTGATTTAATGAGCTTAAGATGCAAAAGTACTTTCTCATACGTTTGTTTCTTTATTATTCTGCACTCATACTTATTTATTATTATTATCTTTAATTCTACAATTCTCTCTTTTGATTTATTAATAGCCCAGCACAAACAGGTCACCTATACCTTCATTAAAACGTTCATTTTGCATTTTCGTTTCCATTTTTATCCTAAATCTTGATGGAATGCTTAATAGCAGATGGTGTTTTGAAGCCTTGTGTTGATTTTTATCTAGCTCTTTTTTAATTTTTTTGACTTAAAGTAAATAATAATTGTTTCAGAAAAATAATGGCTCATATCAATCCGAGGAAAACGACCACGTATTTGTAATTCTGGAAAAGTTGAGTCCCCTTTATTTACCAACCTAATGTGATGTAATGCGATATTTTATTTACGTTAAAAATCCTATTGTCGGTGAAAATTCGGAAAGAGATGCGTTCGATATAAAAAAACTGTGGGTAAAACATCCCTCCCAACGCGACGGCTATTAATTTAATAATCTTACAGCTTATTCGCACCGGCCATGTTAAATACAGAAACTTATTGAAGCCTTATTAGGAACGTAAAGACAATGAAAACTACTACAAGGGAAGAGTAGGAGCTTTCAACTAAGATTCCCTGAAACTAAATATTTGATATTTGCACCTGCAACTTTTTGAGAACTGCTGTTGTGATAATAAAAATCATTAAGTACCGAAATAAGAGAAGGATTTTTTGATAGACCAAAGAACAAAGAGAAAGACGGTAATGGGATCCGTCGATTTAGTCACGACCAAGAAAAACTAGAAAAGCGAAACGAGAAAGGTGAGGGAGTTCATTCAGCTTAATTTAGATTCATAGAAGCCTTCTTGTTCCAATAAGCTAACGCAAGCCGAAGAGGATATGATAGAAATAGAATAGGCCACACTTACCTTATCAGCTGATTGAAATGGAACCAAACATTCCCAAAGAATTAGAAGAAGCACTAGAACTAGCAAGTGATATTATACTATATTCACCACAAGCATCAGCGAAATTAAAGCAAATTTTTTTACCGTCTCTAGCTCTGTCCTGTGATCGTATTGAAATGTCGGATAGGTCTGCTACACTTCTAACCTGTGCTATACTGCAAGATATAGGACTAATCATACCAGGGGATAATAGCTTCGTTTTTGACCGTTCAAATTGGCAAGAAAGAACAAAAAAAACGGAACCAGTTGATACAAGAAGATTCAATTGGGCCATTGCTTGGATTCTACTTCGGTGGTGGGAAAGATAAAACGATGTCGCAGGAAAAGAATGGATTGAAGTACTATCGAAAAGTTGAGGTCGAGGAACACTACGTACTTGTATCAAACCTGTGAAAGCTAGCTCACCGTCGTATTTTGAAAGCAAGGTTTGGACAGAAATGTCTGCTGAAATGTTGCCGAGAATGGTTTCCATTCAGAAAACAGTATTACCTTCCGATAACCGAGGACTTAGCAACTGTCTGCGGAAAAGTAGCAAGAGATGGCTTTATTAGAGGAAGGCTTCAATCTCGCAAGAAATTGCCTGTTTTCGACACAAAGTGCCATTTTTTCATTAACATTTGTTTTCAATTATTTATATTGTAGGTTTTTTAGTTTTTTGCAATGAAATATTTTTTGTTTCTTTTGTTTTTGAACTTCATTTTGTGAATAATAAATTGTCTAGGTACATCAAACCACAATAATGCCTGCGATTACGCGAAAATTCATAAGCGCACGTGATTATTGAAAACATAAAAAATTGCAACTTTGAGGCGGTTGGGACAACTCAAAACCAAAATCTAGAAAGTCCATCTTTTGCATACTTCTTAGTTGAGTAGCAGGCGTCTTTTTGCAGCTATTCCGTTTCAAAAATCGAAATTTTGTTTATGTATAAACTTAGCTCCACCCTAGTGTCCTATTACCGTTTTTATTTTTTAAGAAGAGCATATATCCCCTATCAATTTGACGTTGGTTGGAAAATTTCCACATTGTTTATTAACGAAGTAATGTGATCATGAAAAAACACAACTGTTTCAAAATGGTTTCTTAAAAACCAACCCTTCATCTGATTGAATAACTTACTGAATTTTTTGAGCTATTTCAGTAAAATTTCATAAGCTTATATGTAGTTCATATATGTATCTCAAAAAAATGGAAAGCATATTTTAGCTCCACTTAAATCTGAAAAAGAAATATATCGGCATCTGTTGTGTTGGATGTCATGGTTAATTTATCTCTGAGGAATTTTGCAAGAAAATCTCCTGTTCTTGAAAGGTACCTCATATCGGTTTGGGAATTGGTCAGTAATTTATTTACTACGATTGTTTCGATATACATTTCACACATTTTTAAATGTGAACGGTTTTAAATGGATATTACGAGGTTATTATTAAAGATAGAATGATGGGGCAAACGTCATGTGAGAGGATCAGAAAATAAGTTTCTTATGTATTAAAGAGAAAAAAACATATGAAGCCCGTTTTGGAAAACACATTATTTTGTAATATCACTATTGTAAGTAATTTCTACAATTTAATAAATAGTTTTATAGTTATATTAAGGAAACTATTCATCCAAAATACCGTATTATGCACATCATTGTATTCAGAAAAAAATAGTCTATTAAATGGTGCAAAAATATATAGGAGGGCGTTTCATTAAAAAAACACGCCTAATATTAATATTTTCCAAAACGGGCGTCATTTGGTTTTTTCTCTTTAATGCATAGAAAAATTTTTTCTAATCCTCTCACGCGACATTTGCCCCATCATTCTATTTTTAATAATAACCGCGTAATAGGTAACCATTTAAAACCGTTCACACTTAAAATGAACGCACTGTACATTATAATCTTTAATAAATGAACACAGTACACTTGAAACAGCATCAGTGGAACTTAAAATTTCATATTTGAAATCCTATGTAGCGCAATATTTTGCAGACTTCGCCGCCTGCAATGAGGATACTTAACATAAATTTCCTTTTCCTACATAACAATTGAATGAGAATGGCGACTGAGCTAGCGAAGAGCACTTTTATTAATTCTGCTTGTAATATATGTTGCATTCTGCAATGATATGATGTGATAAGGAGGTAGAGATATGCTATTGTCTGATTTTTATGTAAAAAGGAAATTCGTAGACAATGACACAATGTAGCGGAGCTTTCCGTGTAGCTTTCGGGCTAGTCTAGCTTTCGGTGCTGTCGTCTCAGGATGACGACATTTCCTATATACATTTTAGAAAAACGACGGCGCTTTTAAAGATAATAGAAGGAATTTTCCGTGTCTTTTGTAAGTTTCCTTTTATAACTTTAATTTTTCTTCAAGTTGCGCTCTATTTCTTTATTACCTGACCTCCTTTTTGTATTGTTTCGATTTTGCTTAGTAACGGTGGTATAGAGGCGATAAATTTTAGGCAGCAACTGTAAATTACATTTATTTTAATAATTAAGCATTGTCAGTTTAATGAATATATTTCACTTTTATGCACAATTTATCATTTCTTATTAAAGACTATTTTAAAATGGTGTGGCTTCCTGAAGAATTAAGTATATAATTTTTGCAAGGAAATTGCTTTTTAAATCGTTAATTATTTTTACCTAATAGCTACACCTAGAAATATTGTTTAGTTTGTCTAAATATTTTTGAAACAACGTTTTACACCAGGTAATCAAGTAATGTTGGGCAATAGTGAAATAGTATTTAGAAAAATATTTATTCATTTTTAGATTATTTATTTGGAAAGATATTGTGATTGTGAGAATGATATTGTGATTGTGAGAATGAGCAAAATTTAACCTTTGTATCAAACCAGACATGGATTGCTTTCAAATTAACATCATTTATTCATTTAACAACATTAATATCGACAAATTTGGTAAATAAATCCTTAAGCTAAGAGCCTGCGATAACTTATCTATGTAAAATCTACAAACAAATTATATCCTTAATTTAATGATTAAAAAGAAAATGTCCCCCATAACTTATCTTATAAGTAATGAGCAGTCTATCTGATATTTGTGTTCTATGGTTTTAACGAACTTATGAACCTACTGCCTTAACTGAAGTTCAATGACCGTGGTCAAAATGGCTGTCTTGCCAGATATTCTGTACTTTTCACAATTAATCAAGACTATTTTATGTGCCTAAGTCTTCAACTATATACTATGTAAGTACCTAATTTTTCTTTCCCCTATTTGTTATTTTCTGGTGTAGCCAGGGCATTATCTCGTTCAACTTCGATCAAATTATTAATTTGGTGAAATAGTGATTTTCTTCTGGTTTTTCTTGTCTTTATCACAATTTTCTTATTTATTTTCAGGAACGACTTCAATTACGTGACGCCTCTCATGAGCTGGTTTTTCAACAACTTTCTTTTTTGTTCCCGTCTCCATGGTGATCCCGAATTCTTTTTTCTTATGAGGATACTAGATGCCAAACTGTCATTTTGGGTATGTAATTTTTGAAATATTGTTCTTATATGTAATCATGTTGTGGAAATCATATCATTTTTGAACTCAAGGTCTCATAACCGATCTATATATATATATATATATCCAATATGTTATATTTCGTTAAAATACAAATTCACTTGCCGTTCTTGGCTACGATGAAGCACTACATTTTTAAATTTCACTTCACTATACCTTTCTACAGTTTTATTTTATAATGTGTCTATCCTTGTGGCATAGACGATCAGTTTTACATAAAATTAAATCTTAATTAACATCAAGTATTAATTCTACGTTTTTCTACGATAGACTTTTCGCTAGATAAAATTACAACTTTGCTCATTCTTTATAAATTACTGCTTGTTTGACACTGTGAATTATTGACTTGTTTAATATTACCTTTCTGTTAGTTAATGCTATTTTATTTATCAATTTTGTGGTTTCGATTTACTGTTTTAGGTGGTACTTGCCACATCTGGTGAACCATCTTCCTGCTATCCCGTAGCAGATGTTTCTGCAACGAAGATCAGTTTCCTCGGAGTGGTATCCTTTAAAGTGATATGTTCAAACGTTTATTTATTTAAAGTAAATTATTTGCTGCCTTTATTCAAAGTGAAGTTCCATATGAACAATTTTTTTTTAATTTTATTTTTCTTTTAAAGTATTGAATTTAATTTTATTATTAAAATACATGACAATATCTGTTCAGAATATACACAGTGACAAATACAATCACGCAAGTTAAGTTTTTTTTTTTCAAAATATCGATGTCCATCCATACATAAGATATTCTTTTGAGTATTTTTCGAGTTTTACCACAACAGAGCTTTATAACTGTGTGGTACCTTTTAACAACTATGTAGAAGTAAATAACAAGAACTTAACTTAATCTGACGTTGGAGAAAAAAGTGGGTAAATTGAAACTTCCTTACGCCAAAATTTTCAAATTTGAAAAATGTTTTCCCAGGTATTTCATTGCCTTCCGGATAATTTGATATTTTCACTCCACCCTATTGGACACATTCACACCATTACTGTTTTTTATTCCAAACAGGTAAGTAAGTAAACCTGTAAGAGCTCTGTCACCAACGATTTATGAGCAAATTCATGATTTTCACGAAAGCTATTATTGGGTACAGAACTCTTTATATGGGAACTAGGATAAATTGGTTACCTTTGGGGTACTGTTCTGTATATTTTCTGGCATGCAATTACTATAACATCTTCCTAGCACCCAGATTATGTCGATCAATGCAGAATTTATTTCCTTCAAGAAAAAAATAAAAGAAGATGAAATAGTTTCAGTTTTAAATAGGCCGTCAGGAGATACTTCAAAAACATTTGAGCGACAGACAAAAAATATATAGGGGTAGCAGCAACCCCTTAGCGCGAACTAATTTCTTTCATAGTACACGGGATTATTGAAATCTTCAGCGGTTCTCGAGATATTAAGGATTTAATGTTTCCAACCCTCAACTTTGGAGGGCTGTATTTCGGTAGGGGTACATTTTCTGTAAAATTGTAGTATTAGAAAAATCTTCTTATTTTTTTATATAGAATCGCGTGGTTGGAAATTGTCCACCCTGTATATCTAGGACATTTCCATCATTTATGCTAGCATTACTGATTCATTAATACTCTGAGTCTCATTTTCTCCATTCAATAACTTTTTATATTTTTTTATAATCCCTGGATTTTTGCATTAGTTTGAACTTAAACCTTTGTTTATTATATTAAATTTTTTTAAATTTTGTAACATTTGTAAATGTAAATTGTCTTGGTGAAGTCGAAGAACTTTGCTAAGACAGGAATATAGACAAAGATAAGTTATTATTATTATTATTGCTATATGTCTTACTTACTTTCCCTAATTTAAACTAATTTTTAAACTGAAAATAATATAGTCATACTAGTAATAGTCTTATCTAAATTATGCCTTTGAAAATTTATAGATGACCTTGATTGTGTGTTTTGTTGATCTCTTAGTAACTACATGATAGAAATCTAAAAAAAAAAAACTAAGTAATACATATTTGACTTCATACTTGTCTTGCTTGACTCAGGTCAATTTTTTTCCAAAAATATTTTTAGCAATTTATCATATTCAATCGTCTAATTATTGACCTATTGAAATTAAAATGGTTACTATTGTGTCCATATTTCTCTCCGTGTGGGTAAGAATATCCCCAAAAATGCATGAAACTATTCATAAGAATCAATTATTATTATTCCACAAAGTTAATATATTTAAATTAATCCGTTGTCTTGATTACAACTCCTGTTCATCTCACCTGCCGGTGGTTGCAAAATTATGTAACATAGGTCAAATGATTTTCATATATTCAAATTAAGTTTGTTCTATATCAATTATAGTTGTTTCCATTTCAGGGCCTTTGTCCTAAGGGATATGCCAGCATGCCTTCAGAGCGTTTTCGAGCTTATAAAGCTCAGATTAGGAAGAAAGTGGCAAATGTAAATAAGTTCATTTCTGCCTCTCTTTAACGCTGTTTTCTTTAGCATAATTTCGTTGATTACGATTACCCTAAAAAAATTTTGCAATTAAGTATTAAAAAAATGTATGGCCCGTAAAGTTATTTTAAGAAAATTATATATTAAGTAAATATGTTTTACCTACGATCACTAACGTAAATAGCTGAAAACGCACTCTCCGCCACCTAAATACGTAAATTGAACCTTACACACCGTAAACAAATCGCACGCTCAGCCGCTGAGGTGCAATGCAATGTGACCACGTGACCTACTTTACACAACACTTGTAGTTCATATTTCTGACACCAGGCTAAAATTATTAGAAATGACAGGTGCAAAACTTAATTTTCTAGCTCTGTCAAAACTGACATAAGCAACAAATAATACAAAAGTGTGTTTTAATTTCAATAAATACGATCGTAGGTAAAGTATAGTACATAATTCGAGTAATAAAGCAATTACGCACTCATGGAATTGCCACACTCGCCGCTACGCGGCATCGTGCGCAATTTTTCCATTCGTGCGTAATATGCTATTTACAACTCTCATTACGTAATATACTATTATATTATACTTATTCGTATTTTATTTAATTTAATTATTTAATATACACACTACACCTACACGAATTTAATAGAAAACATAGATTATAAGAGGATTTGTAAACTTGGCTCAATGGTAAGGTAATAATGAATATTTTATAGAAAGTATTAGCATACCCTTCATACTTAGTAAACCATTAATTTGTATCTAGTAGTTTAAACAGATTAGCTCTAAATTCCCCAACGTATCAAGACAAGCAGACAGACGGATAGACCGACAGAAAAGCAAGTTTTTTAGCACACCAATTGTTAACCAAAAAATCAACGAAATACTTACTATATACTTCTATAATAATTACCAATCGCTGTCTACAAATGAAATATTTTTTTTACAAAAAAGTCAAATTTGATCATTTACGCTGTAAATCTAATTCTATATTGTATTTTACCTAAATCATAACATTGATTTCGAAATTAATGCTCCTCGTCAGCTTAGCATAAGAAACATAATAATTCAGATCATTAGATTTAGAACAGAACAGAATAGAAAAAAGAAAATATTACATAGTACTCAAATGGTACTGTAACATTCAATTGGGCTAATTAACTAATTTCAAAATATATGATGACGCGGTTAATGTCACCTATATTTGCCACAACTGGCTGTTTGATTGATTTTCGAATTAAAACTTATGTATTTGTGTATGAACTATATATCAATAATCATGGTCTTGAAGGCACTTCGGCTAATTGTCTGAAAACTAATTATTAAGTTGTAAAGTTATATTACCTCGGTTTGCGCGGCTTGAAAATGAAAACGGAGTGGTATGTAAATATTGTGAATGAACTGAAAGCTCGAGAGAAAATCAAAGTTGGAGTAAAGAAATATTATTATTGGTATTTGATAAATAAAAGCACTTAATGCTTTTTATATTTAATAGACTTTTAGCATTGTAAATTGCTGTAAATTCTGTTACATATTTCAATTTGAATATTTTTTAGGTACAAGAGTTGTTGGTTGTATAAAAGTGTTTTTTATTTATTATAATTTATTTTTATTTATGACAAACAATTGAATATTATTTATTTTAAGATATAAGACCATTGGATATAACATATTCTTAAAGACGTGGAGATTGCTGGAGTAGTGTTATTAATTATTCCGAATTATAAAACTTTGTTATTATTCAATCAGAATGATGGAATCATAATATTTTATAAAAAAAATTTTCTTTAATTTTTTATCCCCCCCCCCCCAAAAAAATTGAGCCAAAAATATTTTTTTGAATCACTTAACTAAACGGGGCATCCAATGAAATTACACAAGACGCCTCATCCCTGACTTTCTTTCTTATGTTACATTTCTTTGCATATTTCCAGAAATATTTAAATCGGATCCAACTAAATATCACGAATCACTTAACTGAACGGGGAACAAAATCACGTGAAACCCATCATACCTGACCTACTTACTTTTCAAGTGACATATTTCTGTCGGACTCTACATTTTTTCCAAGATCTTTATACATTGGATCCAACTAAATAACGAGAATTACTAAATTCATATGAATCTAAAACTAATGAGCTGCATCAAATTCAATAAACTGCAACTATTACTTTACACAATTGCGAAACAAAATATTCGTAACAAATGCCAATTTACATTTGTAATAAATTCGTTTTTACCAATATCTAACTCCGAAAATATCTTGAAACATTTAGGCTTTTACAGTTTCATTCACCAAGTTATTTGTAAATACAAAACTTATATAAATACTTCGCAACCGTTGTGCAAATTTAGTTTAAGTACAGATACACAACAGTTGCACGTTATTAGAAACCTTAAGGTTGCTCATTAATTTCAGAAAAGTTGCTTATCATAAGCAATATAAATTTTACGATTTACTTTCAAATCAGTTTCTTTTTTGTTTTATACTTATTACGCAAATGGTCCAAATAAAGTCAGGTTTGATATATGTGCACAAATCCACCTCCCACCCTGATCCCTCACCTACCCATTCCCGATCATTGGAGTCTTTTTGTTTTTTAAATGCATATAGCAGCATTTTACAGACGCTAAAAAATATGACAGACCCTATCAATACATGCTGTCCATCTTTGCCGAACCACTTATTACCTATTCACTGTTGAATAACTCGAAAACCAAAAAGTGTTTTTTTGGTTCTCGCGAGTTGATTAACAGTGAATAAATAATTTGTTCGGTAAAGATAGACATGAACTGATAGTATAGAGCCAGTTATATTTTTGAAGCGACTGCAAAATGCTATACTAAATACATTTAAAAACAAAAAAGACCCAATGATCGAGTGCGCAGGTGAGCGATCGGGGGCTGGGGGTGGATATATGCACGTGTAGCAAACCTGGCTTCGTTTGCTATTGGACGAGTAATTTTCTTTGACGAAGACAGCAGTCACATTTTGCCAGTAGTGGGGCTCGTTACTTTTTCAGGACCCATCTTTAAAATCACTTTTTGCAATATTTAACAAAATTCACTTTCTCAATCTCTCATCTTTACAGACCATAAATCCATTTAAGATAAACTCTTTTCTATATCTAGGTGAAATTAATCCTTGATCCTTAATATTCACTGTTAGTATTTGGAGGAATCCTTTAAAAAATAGGAAAAAGATAAAATATGGACAAATAGATGTTCAAAACAATTTATTGTCCATTGTACAATAAAATAATTAATTCATTTTCTCTGTTTTCTTCAATCTCTGGCTGGCCGCTCTAAACCAGTTCCTTACACGCACCTTCAAAATTGGCATCAACTGTCATAAATGGAAAGCATTTCCTGCATGAATCTACAAATAAAAATTAATTCTTATCAAACTAGCAATGTACAGAGTGAACCCCAATTTATTTATTTCCTTAAGGTGAGTACGCTAACCCCACCCTATATCTAGTTTAAAATAAAAAAAAGAAGAGGAGGCGGGGGATTGTCAAGAATTTGACATGGGTTTATTATTTTCATGAAATGAGAAAAACATTTCGATTATGAAACCTGTGTATATGTAACTCTAGCCCACTCAATAAATTAAATGAAGTTAAACAATTATATATATTATTATTCCTGAGAGAAAGAAGCTTGTTGCAAAGGGATGGTAAATCCATATAAAAAAAAATGAAAGAAATACACGCGGTAGTTTTTGAGAAAAAAAAAATAAAATACGTCAACATTTTGAATTTAACTGACCTATCTCATTTCAAGGGAAAATAGGATAGGTCAGGTTGATCTTGTTTTTTACATTCGTTCATTAGCTTTTACCGGACCACTATAAATGCTGGGAAGTCATATTTTTTATACCAGTGTTTACACATTTTAAACGCGTCAACTTTATTAGCGGCCTTCTTGTGAAGTTTTTTTGGAAAATTTATCCTTCGAAGTAAAGTCCACTTCAGAGATCTAGCGCAGATAAAAAATTACCGACAAAGGAACACGTGCGGCGGCGTCTTTGCGAATATTAAAGAGGCCGCGTTCTGCTTTGTAAATGCGGCATTTTTTCCCTGCGATACAAAAATGAAATGAACTATACTTTAAAATCAATTACCCTGAAAACGGTTACTCGTAGCGACATTTAGAAGGTATATCTTTTTGACATAAAAATAACGGGAAAGCAGGAATTTTTATTTAAAAAAAATAAAAAATCCCCCAAAAACATAACGTATGAACGATACGCAGAGATGCCCCCTACAAATAACAGCAAAACTATAATTACTGAGATTTGAATTCCTCGATTTGAATCACCAAATTTTGTTAAAATATTTAAATTTTTAAAGATTGGTATTATTTAATAAAAAAACGAAAACATTTTGTCCAATTACAAACCGAAGTGAAATATTGAAAAAGACAATCGGTAAGATAAATGGCTACTTGAAGAGCAAGACGATCCATAAAATTCAGTTTCATATGTTACGAATTGTGGAAAATCAGATAAAATCAGAAGTGAAATAAAATATTCAACGCCCGCTATCTCAGAAACAAAAATCTTTAGAACATAATATGTTCATATAAACTTTTCTTCACTTCAAATCACCTGAAAAATTACTTCTTTAAATATTTTGTTATTTAGAAAGCATCCTGTATATCAAAACTATTTTATTCATTACGGCAAACCAGTAGTTTATAAAGAAATTAAGAATCATGTTTTTAGTCACTTTAACGTTAAGTTTGGTATGTTAATCCCTGAACTTCATTCCCTTTTGATTGAAACAATTTAAAAGAAAAACATGCGTTTCTTGCACATCGGAGAATAACTTCAAAAAGAAATACAAAATAATATATTCCTAAGCAAAAAAAAAGAACACTCAACGATTCAATTTTGCAAATAAATACGTACTGTGCAAGTAAAGTAGATATAATAATCTAAGAGTAGATTATTATAGTTAGTAGCAAAGTTTTGTACATATTCTTTATTATTATTTATAGTTATCCATTTAAATAAGCACGAAATTTTAAGAAAAGCGTTTGTTTTATTCGATTTATAGGTAATAGTAAAAAGATCCGCTACCCACGCTGTTAATGTGCCCACGCCATGTTAGGTATTGTCCAGGAAATTAACGCTTTTTACAATACATACAATTAAAACTTATCTAATTTTAAATCTATTAGTACTTGTTACTTACCTAATACTCTAAACGTGTATATATTGTGCAATTGATTTTCACGATAGTATTTTTTGCACAAATACCAGACCACTTGTTTACACCACACGTGTAAGTACACAATTACTAGTATTACTACACATTCAGACTAACTGTTGTTGAAGCCGGAAACAGTTCTTCGCGCTGGCGCGGCGCAGCGTCCCAAGATTCTATTGGTCATTTGAATTTTATCTCTCTCTCAGAAACAATTCGAGCCTATAGAAACGACGCATTTGTTTGAAAATGTATAGCGAAAATGTAACGTATTACTAATTATGTAAATTTTTCAACGCTTCACAACTGAAAATGAATTGTTTCAATAATTCCGTAATAATTGTTTCTGTTTATAGCTACTGAAGGAATACCGCATCAACAATTGCGTAATATTTTCAAATTTTAACAATTGAAAGTATGGCGTTTTGTAAGTTACGAAATGTTTACGTTTGTGGAATTAAGAATAATATTTGTTAGGTAACAGTTTCGAATTTTTCCAAACCCACCAAAGATGTTTTGTATTATATTAAACAATTTCAAAACAAATCTTTCAGGTACAGATATATTGCCATAATTACGAATCTGTTTCACACTTTGAAATATGCTTCTAGAGTTACTTATTTGTGACTTAACGTTACGAAACAGCCACACTCTGCGTTTGCTGGGCCAAAACTCTGTCGAACTCTAAGTTTTCCCGAAATACTATATTTTCCCAACTAAATAGCGTTGATCTTGAGGATTATATACATAATTTACCAAAATGTGATATTAAAAGTTTTGCAGATGATGTTAACATAGATACTGCAAATAAAAACGATATCCAGTCAACTGCATAGGTACCTAAATTTATTAAGTGAGCATGGTATATTCTCTTATATAATTCAGTCAACTAGGGGAACAGAGTAGGTATTCTTTTTAAACAGAGTTCATAGATCCATGAATGAGGATAATTAATTCTACAAATATTACAGAAAAAGAAACTAAAAAGAAATTAATAAAAAAAATTGAGATTATATTAACGAAAGTATATCTCAAAGGTACGTTCCTAAATTTTCACAAAACACATAAAGAGAGATAGATTTTTGGCAAGCCATAATCTCTAGTGCCTTTCGTGCTAGTATGAAAGAAAAATAATATAGTATACATATATACAATACTGTGTTAAGTTGACTGATGTATTTAATATTATTGTAATTATTATTGTCATTGCTATATTGAACATATATCACAGTACCTAATCGTAAAAAAACGAAAATGTATAACTATTTTCCATATTCTTTTATACCTACCTATGTATAATTTTTTAAGCATTTCTTCCTTTCTCTTGCTATACAAATCATTATTTTTATTACTATCTATATATTTTAGTATTTTGATAAGCTAAATATTAAATAAATATTCATACAAGCAATATTAATAATGTATAGCAGATAGAAATTTAATTCGCTTTGAATAGAGAGAGTTTGTAGAATGCATAGCTAAATGGCTCAAAAATTAATATTTAAATTAAATTATTTGTAAAAGTGTAAATTCACTAAAAACAATTTAGTGTTTATTAAATTAGAATAATATGCCGCACACTGCCAATAACTGTGCTTTCATTATAAATTGCAAATTTTTTACTTCATAAAATTACAAAAGACCGACTTGATAAAAAAGCTTAGTTATAATTCAATATTTGACAGCATGAGCGTCGTCTACAGATTAATAAAAATGAATGGGGGTTGAGTTTGCCCACGTACGGCTGCGGAGGAGAGGAAGCAGTGTAGGGCATTGTAAATTTTCAGTGAGGATCCCAGGCCTTATAGAAAGAGTTCCAAGCAGCAGAGGAAGGCATTCAGCCAGTAAATTTATTACGTTAGGTGGTGACAAGGGGCTAAGGCGGCGAAGACGTATCGCGATAAAGAAAAATACAATGACCGGGTAGTGCGAAATACAGTCAGGCTTCGTCCTTTACAAAATGAATAGGATTATTCCATAGAGCAAGTCTCCATGACAAGCTTGCTTCTAAATAGAATATCCCGAGACACTGAATGATGCCTTACACAACTCTAAATAAAAAGATCAAATTTCAAGTATAACTCAATTTCATATAAGTAAGTAAAATATAACGAATGTTAAATTGCGGCTAATTTATTGCTAAGCAGTATACAACGTAAATGTTTTATTTTACTTTGAACGAACATAAATTTAAACCGTCTGTTTAAAAAAATATACGATAGAATGTCCTTATCTAAAATTAAAAATTTTATAAAGTATCGTTAGAGCTTATTAAGAAAACAAGAGACAAGCACGGACACAAAGTTACTTTTTGAAAATCAGTCGGGTGTCGATATAATCATTGCTGTGTCGATATAATCATTGCTGTCTGCTTAGATTTCTTTGAACTAAATTCAATCGTTTTATTAAACAATTATTTTGCCAAAACTGAATAGTATTTTATCTGAGTGTCGCAATGTTGTTCTTTTTGACCTGCATGGGTTCAAGCTTGGTCCACTGTTATTCAATTTTTGTAGAAATACTCCAAATATTCCTTAACCTTTTGCATTTTACAATTTTATGATGACAGTATCCAGAATTATTACTCATTTTATCAACACACCATTATTCCTAAGAAAATTTAGTTTGACGATAAATTGGTACTTCATTTTTAAGCGTTTCAGAAAGTCTCCATTAACAAAATTTTTCATATTTTAAATTTATTGTTTTAAAGAGAAGTGAAAAAAAACAAATAAATAAGATAATAATAAGATAAAGGAACTTGCTAGTAATTGTCAACATCTATCTCGGAAGAAACTTTAAGCTCTTCCTCATGTCCCTCACAAGATAATGAACTTGAGTTCTCTACAAGAAGTGTTAACATTAACTTTCCATCAACTTCTCAAATGAGAATAAAACTTCCAAATTTAGCACAAGCTTGTGATCGAACAGGGGTCTCTGATAGATCAACTGCAATTCACGTGAACGCAACTTTGAAAGATTTGGGAATTTTTACCAAAGAAGAACCATGTAAAACAATCGATCGCAGTAAAATAATACGGAAAAGAGTAAAAGCTCGGAGTGACCTTAAGAAAAAATAAGAAGGAGCCGTAGTATATACTTTGATGGAAGAAATGACGCAACTTTGGTTCAAGTAGAAGGAGAAATTGTGTCGAGGACGGCAATGACTGAGGAACATCACTGGTATCAGAACCGGGATCTATAATAATATTTTGATCATGTAACTCCTATATCTGACAGCTCACAGAATATAAGAAGTGTATTTTGAATTTCTTACAAGAAAATGCCGACCTTTCTAAGTTACAAGCAGTTGGTTGTGAAGGAATAACTTGGGGATTCTTTGGGACAATCTTTACTTTAATTATTCATTTGTTTGCTACATGCAAATGAGCTGCCATTACATCATTTATTGCAATAATTGGATGTAAAAATTAGTGGATTCAAAGGATACAGTGGCGTAATTCGAAAGCAACTAGAAAATTGTGAAAAAATGTCTGTTACAAATTTTGAAAAAAATATATTCTCTGCCAGGAATCAATCTTGATGGACTCTCAGTACCGATCAACAGTACCTCTATTAAATTTGCCATGAGATTTCTTTACATTGGCGCGTTCCAGATGAATAACGACAGCTCGATTCCCGGTCGTCATGTTAGAATTTTTTTCTGAAGAATAACTAGCCAAAGTAATTCTTTAAAATTTGTTTTCGAACATTGGGCGTATGTGTTCTTTTCTTCCAAATATGTAGACTTTTTCCTCGCTAGTTTTATTAGTAGTAATTACAATAAACAAGTTATATTTCGAACAGCTTTAGGTAGTTTTGGCTCTATCGAGAAAGTTTACGGTATATTGCTTGATACACGATATAATATTCAATTTTCTTTGAACGCGGGCTTGAATTTCATGCATATTATATAAGCGATCTATAGGAATTATTGTATACACTTATAGATTTGAGAACTTCCAAACAAGTTAAGCCACGTACATAGGTATATATTTATTAAATTATTATCTGTTTAATGGTAAGTTTCAGGATTTCGAAATTAATATGATTTAAGTTAGCATTTACTAACTAAATGTTAGTTCAGAATTGATCTCCTTTGGGATAAGGCATACGTTTAATTTGAAAAAGATTCGAGCAGACAACGGAGTAAATTGTGGCGAAGAAGCGAACATTAACAATGTTAGTGCAGAGTAGCGAGTAATACATCATCAGTTATTTGGTAAACTAAAATTCTCTGGAGTGTTTTATGATGTATTTTTTGTTGGCTTTTGCGCTGAGGATCTCTAAAGTTGCCGAGTACGCAATTAAAACGAGGTAATTATAGCAGCGATTTGGAGCAGCTATTACGTTTAGAGTTGCTTCTCAAACAAATATTCTGCAAAATCTGCAGAAATACACACCAATTTATTTATTTGAATTAAATTAACTTTTCGTAATTCGTGCGCCATTGATTCTGCCATTGCAAATACTTATTAATTACACCTCGATGGCGGCGGCTTAAGCATGATATTATACTAGTTATCTAATGGGAAAATTGTTATTTTGTAAAATTAATTGCTTCCTTTCGCTGTTGGAACGCTTCGCTTGAATTTCACATTATAAATTTGTTATAGATTTTCCCACTTATAAAGTGAAATATTAGAAAATATCAATGAACAGTACTGTACATATGTATGGAATAAATTCATTATTTTGGAAAATTCATCGACCTGTCCGATGAATTTTCCAAAATAATGAATTTATTCCATACTTTATGTAATGTAATTTTCATTTTTAATTGCGCATCTTCTGCCTTAATTTTTTTTAGCTCTGACGTCATCACTGTTTAGTTATGACTACTGCTACCTCTACTTTTTTAAATAGAGCACCCTGTAAATGTTTTCAATTTTTAAATCTCTATGGAAAGCTGATTTCAATGAAGTAGAGTAGTAATGGCGGAGCTGGGTCTCCCCCCACCCTTTTTTTTTTGTGGTGGGGGGTAACTAGGGTAATTCGAGTAATGTAGGTAATTAGACTGATGTAATTGCAATAGAGGTAATTAGAGTATTGTCGGTAATTAGCCTGATGTAGTTGCAATAGAGGTAAGTAGAGTAATGTGCAGTAATTAGACTGATGTAATTGCAATAGAGGTAATTGGAGTGGTGCAATGCAATTGTAGTTGTAATTAGTGTATGTACCAATATGTGTATGAGTACTCCAAGTAGTGGTGGTGGGGTAGCTCAGCTAGACTGCTATAAAGAAGATGTAGTCGCAACACAAAATCATTTCTATCGTGTTCTATCGTGAACCATCTACAGCTAACAAATCAGCCTAGTGCAGTCAGTGACTTCAGTTATTTCAAGTGAGCAATATCTTATATTACTCTTTATAATTCTTTCATTATATTCATTTTAAATATGGCAATTTCCGAAGTTGACTTATTAGCACTTAATGAGCTAATAAATCAAGATATGCAGGTTTTAGAGCAAAGATCCATTTCAGCGTTAATTTTAAATAAACCTTATATCATAAAAAAAATATCTTTGGTTAATACAAGATTTGGAAAATCAATCATAGTAACTTTGTTTGAGGAAAGTTCAATTACGACTTTTAAATCATTTTTACCGAAACGGTTTGTGGAAATTATATGTGAGAACACTATCGATAAAATAAATTCGTCAAATGGTAAAGTTACATTGACATATTTAGGACAAAGTTCTCCAGCTTATCCTGGAGCAAAATCTAGTCCATTAATAAGTTTCGGTGTTTAATTCTCAAACAAAAATAATCGTAAAGTATTTAAGTTAGCTAAGTTTAAGTATTAAGTAGAAATGGAATATTGTGGAAGAATGCTAGGAGTATTATAGAATAGTATCACTTGTTAGCCTATAAAGATTCTGATATATCTAAATTGACATTTGTACAACATATTTTTACTTCGTGTACACCAATAGCTCAAACGTAAGTCCATTTAGTGCTGTTTTTTATGTATTTTTTTACATTTCATTTTTTATTTGTAGGTACGCAGCAAAGATGTGGATGCAATATTCAACCCAAACATGGACCCCTGCAGAAGACATTAAATCTGCCATTGAGAGATTGTCTTGTAAACTAGATGACTTAATAAGGGATGCATTGGTTTCATTAAATTATGATATGAATATCTGCTTCGACGCTGAAGAAGTTCGACGGGTTAAAGAAGCTTCTAAAGCGTATAGCATTGGTGTAAATCTATGTGGTAGATATTCCCGTGGCTTCTTAAATTTGGATGAGTTTTGTGAGCATATGGACAGAGTGGAACTAAAACATTTTCTATACGAGATAATGGAGTACCTACCTAAGAATATTATTGAAAAATATCAACTCGACCAGTCTGATGTAGAAGATAACAATGTAGATACATAAATAATATTCATCTTCTATTGTCATATTTATTACACCAAATATTGTATGTATCTGTAGTAAACAATATTCTGTATTTTATATTATATTATAAAACTGAATAAATAAAATACACATTAAAAGATTACATTCATTTTATTTCATATTTCTTATTACACAACAAAAAATACAATCATAGTATAATTAGAACAGTTTTTATTTTAATTTTATATTTAATTCTACAATTACATTCTGAGAAAATAAACAGTTGCAAGTACATCATGATTATTGTTGATAAAATTATCCAGATATCTTGATAGAAATAGGTTGCACTACTTAATTCCACAATAATAAATATTTTCTTTTTTTACTTGACATCGAGAAAACCATTCTGAACCGAGCCATCTAATGCGTTATAACTTAAATATGTATCATGAAGTATAAGTGCATACACTCGAGTTTGTTCCGGAAATTTCGCTTTTCGTGTTTCAAATTCTATTTTTATGTCGACAGTAGATGATTTCACTGCAACAGGTTGGTGTGAACAATCAATGACAAACAAAGGATTCTTCCTGAATTCCCCAAGATCCATCATGGGTTCGCTCATATCTTTATCATAGTAACTACGTTGGAAGTTCTCATAAGCATAATATGCTGCAGAATCGAGCTTCTTATCGAAATCTAAATTCCAACGTTCATATGGATATACTTCAGAGTTTAGAAATAGTCGAATATTATTTATGTCTGCGTGTTTGAACTGTGTAACATCCTTTGTTCTATCATTGGCCTGATCAGTGCCTTGAAAGCCAAGAAGGATGAAAAGTGGGCTTTCAAGACGGGTGGAGAGTTTAAGAGCCCATATGTCATAGGTAGTATCGCGTAGACAGGGAAGCTCATAAAAATCCCACGCACGGTAGACCATCTTAACTTTGGTATTATTACCACTTTTATTAATTCGATTCAATAATTTTAACTTTTGTCGATCTTCAGGTACAATGTGCCTTATCTTCCACTCAATTTTGCTGATTTCCAACTCTGCATCAATCTCACCGATATAGGAGTCTTTAAATGAGCGTGCAATTATCATAATTAATTCTTGCTTCACATTCAGAATGCCTTTGGTATAATCTTCTGCAAAACCCATAAGGAACTTAAGGGGTAGTTTGCCACTGAACACGTGACTGGTGGTATCTAAAATATCTTGTCTCTTTTCAGTGAGACCCCAACCTGTTGTTATTAATGAGCGTGCATGCGTTTGCCCATACGACACCATAGTTTTCATTGTGGTAGTAATACCAGGTCTTCTGACTACTGCTACTTGTTCACCACCCATTTCCAGTCGTATCTCTTCAAAGAGAAATGCTAGTGCATTATTTGATAAATAACAACGCTTTGTGGTGTCGCTAGGAGTAAATTTTCCCTCTATGTATATATAACTTTCTGAAATGTCGAGTATAACATCTTGAAAATTGATGGGAATACGTATTTCATCAGAGTTTCTGTAATATGGGGATCCATATGGTTTATATGTATGCTCATGTAGGCTAACTAGGGAATGATCTAACACAGGTTCATCAAACACCTCAAGTTTGTCACTAGTTGCAGTAGCCACCATTATTATGACCAATTTTTCGCAGTTTTAATCCAATAGATTTTAAAAAGGCTTGATCCTCAGCTGACAATCTATGTCTTAACTGTTTAAGGTATAGACTTTGAATGAATTGCTTTCCACATCTCCCTTTCTTTTTATCCATACTGTTGTTCGCTACAGTATCATACTGATGGTGATGTACTTGCTGTCGCTGTTTATATCGAAAACCCATTTGGTTGGTGATATCCGACTTTCTTCAATTCTAGCCTTACAATAATTTTCTCACCTCGAAAATCGATCAAATCACCGTTGTCGTCCAGTATGCGTAGTGTGATGTTGTCTATTAACTGACGCCCTTTAGGTCTAACAGGTAAATATATGATATTTTTGGGTTCTCTAGTAAGTTTGTAGCCAGGCTCAACGTCTATGTCAAATTCAAAGAGAGTGTGTGACTCTTCTGCATTCAGATAAGCTCCAGAAATAATATTGCAATCTACGCGTATCATCCTTACTTTCATAATATCAACAGGCTGTGTTGATTCGTAATTTTTATTTGGTTGTAAATATATTGGTCCAAATCCCAACAGACTTCCTATTGAATTTGGTTGTCTAAAATCTATTTCATACTTTGACAAAATCTCGCACTTTAAGGTATTGTTGTTTGCCCTTAAAGTGAATATTTGCGTGTAATCCTTTCCATCAATATTCATAGCTTTCAACATTGCAGCATAGATTTCATCAATTTCATAAGCCCCCAGAGGTATGTGAACAGTAGTGAATGTATCTTTAGCACTAACCCTATATTGGAAGATGTTATTTGTTTCATCCACATTGTATATGGAGTTGTAAGAGTAGAATCCAATTAAACCTAACCCATGACGACTGCTCCTATCCAGTTCAATGGGTGGATCAAAGTTGACACTTAGCTCACTTAAGCGGCTCGTGTTGACACTTAGCTCACTTAAGCGGCTCGTTAGTGTGAACGTGTACGACATGACTGATATAATTAAATTGTGTTACCCAATTTATTGTGGATTACAGCAATAATGGTATAATTTCCTCTTCTTAGAAGTTGATGGTAATATATTTACATTGTTATTGGATGCCACATTTACATCGTTTACCTTACAATAGCAGCAAAACATTTTTCTAGGTGTTGGACCATCATTTACGTCAACATTGCTTTCATAATCATTAAGGTAATGTTCTGTACAATATTGATATTTTAATATATCGACATCGTTCTGAAGATGTGTAGGTAGCTTATCCCATACTAATGCAATTTCATGTGAAGCCAACCCAATCATCACCTCTTTGGGCATATCTGCTAGTTGTTGTTTGCTCATCTTCAACAGACTACGCAAACGGGAGAATGCAATTAGTGAGTGACCCATTCGCTTGATACCTTCTCGATCTATTGCTGGGGTCATAGATTTCAGTTCCATGGCGTTTTATATTTGTTTCGTAGAGAGAAACTTTAAACACAAATGTCCACACAACACTGTGTTAAAATTCTGTACACGTTTGTAGTTATAGAATATTTGGTTGGCCCTCCTTGAATCGTTATTGAAATATGTAACTAATTCTATAGGTGGGGGTAAGTCGCCAAAACTATCAAAATAATTTACTAAACTACCTCGTTTTTTATATGCCACCCAATGTGTCCCAGGACCATATATACTATCCAAATTGATTATTGCGGATTCATTGTAATGTGGCCCATGTCTTGGTAGTGAGTCACGCATAAATACACCTCGAAAGTATGCTACCTTCATTTTATTAGCATAATATTTAAGATCAATGTCGGTAAGAGGTCTCCGAGGTAGGGAGTCTATTAGTTTTTTGAATTCTGTTTTAGATAAAGACCCATCCCCTTTCGGTATGGCTTCATATACATCCCCTTACCACTTTTCATAGCGATTGCTTCCATACTTCTGTTGTGTCGATTTGCTTCAGCTAATTCTTCTCTACCCTTTTTCACATCATTTACAGCTTTAGCAATACCAGCAGCCGTACCAGCCAAACTACCCAATGCAGATAATCCAGCAAAAATGGGTATTAGAGGTAAAATACCACCAACTTTTGGAATTGGTATAATTCGAGGTGTTTGAATATTGCGTTTTCCACCGGCCTGTTTTATATATCGACGTGCAGCTTTTAGAGCAATTTCAGTCACCTTCTTTTGGTCTTTTACTTTTTTGCCTCCAGCATTTCGCAGTGTGTCACGCACTTTTCGTACTATCCCAGATCCAAACGCTGTCTTTTTAACATTCTTCTTACCTTTCTTTGTTTTCTTGATGATTCGTTTCCTTATTGGATTGCGAGATATTGTTGAATTACATCCCATACCAAGACGTTGTTTTCCCTTCATTATAGTTGTGACTAACCAAGCAGCTGCCTTTTCTCCACGTCCTGCGTCTTTGGATTTCACCCGTTTCCACGCAGCCTGTTCAAGCTGATAGTCTGCTTTATGGCGGGCTGCTTGATTACTGCTATTTTTGTCGTATGCAATATCGTGTTGCTTACACGCTTTATCGAGCTGATTTATGCCAGAATCACCTCGTGCTAACCTTTTATTTAAATCTGTGCCTGGACCACAAAATTGATAACCTGGCAAATGCAACTCGACGGGGAGCTTATTAATCAGGGAATTAACTAATCCTCCACCGCGCTTCGTACGTTTTTCACGTGTGTATCGTATCGTAGAAACCATTTAAATAAGAGTTGTAAATCACACATCTACTTATATAACATTTAGCCGCGGTACAATGCACATTGTGAAACAGAAACAAACGCTTTCTATAGATAATTTGGATGAAAAAGTTGGGCGTGGGTTAAGTGCTGATAATCGCCATGGACCACTACTACCTTCAACTGTACGTGCCCTCATAATAGGACCCTCGAATTGTGGGAAAACAAATGTCTTAATATCTTTGATCACGCATCGTTTAGGTTTACGTTTTTTAAATATTTACCTATACTCAAAGTCTATAAATCAACCCAAGTATGAGTATCTACGTAATGTATTAGCGCCGATTGAGGGGTTAGGATTTTATACATTTAGTAATGGTACGCAAATAGTGGAACCATCCGAGGCAAAGCCAGAGTCTGTGTTTATATTTGACGATGTAATATGTGAGAAACAAGATGTTATAAGGGGATATTTCAGTATGGGCCGACATAGAAATGTGGATTGTTTTTATCTTGGCCAGACATACTCTCGAATCCCGAAGCAGCTAATAAGAGACAATAGTAATTTAATTGTTGTCTTTAAACAGGACGACATGAATCTGCATCACATCTTTTCCGATCATGTGTCACCTGATGTAACGTTTACAGTATTTCAAAATATGTGTGCAAAGTGCTGGAATGACAAATATGGATTTCTAGTGATTGATAAGGATAGAGAAGTACAAGGTGGGCGATATAGAAAAGGGTTTGATAGCTTCATATATCCATAATGCATTTTATTAAAAACTTCACTTGAATTACATACGTCGTTAGGATTACTTCGTTTACGTATGCGCTAAGATGAAGGTTACCAAAGATAATAAAAAATATAACAATCTTGCACATCCCAGTAGCGAAATAACACTCAAGCGACAGCTGATTGAGGCAACAGATGCTGTGCGGAAGAAGTTTAACTATATCAAGAACAAAGATATGGAGATGCACGTAACACTTGAAAAGATCTACCAACCGATAACTGAACCTTTAAATGTTATATCTTCAGCAGCAGAGAACAAATCTCATATCCAACAATTACATTCAAAACCATCATCATCAAGGGTGTCCACCCAGAGGGCTGTATCATGGGAGAGTGCTTCTGAAGAAGGATCCGATAAGTATGTAGGTGGTGATGATGTTCCACATTATATCCCCATTATGGAAACACCACCATCGTCAATAAGAACAACCCCTGTATCCGAAACTTCTCCAGCTAGTAAACTAGAAAAAAGACATGAGGTTGTAAAAAGACATATACAAAATTTAAAATCTGGTGATTCCAAGTATGATAGTTTATATGGAGTGCGTGTAGATCCCAAGACAGGCAAACTGCTGATGGGCAATGCCGAAATACGTTTTTCCCATGGAAATATTACGCTATGGTATGGCAATAAGAAACTTGGCGTGTATCTAGGTAGTCCTAAATTGTACGATCTAATATTTCTAAAACGCCCAACAATTTTAGATGATAATAGAGAGGGTGTTCTCGATGATGAATGGAGTAAGATATATGGAGAAATACTAAGAAAAACAAAGGCACCTTACAAAAAATTCGATGTAGCGAATGGCTATAACACTACTAAGCGTGGAAAATTTCACAAAATTATCAAACCATTAACATCTTCTACAATTGCGACACGATCGTCAACAAGTGGTCACGGCTTAAAACGTGTACCTACCCACAAATTGTACAGAAATAAAGATAAAGAATATATTTTTTGGAATAAACCCAGCGAACTCGTGGATCGTCTACGTCTACTATGGAGTTCGAAAATAGCGGGAAATAACAACCACGACAATGAAATAATAGAAATAATATCAGAACTTAGGGAAGAAAAAATAGTGTATTAAAGATGAAATAAAACATAGTATCATTATACTTAATAAGTATTATATAGTCTGAAATTTTATAAACTGGATCAGATGCAGTCAGAAATGTCTACTGTAAACACTATCGACAAATTTGGACGCAGCAAAAGAATTAGTGCGAGTAAGTTAATAGCCCATCGTGGATTACCTGGCGTGGGTTTTAAACTTACCAGAGATAATCACTATGATATTGAAAATAAGCGTTTAAAAAATTTAGGGGAACCTGTCGATGATCAAGATGGTGCAACATGTAATTACGTTAACAAGCGTCTACAAACAAATGATGAAAATGCTGCCAAAGCTATTTTTGATACAACCGATGTAATTATTGGGGAAATGAAAAAATATGTTGATGTGGGACTTATAAGAAGTGGAGAAGAAAATCGCGCTATTTTCAATAAACAAAATAATGAGATGATGCAGAAAATGAAAATAGAAATGAGGAAATATGTTGATAAAGCAATTTCTGAAGTTAAACGTTCGGCCATAAACAATCGCAATACTTTAATCACTAGAATCTCTAAATTAGAGCATATTGCCACCGAACTCCATGTATCATGAAGTATAAGTGCATACACTCGAGTTTGTTCCGGAAATTTCGCTTTTCGTGTTTCAAATTCTATTTTTATGTCGACAGTAGATGATTTCACTGCAACAGGTTGGTGTGAACAATCAATGACAAACAAAGGATTCTTCCTGAATTCCCCAAGATCCATCATGGTGGATCTTGGGGAATTCAGGAAGAATCCTTTGTTTGTCATTGATTGTTCACACCAACCTGTTGCAGTGAAATCATCTACTGTCGACATAAAAATAGAATTTGAAACACGAAAAGCGAAATTTCCGGAACAAACTCGAGTGTATGCACTTATACTTCATGATACATGGAGTTCGGTGGCAATATGCTCTAATTTAGAGATTCTAGTGATTAAAGTATTGCGATTGTTTATGGCCGAACGTTTAACTTCAGAAATTGCTTTATCAACATATTTCCTCATTTCTATTTTCATTTTCTGCATCATCTCATTATTTTGTTTATTGAAAATAGCGCGATTTTCTTCTCCACTTCTTATAAGTCCCACATCAACATATTTTTTCATTTCCCCAATAATTACATCGGTTGTATCAAAAATAGCTTTGGCAGCATTTTCATCATTTGTTTGTAGACGCTTGTTAACGTAATTACATGTTGCACCATCTTGATCATCGACAGGTTCCCCTAAATTTTTTAAACGCTTATTTTCAATATCATAGTGATTATCTCTGGTAAGTTTAAAACCCACGCCAGGTAATCCACGATGGGCTATTAACTTACTCGCACTAATTCTTTTGCTGCGTCCAAATTTGTCGATAGTGTTTACAGTAGACATTTCTGACTGCATCTGATCCAGTTTATAAAATTTCAGACTATATAATACTTATTAAGTATAATGATACTATGTTTTATTTCATCTTTAATACACTATTTTTTCTTCCCTAAGTTCTGATATTATTTCTATTATTTCATTGTCGTGGTTGTTATTTCCCGCTATTTTCGAACTCCATAGTAGACGTAGACGATCCACGAGTTCGCTGGGTTTATTCCAAAAAATATATTCTTTATCTTTATTTCTGTACAATTTGTGGGTAGGTACACGTTTTAAGCCGTGACCACTTGTTGACGATCGTGTCGCAATTGTAGAAGATGTTAATGGTTTGATAATTTTGTGAAATTTTCCACGCTTAGTAGTGTTATAGCCATTCGCTACATCGAATTTTTTGTAAGGTGCCTTTGTTTTTCTTAGTATTTCTCCATATATCTTACTCCATTCATCATCGAGAACACCCTCTCTATTATCATCTAAAATTGTTGGGCGTTTTAGAAATATTAGATCGTACAATTTAGGACTACCTAGATACACGCCAAGTTTCTTATTGCCATACCATAGCGTAATATTTCCATGGGAAAAACGTATTTCGGCATTGCCCATCAGCAGTTTGCCTGTCTTGGGATCTACACGCACTCCATATAAACTATCATACTTGGAATCACCAGATTTTAAATTTTGTATATGTCTTTTTACAACCTCATGTCTTTTTTCTAGTTTACTAGCTGGAGAAGTTTCGGATACAGGGGTTGTTCTTATTGACGATGGTGGTGTTTCCATAATGGGGATATAATGTGGAACATCATCACCACCTACATACTTATCGGATCCTTCTTCAGAAGCACTCTCCCATGATACAGCCCTCTGGGTGGACACCCTTGATGATGATGGTTTTGAATGTAATTGTTGGATATGAGATTTGTTCTCTGCTGCTGAAGATATAACATTTAAAGGTTCAGTTATCGGTTGGTAGATCTTTTCAAGTGTTACGTGCATCTCCATATCTTTGTTCTTGATATAGTTAAACTTCTTCCGCACAGCATCTGTTGCCTCAATCAGCTGTCGCTTGAGTGTTATTTCGCTACTGGGATGTGCAAGATTGTTATATTTTTTATTATCTTTGGTAACCTTCATCTTAGCGCATACGTAAACGAAGTAATCCTAACGACGTATGTAATTCAAGTGAAGTTTTTAATAAAATGCATTATGGATATATGAAGCTATCAAACCCTTTTCTATATCGCCCACCTTGTACTTCTCTATCCTTATCAATCACTAGAAATCCATATTTGTCATTCCAGCACTTTGCACACATATTTTGAAATACTGTAAACGTTACATCAGGTGACACATGATCGGAAAAGATGTGATGCAGATTCATGTCGTCCTGTTTAAAGACAACAATTAAATTACTATTGTCTCTTATTAGCTGCTTCGGGATTCGAGAGTATGTCTGGCCAAGATAAAAACAATCCACATTTCTATGTCGGCCCATACTGAAATATCCCCTTATAACATCTTGTTTCTCACATATTACATCGTCAAATATAAACACAGACTCTGGCTTTGCCTCGGATGGTTCCACTATTTGCGTACCATTACTAAATGTATAAAATCCTAACCCCTCAATCGGCGCTAATACATTACGTAGATACTCATACTTGGGTTGATTTATAGACTTTGAGTATAGGTAAATATTTAAAAAACGTAAACCTAAACGATGCGTGATCAAAGATATTAAGACATTTGTTTTCCCACAATTCGAGGGTCCTATTATGAGGGCACGTACAGTTGAAGGTAGTAGTGGTCCATGGCGATTATCAGCACTTAACCCACGCCCAACTTTTTCATCCAAATTATCTATAGAAAGCGTTTGTTTCTGTTTCACAATGTGCATTGTACCGCGGCTAAATGTTATATAAGTAGATGTGTGATTTACAACTCTTATTTAAATGGTTTCTACGATACGATACACACGTGAAAAACGTACGAAGCGCGGTGGAGGATTAGTTAATTCCCTGATTAATAAGCTCCCCGTCGAGTTGCATTTGCCAGGTTATCAATTTTGTGGTCCAGGCACAGATTTAAATAAAAGGTTAGCACGAGGTGATTCTGGCATAAATCAGCTCGATAAAGCGTGTAAGCAACACGATATTGCATACGACAAAAATAGCAGTAATCAAGCAGCCCGCCATAAAGCAGACTATCAGCTTGAACAGGCTGCGTGGAAACGGGTGAAATCCAAAGACGCAGGACGTGGAGAAAAGGCAGCTGCTTGGTTAGTCACAACTATAATGAAGGGAAAACAACGTCTTGGTATGGGATGTAATTCAACAATATCTCGCAATCCAATAAGGAAACGAATCATCAAGAAAACAAAGAAAGGTAAGAAGAATGTTAAAAAGACAGCGTTTGGATCTGGGATAGTACGAAAAGTGCGTGACACACTGCGAAATGCTGGAGGCAAAAAAGTAAAAGACCAAAAGAAGGTGACTGAAATTGCTCTAAAAGCTGCACGTCGATATATAAAACAGGCCGGTGGAAAACGCAATATTCAAACACCTCGAATTATACCAATTCCAAAAGTTGGTGGTATTTTACCTCTAATACCCATTTTTGCTGGATTATCTGCATTGGGTAGTTTGGCTGGTACGGCTGCTGGTATTGCTAAAGCTGTAAATGATGTGAAAAAGGGTAGAGAAGAATTAGCTGAAGCAAATCGACACAACAGAAGTATGGAAGCAATCGCTATGAAAAGTGGTAAGGGGATGTATATGAAGCCATACCGAAAGGGGATGGGTCTTTATCTAAAACAGAATTCAAAAAACTAATAGACTCCCTACCTCGGAGACCTCTTACCGACATTGATCTTAAATATTATGCTAATAAAATGAAGGTAGCATACTTTCGAGGTGTATTTATGCGTGACTCACTACCAAGACATGGGCCACATTACAATGAATCCGCAATAATCAATTTGGATAGTATATATGGTCCTGGGACACATTGGGTGGCATATAAAAAACGAGGTAGTTTAGTAAATTATTTTGATAGTTTTGGCGACTTACCCCCACCTATAGAATTAGTTACATATTTCAATAACGATTCAAGGAGGGCCAACCAAATATTCTATAACTACAAACGTGTACAGAATTTTAACACAGTGTTGTGTGGACATTTGTGTTTAAAGTTTCTCTCTACGAAACAAATATAAAACGCCATGGAACTGAAATCTATGACCCCAGCAATAGATCGAGAAGGTATCAAGCGAATGGGTCACTCACTAATTGCATTCTCCCGTTTGCGTAGTCTGTTGAAGATGAGCAAACAACAACTAGCAGATATGCCCAAAGAGGTGATGATTGGGTTGGCTTCACATGAAATTGCATTAGTATGGGATAAGCTACCTACACATCTTCAGAACGATGTCGATATATTAAAATATCAATATTGTACAGAACATTACCTTAATGATTATGAAAGCAATGTTGACGTAAATGATGGTCCAACACCTAGAAAAATGTTTTGCTGCTATTGTAAGGTAAACGATGTAAATGTGGCATCCAATAACAATGTAAATATATTACCATCAACTTCTAAGAAGAGGAAATTATACCATTATTGCTGTAATCCACAATAAATTGGGTAACACAATTTAATTATATCAGTCATGTCGTACACGTTCACACTAACGAGCCGCTTAAGTGAGCTAAGTGTCAACACGAGCCGCTTAAGTGAGCTAAGTGTCAACTTTGATCCACCCATTGAACTGGATAGGAGCAGTCGTCATGGGTTAGGTTTAATTGGATTCTACTCTTACAACTCCATATACAATGTGGATGAAACAAATAACATCTTCCAATATAGGGTTAGTGCTAAAGATACATTCACTACTGTTCACATACCTCTGGGGGCTTATGAAATTGATGAAATCTATGCTGCAATGTTGAAAGCTATGAATATTGATGGAAAGGATTACACGCAAATATTCACTTTAAGGGCAAACAACAATACCTTAAAGTGCGAGATTTTGTCAAAGTATGAAATAGATTTTAGACAACCAAATTCAATAGGAAGTCTGTTGGGATTTGGACCAATATATTTACAACCAAATAAAAATTACGAATCAACACAGCCTGTTGATATTATGAAAGTAAGGATGATACGCGTAGATTGCAATATTATTTCTGGAGCTTATCTGAATGCAGAAGAGTCACACACTCTCTTTGAATTTGACATAGACGTTGAGCCTGGCTACAAACTTACTAGAGAACCCAAAAATATCATATATTTACCTGTTAGACCTAAAGGGCGTCAGTTAATAGACAACATCACACTACGCATACTGGACGACAACGGTGATTTGATCGATTTTCGAGGTGAGAAAATTATTGTAAGGCTAGAATTGAAGAAAGTCGGATATCACCAACCAAATGGGTTTTCGATATAAACAGCGACAGCAAGTACATCACCATCAGTATGATACTGTAGCGAACAACAGTATGGATAAAAAGAAAGGGAGATGTGGAAAGCAATTCATTCAAAGTCTATACCTTAAACAGTTAAGACATAGATTGTCAGCTGAGGATCAAGCCTTTTTAAAATCTATTGGATTAAAACTGCGAAAAATTGGTCATAATAATGGTGGCTACTGCAACTAGTGACAAACTTGAGGTGTTTGATGAACCTGTGTTAGATCATTCCCTAGTTAGCCTACATGAGCATACATATAAACCATATGGATCCCCATATTACAGAAACTCTGATGAAATACGTATTCCCATCAATTTTCAAGATGTTATACTCGACATTTCAGAAAGTTATATATACATAGAGGGAAAATTTACTCCTAGCGACACCACAAAGCGTTGTTATTTATCAAATAATGCACTAGCATTTCTCTTTGAAGAGATACGACTGGAAATGGGTGGTGAACAAGTAGCAGTAGTCAGAAGACCTGGTATTACTACCACAATGAAAACTATGGTGTCGTATGGGCAAACGCATGCACGCTCATTAATAACAACAGGTTGGGGTCTCACTGAAAAGAGACAAGATATTTTAGATACCACCAGTCACGTGTTCAGTGGCAAACTACCCCTTAAGTTCCTTATGGGTTTTGCAGAAGATTATACCAAAGGCATTCTGAATGTGAAGCAAGAATTAATTATGATAATTGCACGCTCATTTAAAGACTCCTATATCGGTGAGGTTGATGCAGAGTTGGAAATCAGCAAAATTGAGTGGAAGATAAGGCACATTGTACCTGAAGATCGACAAAAGTTAAAATTATTGAATCGAATTAATAAAAGTGGTAATAATACCAAAGTTAAGATGGTCTACCGTGCGTGGGATTTTTATGAGCTTCCCTGTCTACGCGATACTACCTATGACATATGGGCTCTTAAACTCTCCACCCGTCTTGAAAGCCCACTTTTCATCCTTCTTGGCTTTCAAGGCACTGATCAGGCCAATGATAGAACAAAGGATGTTACACAGTTCAAACACGCAGACATAAATAATATTCGACTATTTCTAAACTCTGAAGTATATCCATATGAACGTTGGAATTTAGATTTCGATAAGAAGCTCGATTCTGCAGCATATTATGCTTATGAGAACTTCCAACGTAGTTACTATGATAAAGATATGAGCGAACCCATGATGGATCTTGGGGAATTCAGGAAGAATCCTTTGTTTGTCATTGATTGTTCACACCAACCTGTTGCAGTGAAATCATCTACTGTCGACATAAAAATAGAATTTGAAACACGAAAAGCGAAATTTCCGGAACAAACTCGAGTGTATGCACTTATACTTCATGATACATATTTAAGTTATAACGCATTAGATGGCTCGGTTCAGAATGGTTTTCTCGATGTCAAGTAAAAAAAGAAAATATTTATTATTGTGGAATTAAGTAGTGCAACCTATTTCTATCAAGATATCTGGATAATTTTATCAACAATAATCATGATGTACTTGCAACTGTTTATTTTCTCAGAATGTAATTGTAGAATTAAATATAAAATTAAAATAAAAACTGTTCTAATTATACTATGATTGTATTTTTTGTTGTGTAATAAGAAATATGAAATAAAATGAATGTAATCTTTTAATGTGTATTTTATTTATTCAGTTTTATAATATAATATAAAATACAGAATATTGTTTACTACAGATACATACAATATTTGGTGTAATAAATATGACAATAGAAGATGAATATTATTTATGTATCTACATTGTTATCTTCTACATCAGACTGGTCGAGTTGATATTTTTCAATAATATTCTTAGGTAGGTACTCCATTATCTCGTATAGAAAATGTTTTAGTTCCACTCTGTCCATATGCTCACAAAACTCATCCAAATTTAAGAAGCCACGGGAATATCTACCACATAGATTTACACCAATGCTATACGCTTTAGAAGCTTCTTTAACCCGTCGAACTTCTTCAGCGTCGAAGCAGATATTCATATCATAATTTAATGAAACCAATGCATCCCTTATTAAGTCATCTAGTTTACAAGACAATCTCTCAATGGCAGATTTAATGTCTTCTGCAGGGGTCCATGTTTGGGTTGAATATTGCATCCACATCTTTGCTGCGTACCTACAAATAAAAAATGAAATGTAAAAAAATACATAAAAAACAGCACTAAATGGACTTACGTTTGAGCTATTGGTGTACACGAAGTAAAAATATGTTGTACAAATGTCAATTTAGATATATCAGAATCTTTATAGGCTAACAAGTGATACTATTCTATAATACTCCTAGCATTCTTCCACAATATTCCATTTCTACTTAATACTTAAACTTAGCTAACTTAAATACTTTACGATTATTTTTGTTTGAGAATTAAACACCGAAACTTATTAATGGACTAGATTTTGCTCCAACAGTATGGATAAAAAGAAAGGGAGATGTGGAAAGCAATTCATTCAAAGTCTGCTTATGAGAACTTCCAACGTAGTTACTATGATAAAGATATGAGCGAACCCATGATGGATCTTGGGGAATTCAGGAAGAATCCTTTGTTTGTCATTGATTGTTCACACCAACCTGTTGCAGTGAAATCATCTACTGTCGACATAAAAATAGAATTTGAAACACGAAAAGCGAAATTTCCGGAACAAACTCGAGTGTATGCACTTATACTTCATGATACATATTTAAGTTATAACGCATTAGATGGCTCGGTTCAGAATGGTTTTCTCGATGTCAAGTAAAAAAAGAAAATATTTATTATTGTGGAATTAAGTAGTGCAACCTATTTCTATCAAGATATCTGGATAATTTTATCAACAATAATCATGATGTACTTGCAACTGTTTATTTTCTCAGAATGTAATTGTAGAATTAAATATAAAATTAAAATAAAAACTGTTCTAATTATACTATGATTGTATTTTTTGTTGTGTAATAAGAAATATGAAATAAAATGAATGTAATCTTTTAATGTGTATTTTATTTATTCAGTTTTATAATATAATATAAAATACAGAATATTGTTTACTACAGATACATACAATATTTGGTGTAATAAATATGACAATAGAAGATGAATATTATTTATGTATCTACATTGTTATCTTCTACATCAGACTGGTCGAGTTGATATTTTTCAATAATATTCTTAGGTAGGTACTCCATTATCTCGTATAGAAAATGTTTTAGTTCCACTCTGTCCATATGCTCACAAAACTCATCCAAATTTAAGAAGCCACGGGAATATCTACCACATAGATTTACACCAATGCTATACGCTTTAGAAGCTTCTTTAACCCGTCGAACTTCTTCAGCGTCGAAGCAGATATTCATATCATAATTTAATGAAACCAATGCATCCCTTATTAAGTCATCTAGTTTACAAGACAATCTCTCAATGGCAGATTTAATGTCTTCTGCAGGGGTCCATGTTTGGGTTGAATATTGCATCCACATCTTTGCTGCGTACCTACAAATAAAAAATGAAATGTAAAAAAATACATAAAAAACAGCACTAAATGGACTTACGTTTGAGCTATTGGTGTACACGAAGTAAAAATATGTTGTACAAATGTCAATTTAGATATATCAGAATCTTTATAGGCTAACAAGTGATACTATTCTATAATACTCCTAGCATTCTTCCACAATATTCCATTTCTACTTAATACTTAAACTTAGCTAACTTAAATACTTTACGATTATTTTTGTTTGAGAATTAAACACCGAAACTTATTAATGGACTAGATTTTGCTCCAGGATAAGCTGGAGAACTTTGTCCTAAATATGTCAATGTAACTTTACCATTTGACGAATTTATTTTATCGATAGTGTTCTCACATATAATTTCCACAAACCGTTTCGGTAAAAATGATTTAAAAGTCGTAATTGAACTTTCCTCAAACAAAGTTACTATGATTGATTTTCCAAATCTTGTATTAACCAAAGATATTTTTTTTATGATATAAGGTTTATTTAAAATTAACGCTGAAATGGATCTTTGCTCTAAAACCTGCATATCTTGATTTATTAGCTCATTAAGTGCTAATAAGTCAACTTCGGAAATTGCCATATTTAAAATGAATATAATGAAAGAATTATAAAGAGTAATATAAGATATTGCTCACTTGAAATAACTGAAGTCACTGACTGCACTAGGCTGATTTGTTAGCTGTAGATGGTTCACGATAGAACACGATAGAAATGATTTTGTGTTGCGACTACATCTTCTTTATAGCAGTCTAGCTGAGCTACCCCACCACCACTACTTGGAGTACTCATACACATATTGGTACATACACTAATTACAACTACAATTGCATTGCACCACTCCAATTACCTCTATTGCAATTACATCAGTCTAATTACTGCACATTACTCTACTTACCTCTATTGCAACTACATCAGGCTAATTACCGACAATACTCTAATTACCTCTATTGCAATTACATCAGTCTAATTACCTACATTACTCGAATTACCCTAGTTACCCCCCACCACAAAAAAAAAAGGGTGGGGGGAGACCCAGCTCCGCCATTACTACTCTACTCAATGACCAATGCAACTTAGGAACTAGAGTTAATAGAGCTACATACATTTGAAAATATTATTTTTTTAAATTAAATATTTCTTGTTTTATTGTGATATTGATGTCTTCCATAAAACTATATCAACCACTTTCAACAACCAATGGAACGGAAACCGAGAAACTAAAAATTAGCAAGAGCACTCAACGTAGCTTAGCTCAGTTTAGTAATATGTTAAAGAGGATTTAGTGCTATATTCTAGACACTAGAGGATGCCTTGAAGATATTCAATAATTGAGATTCTTTATCTCCCAGGAGCGTCATTCCATTATTGAGAAACATCGAAGAGCACATATGTTTTTGAACCATTATAGAACGTCAACAAATTATTATTTTATGCACCAGGTACCTACCTGCGGAATCGAAATGCTGCGATAAACTAAAATTTGAATTCTGTCACGGCAATTTATTAAACGATATCTGTTACTTTTCAAAGGGGTTTGTGAACAAACATATAAAATGTAGTATCCACACTCCACAGATCCATACGCTAACATTTCAGGTGTTCCCAATTTAGAATGTATAATATGAAAAACCGAGAGAAAAACAGAATGGAGTAAGTACGGAGTCTAAACCTTTTAATGAGTAGATTCATTTAATATTAAAATTTTGAAAAAGCATAATGGATGTCCTCATCAACCAGGATCCTGCTTGATGAACACAATTTGCATCTTTGAAATTGACACCATAGGTTTCCTGGATTGCTGGGAAAGGTTCACAGAAATGGCCGGCAAAATCTCCAGTAGAGTTATTCTGATTTTATATTCATTAATTGCACTATAAATTCCGCATATAATAAATTACTTATAAGATTCAATATTTACAAATTAAACAAATATGCCGATTCTTGAATGGAATGTAAAATATTCCAATTGATTATCGCGTGTTTCAAAGGATTTAAACACTGAAGTTCACTGGTAATATAATTAGATGCTTTTCTATGTTGCGATCGTATCTCCTTTTTATTTCCCATTTCAATGGCAGGTAAATAAATAGTATAATTTTCGGGCAAATTGCAGTAAATCGAATCTAATTCATAACTGTGTGTAGCTCTCATGGCTTTGAAGTCGAACTGCGCCTGCAATGTGTAGTTGAATCTAGCTATCCCGACGGAAGTATTGCCCCGTTGCGAAGCCTCTACGGTCGTGATGTATCAGGCGCATACATCTCTGTAATGGAGCTCTTATATGACCACTAGTGCTGACTTCGCTCTTTCATTCTTCTCAACTGTGTCGAGTGCCATATCTCATTTTATACGTAGTAGCATCTTTCCTAAGGAAATTTAAATAAATCGTTAAGATGTTTTTGATTGCAAAAATAACGTATGGATACTATTTGTAGCAGGGATTTTTAAAAACATCTTTAAATAGTATAGTTGTGAAATTAATTACTGCTATCTCAAAATATTTGGTAATTTCCCATAAAGAATAATCGTTTTTAAACTGTTAACAAATATGTTTTACTTGTCACTATGAACTTATTCATTAATGCCATAGAGTAATAGAGCCTCATCAAATACTGAATACTGGTAATTGAGGTGCATAAAGAAGTTTATGGTATTTGTTCATCAGAGTCATTAAACTTTATGACGCGGAGATAACCTCACTGTTCATCAAGTTGACGGTAGCTGGCACCGTCTGTACTAATTTCGAGAAGAATAAATAACAGACAGTTGTTAATTTCAGTGTATTGTTTAATGTAATAGGTTTATCAAGTTTAAATGTAATGTAAGTAAATATGTATTATATTTCTGATGAGGGGTATCTACCGAATCATGGGTGTGAATTCCATTTAACTTTTAAAGATTATACAACGAGGGTCAACTCGATGTTGCGATCTCATTCGATCCATCAAGAATTATTTATTGTACCAAACTAATTGGATACTTTTGAAACATCTGACTCTCTTGTTTCATGTCGTGTATACAGGGTGTCCACTTTTTCAATGGGATTGTATGGGTAACTCCTAAACCGTAAGATATAGAAGATCGGTTGCTTGGATACATTTTTCAGATTTGATCGTCGAACTGTCAAATTGTCTTGTTTAAAATTTAACTTGTTCATGTAATTTAAATTGTTATTAAAATTATAGAAAATATTTCAATTAAGTAATTGAGTTATGGTGAGGTATACACTAGACGAGAAATGAGATATGTTCGAAGTCTACATTAAATGCTATACTTAGAAATTAGTGTTGTAGTAAAAGTTGAATGGTGTTCTGTTGCCTATTTAAAATTCTCAAATTTGCATTTATTTTAATATTGAATAATGAAACCAAATAAAATAAAAGATTGCTTTAGTCTTAGCATACCTTTTTATTAAATATGAAAAATAATTACCTACAGGCTACATAAATTGTTCAATAGATGTTGGTTGATGTTCGGAGGTCCCTTTGGCGAATTGCTGCTTGAATTGCCTCAGGTTCAATTGCTTCAAATGCCTCCATTATTTTTCCCATGGATCTTCCATGGTTCTTTTAGGCCAGTCATATACTTTATTTTTAAGATACCCCCACAGATAGTAAGAGGATTAAAATCCTAACAATTGCCGCATGGTGAGAAGCAGCTCCATCCTGTTGGAACCAGATCCTGTTTTGTCGAAGGTGTTGTCGAAGTTCTAATGGCAAATCGTCAATCATGTCTTCAATGACGTCAATATATTTTTGTGCGCTGAGGTTGCCTTCAATGAAATAAAAACCCAATAATTGATTGTATATGAGGTCACAGATTTAAAGAAAACCGAACCTGGGGTCGTACCTATTGGACGAGGTGAGGGTTGTTAGTTGCATATAAATGCTTATTTTTTCCATTAAACATCCATTTATTTGTACATGATGTTTCATCTCCATATGTAATCTTACAGGAAAAATTATTATCGTTCCGTAAATTGCTTCTAAACCAATTACAAAACTCCAGTCTTCTTTGTGAATCGTTAGGGTTTAGATTTTGGACTGGCTGATACTTGTTGTCATGGTACCCATGTTTCTTTAATATTTGCTAAACACGACATTTAGATAAATTATACTCAGATGCCAATTTTTCTACAAGAATTTTCTGGGTTTACCTATTATGAATTTGCCCTAAAATATTAATTTCACTTAAGGGTTCTCTCCTTGTTACGTAATGATCTCTACTCCTAGTGAAAGAACTGCATTCTGTCAAAATTTGGGATAAACGACGAAATATTTTAATATTCGGATGATTTCTCTCAGGCTATAATTCCACATATCGTTGTTTTGCCAGTAATGAATTTCTGTAACATTTAATGTAGACTTAGAACATATCTCTTTTTACAAGCTTTTATTTTACTTGCAATGTATGTATGTTTGTTTGTTTGTTTGTTTGTTTAGGTCAAATCTTGCAACTGAATTTTAAAATAGTTATCCCCAACCGATTGAGCTGAAATTTTGCATACACGTTTATTTCTTCTAGTGTATACCTCACCATAATTCAATTAGCTAAAATAGTTTCTATTAATTACTTAATAGCAATTTAAATTAGTACTTGTACATATAAAATTTTAAACAAAACTACTTGACAGTTTTACAAGGGATCACACTTCTAGAACAGTTAACAGGTGGTTTCCTAAACATATTTTTAGAGCAAATTGACCTTAATAAGGTGTTGTAAGGGATCAAATTCTTAACAACTTTTCCTTATAAAATTTTGTATCTTTAATACTTAACGAGTTACAGCGCATTACCTATATGACAAAAATTGCAAAAGCTGCAGGGGTGGTCTTGTAAACATGTTTTTACAAACAAATTTTATAAAGTTGATCTGAATTTGATCCTTAACTTTTATTAAGGTAATTTTTTTGTAAAAACATGTTTACGAGACTACTCCTGCAGCGTGCGCAATTTCTGTCATATAATGTATTGTATTAGAGATACAAAAAAATTTTATAAGGAAGAGTTGTTCAGAATGTGATCCTAACTTTTATTTATTTATTTTGTTCTAAAAAAATGTTTAGGAAACCACCCCTATAACGCAAATCGTACCAAGAGTTCGAGTGTGATCTTTTAGTTGGATACTCAGGAGGCAGTCCCCAAGCGACCCTGAAAAATTCATCCGGTTTGGAATTTTTTTTTTAAATTGGCATCTTTATCGGATTACAAATCACTTTTACAGACCCATCCAGATGGTCTATGTGGTCAATCTGAAGTTGACAAAAATAACACTGAGGCTGTGATTTTATACTTAGTTGTCCAGGGTTTGATCAATTTGCTTAATACTAAACAAAATGTCACGGAAATAGAAATAAATAGTGCTACTTATAGTTTAGTGAACGTACGTGATGCTGAAGTACAAGTAAACACACAAAAAATTTCAACTTTTAGGAACTTATTAAAAACCGAGTGAAAAACGGACAGCTCTTTAAGAAGTTCTACTGGAATAAACGACTATCAAAACAACATTAACAATAATTAAAAAACACAGGAAAATAGCCAAAAACGCTAGAAAACCTCGAAAACAACACTACCAAAAAGTTTATTTCAACTAGATAATTGTAAATCTGTCTGAGAAATATCATCATACTTCTTAGAGAATAATTGTTAAAAAAGTGTGATTTTTTTAGAGCAGAACGAAAATAAATTTTTTTTCAGCAGTATATGAACTATCTCGTACCTACTAAACTTAATGCATTTATTATATTAAATTCCATGCCCCTATTACATATAAATTATACTTATACCAATAAAAATGTAACATTCTGTGTTAAAGCATTTGACGCAGTGTGACAATCGAATTCGCCGGATAAACTTGAAAAGGCAGGTATTCAAACAGCTACGTTTGATGTCCTGAAACCTCCTAAAGGCTAGAAAGCAATTTGTTGAAGTTGAAAAACAAGGCTTACACAAAATGTGGTTGTCCTTCAAATATAAAATTATATTTTCATGAATAATTTATAAGCTTGGCAACGTGTTAGAAATATTCTCTAAATTGGGTAAATGACATTCGAAGGAACAGTGTAGTCATATACGCTTTATTTGATATTATTCTGATGTTAATGGGGTAATAAATTGAAATAGAAGCAACTATTATGATCTGATTTAAATATATACGACTTTTCTTAATGCCATTAAATTTACTTGTAATTCGATAAAATTGTTTTATTTTTACACCTTCATTCCCGTCTTCTAAAAAGCTGTATTAAGCACCACAGGAGGGGCATTTATAAACAGCACATAGGTACCCAAATCAGAGTATACTGGGAAAAATCCCAATGTCACAATCAGGAACTATTGGGACGATAGTCGAGTATGCTTGATAACACAACAGACTATATTAGTGACATTGTAAATCAGTACACAAGTGTTGAGCTAATGATGGGCTCGGAGTGTCCTGATAAAATTAATTTAGTTAATAATGGTGTAAATAAACTCCATAACATAAATAATTTTGGAGCAAAGATAAATTTTGAGGACCTGAACCAACTTCACACAGATCTTATGGAACTGTAGAATCAATAATCGGAAACAAACAAGAAAAATAATAAAAGCCACTGGGAGAAGTTGCCTACGAGTCATAACAGGACAATGTCTTCTAAATAAACACATCATCGCCAAAAGGCAGAACCAATCCCATTTGGAAAGGATGCGAGAAGGAAAATGAAACTTCTTTAATTTTTTATGCCACTGTGAGGCCCTTAGAGAACGAAGACAGTGGTTCTTCGGATACCCCAGAATTATCACAACAGGTAGGACTCACTATAATAAATTATTGGAGTTCCTGAAAGCGACAGGGATCTTAAATGTAATTTGAATATCATATGGTACCACAAGAAATTAAAGAGTGGTAGTAAACAGGGACGCTAGCTGAAGGAACAAAAAATTAGGTACTTGAGGACATGGACACGACTGAGGAAAATTTAAAATACATTGACTGTTTGAAATGCAAGAAAGCAAATCATTAGGTAGTTTCATTAATAATTTAAGGAGATAATAAAAATGCACTAAAAAAGATAAATGATAGTAAAAATCTGTGTCAGTTTCATTAAAAATATTACACCCCGGGTCTACCGGAATTCACATTAACTTACCTTATTGTGATAATATGTAGCCCTACAAGGAACTAGTAACTTTTACCGCTGCAGACAGATTAGTATGTAGGCATTGATATTAAAGAAATAAAAATAAGAAGCTAAATTTCTTAGATTTTATAATTTCTACAAATTTAAGTATCGCTTTCTTTAGGATCTATATTCTTTAAATTGGGGCTTTCTATACAGAATGATAACATTAATGATATGGTAGAATTTTGGAATACCAAATTGTTGTATCTATTTGATCTATTTAACACCTATTTCCTCATTGAATAACTAAACAAGAGACATCATGTCTTACTAAAAATATTAAATATGTGGTTAAACTAAAGATAAAGCTCTTAAGAAATGCAAAAAATTTAATACTAATGACTCTTGGAACTAAGGATTTAAGAAACTGTGTAAACAGATCTATTAAACTGAAGAAAATGTCTTATTTAACAATATAAATGCAGATCATAATACGTATTTTGGCGTATTTTAAAGTCATATACTATCAGCTACCGGTTATAATTAGGGTAAATGATGATCATTGTAAGTTCTTAACCGATTTTCGTGATCTATGCGTAAAAATGTTTTTAGAAGATAAAAGAAAAGTATTTAATTCGCCATTTAAAAAAAATTCCAGTGCCTTTTAAATATTAGGTAAATTTGACCACTTCCGCCATATTGGATTTATGATTCATGTCAATTTCTGACATTCAATATTGTAGTGGAAGCCTTTGGATTTTAAATGATGCAAAAAAAATTAAAATCGGTAAGGAATCAAAAAAGTTATAAAGGAAAATAAAAATTTCTGTTTTTACCAATGCTGCGGAGACGTTCATAACACACCTCTACATTTTTTGGTACAGCTCCGTAGTTCTTTGACCGATTTTTTAAAACTACCCATCAAAATATTGCCACAAGACCAGTCATGATGATGAAACAAACCGTTTGTAAATTTGGCATTTCAACAAAATTCCAGCAGTTATTAAAAACTGCTCAAGTTTAAATACGTGTGCCTTGACATTTATGATCATAATATCAGCTTCTGACAGAGAATCGTTTAGCTGAAAGATTTAGCTGTCGAACGAATCCAAAAAGTAGAAAATCGCTGAAAAAATAAATGAGTTATAAGGTAAAATGAAAATTCCGGTTTTTTTTTGGACCACCCGATATATTACGAAAATCTGAATGCGGACATCGAATTTGGTAGCTATCACCCTATAAAATGCCATAGATATTTAAGTAAATAATAGCCAACATATTTTGATGGTGGTAATAAGGTATGTCTAATAGTCATACCAATTCTATAAGGAGTACTCAAATATAAATACAAGTATAAATAAATATATTTGGTAGCGACCTGAGGAGTATTAAGGGAGTTAACGTTTCAATACCACCATGTCGGTCCGTATGGAAAATCCGTAAAATTAGAACGAGAAACTATGTAGAAAAGTGGTCACGTGACGAAATGTCTAAAATTTGATGTTTGCGAAAATGTCAAAATTGCACTTTTTGGTTCGCTTCTACTGCCTTGAAAATCGAAGTCGGAACCTCGGGCGGCGGTCCGGCGGCGCTTTTTAGTTTGGAACCAGCTATTGAAGTTTTCTCAATTTGTGTCCCCCTTCTCAGCTTAATAACTCGTGGCTCCTTCGAGATGAACCGACGAAATATTTTTTCCTGAAACTAGATTAAATTTAGAAGATGTTGTGCATAACCGTTTTTCTCAATTTCTCGAAGAAAGTTACGATTTTTTTTAATCGGCGATTTTCTCGGATTTCAGCGATTTTCCCGACATGTACTTTTGGAAACGCGCCACAGCCTTTCCCTTTGGATCTAGAGGATCGGGACCTGGATGACGGGCAAGAAGAAGGAAAAATGAAGAACTCTCCTTTTTTTTCGCCCATCTTCTATATTAGCCGAGATACGAATTCTTAAAAGTTCGATTTTGCCGAGATCGGTTCTTTTCCAGGGGCTGTAGCTTCTTTCACCGGAGAATTTTTTCGACCGGACTTTTATGAAAGCTAGAACCATGCATGCTTTGGCATTAAAGGCTTGATCAAAAACAGCCACGATATTTGAAAGATGTAAGTTCTTTTTCTTTCTATACTATAACTACATATAAACTTGACTCCACAAGGGTGTTTCACCATTTGACGGGGTGGAATAATTATGTTTCTATATTACGAATATTTTTTTATAGAAGTGTACGTAGGTACTTTTGATGGCTATTATCATGCTTTCTAAACATATTAAGCGAACGAAACCATGTTGTTCATTATTTAATTAAGTCGAGGGTGTTTTTCACTTGTTTAGGAGTGCAAACTACCCATTTCGATGTCCGCATTGGATTTTTCGTATTCTACAATTTCTTTCTGATTTTTTGACATATCTGCCGCATTTATCGCTTAAATGGCACCACCTGAACCCCTACGTAACACGTAACAGTCTATCACTTAATATCAATAAATATGCATCACGAAGCTTCCTTGTTATATAGTACAATAACTTGATGATTTCTCTTCGAACTAATTCTATAGCAGTTTTAAATTCAAATATTTTTGGATAGTTTGATTCAAAATGAGCCAAATATGAAATATTAAAAAAAATGAGGGTGTTTTTTTCGATGGGGGTGAGTTTCACCCCAAGTCAGGGGTTTCGAAGAACAAAAAAAGGTGAATAATGAAGCGTGTAGATCGTCGAATTCCACCCAAAAAAAACCTATAACGTTATTTTTGTTTTAATACCTGCCGAGATTAAAAACTTAGATTTTTAAGCAAATAATTATTACTAGTAGGTCAGTTGCTGAACAGTGGCGTTGTTGAAAAAATGTATTGTAAATATTTGTCAACAATGGAAAAACATTTTTCTTTTTTACATTCAGCATAGGCAGAAAGCCTCTAGCCTATGGGTTACCGAGTCCTTCATCTAATAGTAAATTCCTGAAATCAAACACTTTAAACAATTAATATTTTCTTGTTTTAAAACAATGAAGGTCGCAATGGCGCGAGGCGTGGAGATAACCTTCGATATTTTACATACCCACACTATTTTTATTCAAACAAACAATATACAACGTTTCTCTTGTTAAATCTAGGAAACATAACTTCACATACGCGTATCCACAACTTCTGTTTTCAAATATTTAAAAGTACATTTCTGCAGGTAACATTTGATTAAATGCAATGTGTGTTTTTGTGAGAAAATACGCCTTTGTAGGTTATGGCAATGCCAATAATTCAACATCACGTGTACTACAAAAAGCTATCAAACTAATTAATACACAATTGCTTCAAAACTAGAATGCGCTATTCGAAAATACAAAACCGTATGCACTATTTATTTAGTCAGCTTGGATCAGAAATTACAATAGTCGAATAGCAAATATTAACAAAAAGTAATAATAACGTTCAAATTCAGCGGACAAAAACAGCATGCCGCAAATGTAGAACCAAATAACCATTGTTCAAGGAGTGTATAATAAGTAAATAACATAACGAAATTACTACCAGTTTTATATTCGAGCTTCAGTTTTAGCAGATGGCAATGTTGATATGGAACGTATCAAAGTTTTTTAGAACTCTCCGACACAGATTCTGTGTGTTAGATTTAGGGGTTGCCCAGTTTATGTGATGATGTGTTTTATGTAATCTAATCTAATTTCTTCATCGGATTTCAGACTATTTAAGGTTTGTTACAATTTTTTCAATTATGTATTATTTTTGTGTTTATTAATTTAAATAATCCTAATCAATTATATTTTTAACTGAGTGTTTTAATATGAAACTTTAAAGACATTAACAATATTTTTAAAATTAAATAAGTTTGCTTCCTTTCGTTGCCCCCTAAATGACCACAATTTTAAAATTCAAATCAAATTAATAATTTATTTAAAATATTTCACATAATTCAAGTTATTAGTTGCCATTATTATATGATTTTTTAATGCATAGTGCATTAATCATAATATTAAATTTTATTCATAATATAAAAGCGAGTTCCCATTTAAGAATTTCTTGATTACTAAATACTTTACGAGTAAATCTATCTAGTTACTCGCAAAATGTAGAAATTACAGAACGGCGGCTATAAAGTCGCATGAAAGCTAACATGTAGAGTTTATTCTCTCCAGTTTTAAAGTATACACATGCATATTCGTAAATTTAAATAAAACTGCATGCAATTTCCTGAAAGCAGTTCAAAATTTTATTATCGCATAAAAAGAAAACCTGGATGGTGTTAATTAAATTTAAAATTATTATAATAAGCACAAAGATGTCAATTATAAGGCATTTTATGAGAGCCGTAAAAGTATATTTTCATTTCATGTGTACCTAATATATCATTTTATAAGGTTGACTTAATGAGGTAAAATTAGGAACACAGGAAAATAATTTCGTAAAATTATGTTCAAATAAACTTTTCATTGAAGAAGTCAGTTTCATTTAAGTTTTCATGCGCTTCCAATCCATCGGTCAGGGAAATTGACTTTTAAAAAGTCGTTTACTTGATTACATTGCCGTCACATGAGTAGTGTTTAGTTTCAGACGAGGTTTCAGAACTCCTATTTAAATGACTTATTCAGCCGTAATAATTACAAGCGAATAGTCACATTACCTATATTTTACTCCGAAAGTCTAACAGATGGAATGTTTAGAAAGATGCAATTATTGTAAGGTTTGCAGATAATAATTATATTTTGAATTTAAATCAGTATTTTAGTACTTCTACTGCCGATATGCAAAATAAAAAACTAATTTATTTTAGATTCGAATGTTTTTAAGGTACACAGATTTCTGCTTCAATCTCACACTTCGGTCTAATGGACCTGCCCGTATATGAAAACTATTAAGAATAAAATGCTGGTACATTTGACGAAGTAGCTACTGTATTACTACTACTCCCATTAGGAGCGCGGTGACTGCGGTGAGATCTGACTTTTATTGTTCATTTGTTTAAGGCAAAATGCGATAACGATAAGGGACGCGTTCGCATCTACATGAACTTCATCGTGAGTCTTGTATACATAAGAGTGTGTGCAGGTCTTGCTTCTGATTATTTTATAATAAGGACAAACACTTAGTCCGCATCACAAAACTACAAAACCTTCATCTCTTAGAGTTAGATGCTAGTGACGATTCAATAATATATCCGTCTGATAAAATATTTTATATATATATTATAAATATGATTCTTGTGAAGAAAAAATCTTATAAAGCTTTCCCTGGCAGGGACTTCTAAAGATATTTTATTATGTTAGAGTATTATAGGGGATGTGATTTTGCAAATAGGACATCTGGCAGGGAATGCCGGCAACAGTTGGGTTGTTTGGCACTAGATATCGTAACATCAAAACCACTATACAGATTGCTTATGGCATAGCTGGCACTGGAGATTTGTACAAACCATTAACTATTCAAATAAAATTCTCTTCTCTTTTTATATCAAATATCATTTTAGCACTCTACTGTAATATGAAGTATGCTAAAATATGAATAAGAAGCAGAGTAATATTTCATAAAGCTTTATGGATTTACCAATAATGGCGCCTCCTCCGCTATAGTAATCATGAGGGCTCTTGAGTAAAGTTTGGATATTCAACTGATGACAGTGATCATGAATAGATTGTGCATTGTCTGTAATCATTTATTTCTGCATCTATTATGCATTCCCTATCAGTTTAACAAAAACCTATTTAACTGAAAATCATTATTTTTACGTCGATAAAACTAAATTTTCATATAATTTTGTTTAATATACCTATAGAAAGTTGGTTACTCAAATACGAACTAATAAAAATAAATACACACCAAACCACTGAATTACCTTCAAAATGCGACATCTATAAGACAGTATTGTCAATTTAAAACATTTTAAGGGAGGTACGCGTACTGAAGAGATTATAAGTTGCTAAATGTGAATTTCGTTACATTATGTACGTGATAATAAATTCAAAATGTGTGCTGTCATCGTTATGTTGACACTTGCGTTATTATACACATCCTTGTTTATTTCAGACAACAAAGAACTTTCTTTTGTGTAACAAATTTAGACGTTAAATAACACAGATTACAAATCAATTAGCGTAAAGTTTGCTTTTCGACGTGTATGTCAACTACCCCTATAAAGTGTTAAATTGCTTTTATGTTAAACACACATTATTTTTTAATTCTCGCGTATGGAAAGGCAGACTGTGCAAACAGTTAATATTGTACTTTCTGTTCCAGGAACAAACCTTTGAAGCAAACACTAGTAGATAGAATGTGTGGATTATGTTTGACATAAATTCTAAACTAAAAGTTCAAACTTGACAAGCTTGAATCTTGGAAAGCAAATGAATCGTTAACGAAGCAGTTTGTTATTTTCTAGTTAGCATATTTCCATTAAAAAATAGAAATTAGGAACTAACTTTCCTATTTGTATGTATTCACTTTTGGAAAACTGCAACTCATAATCATTATGCTAATGAAATATGATAGTATGTAAGAATGAAATGAAGGCATATTTCAAGTGAAGTAAAGGTTATTGCGATCGATAAAACAAGAAGATATTCATAGGTAGGAGTTAAATGTACCCAATCGTGTTTTAACCATTACTGCAAAGCACAACTGGAAACTACACTACAGGTCATGGTAGTGCTGACTATTATAATAATGTCTTTATTGAGCAATCTGAGTGTTAGCACGCATTATTTTCAGTGCTCAATGATATTCAGTCATTATATTCATCAAAAGAAAATTAATTTTGTCAATATATTTCAATCTTATTAAATCAATACCTTCATCAAGTATAAAAATAAAAAAGGAGATTAGATGATAAACCCTAAATCAATAGAAAATATTTATCTGAATAACGTAATTTGCCATCAGACATAACAAGTCTATAATTTGGGAATAAGCAAATATCAATTTCATTCAAAATTCCTATTAATTTATGTGCTACTAATTTCGTAAACATTGTAGATTTATGTGAATTAAAAATTAATAGGAAATATTAAGATAAATGAACATTTGTTTCATAACTAGGATGACCTCTCATTGGATTGATTTTCCATATTAGAGACCAAAGCCAAAAATATCTTTGAACGACAGAATTAAAAATAAATGAACTTCATATTTAAGAGGATCCGACATTTCTAACTAATACTGCAGGGCCAAATTTTGTATTTTCAGTGCCCAGTGGCACCTAGCTATCGTACATAAATCTAACTCGTATGTTCTGCAGACTTTTAAAATTTTACACAAATAAGGTGCTTCCTGTTCGTAGGTCATCAATATCCAAGAAATGGAGGGACATTGACCCAAATAATTAATATTTTATTACTATACTCTCTACACGGAGAATAATTATGGTGCCATTAATATGCAACAGATGTAATATCTTAACAAGTATACTGAGTATGAGTAAATGCAGAGATCTGTTACAAATAAATTGAACAGATCGTCAAGCAGCAGCTTTAGATGTATGCAAGGTGATTGCGATTGGTAAGGTGTGGCACCTAGATGCTCTGCAAGTTGTGATTGATGAACTGTCTTAGAATCGCAGTTTCAGTTTCGCTAATGATGATTAGTTAAATATGCTAGGTCAATCTGAAGTACTAATGTGCTAATTCAGCTTACTTTGGAATACTATAATTAATAAACCGCAATTTCCTGAGACCTGTTTTCACTAAAATCTTGGATTCAATCGAAAATCGAACCATATAGCCCAGTAGCCATATTGTGAAAAAGAGAAGATACCTGAGAAAAAAATATGATTAGAGTAAATTTTTGCAAATTTTGTGCTTTACATAGAAGGATAGGGCAATTTTTTTGTAGGACATATTAACAAAGAGTTATCGAGTAAAAACCGAAAATAGTGACACAAAAGTGGTCGCACTCACGCACAGGCGCACCAAATTAGAAAACGTGGATTTTTAATAAGGGCCTAGGTACAACATATCTAAAATCCAAAACTACATGGCCTCTTGTCAGGTAAAATGTATTTGGCCACTGGACTAATAGACATAGTTGGTGACGCATTTACGAAATTACTTACTTACATACCATGCGACAATGTAGCAATCATAGACTTTTCTACTATTATTTTCATGCGGAGGTTGCTCAACATAAGTTACGTCACCAACGCCACTACGTTCAAATTATAGGTACATATATTATAAAAACAGAATGGAACTCATAAACTTTACTCGGAAGCTCTATAACTATCAAATGAACTTTATTTTGACTGATCTATGGAATTCATTGCCAATTCGTATTTTCCATCATTCCTTCCCTCCAGAAGTCATTAAGATCAGAGTCAGTAATAAAATCTTGTAATAGTTCTGTCCTTCCTAAAGTGCAATTGGGTAAAAATATATTTAGGTATATATATAAAATATTATGGTAAAAATAAATATAAACTGTCACATTATTAAAATGTAATCTATGTACAAGGCTGAATCTACAATATCACTATTCGATTTAATATCTATTAAAATTTTTAACCTAACTCAAAAATCGAGGAAGATTATCATATCAATTCGACCTGTATACAGTGCAACCTCGATAACCGAACTAATTCACCACGGGAGTGTTCGGATTAACCTTGATTCGAATTATCAAAAATAATTTTTTTACAATAAATACAGACAGATAAATAAAGACATATGATTTCAAGGTATATTTGCAATAAAGTTACAAGGAGAAAAGGATCAATGCAATATGGCGATTTTCTTCTGTATCCCCTGCAGCCCATTCCATCACTTATTGTCTGATCAAATTTGCTTCTTGAGGTAAATTATTCAAAAACCCAGTCATATTACTCAAGTGCAGATTCAGAGTATCAAAGTTTCAAAGTGGTTTGTGTTCGGATTAATAGAATTGCGATTCCGTTCAGTTTACTGGACATTCGGATAAGCGGGGGTTCGAATTATCGCGGTCGCACTCTGTATAATATAAAATGTTTTTTGGGTTAGTTCATACTCACTACTTTGGATTGGTTCAAGCGAGTGCTATGATATTCATTGCATACTTTACAGAATTGTCAATTGTACTTTATTAAGCTAAGTTTAGTATCAAATGGGTCAGATACAATCGAAAATTTAATTTCCTATTAAAAATTCACCGGCGCATTCGCCATAATATCGATACATAAAGGTTCCTCATATCTACCAGTGTAATATTAAATTAATTGATTTTAATATCATCTTCCAAGAGTTAAACTTTTGGTATAATCATAGATATGAAGAATATTTTGAAAATTATAATAATTGAGTGACTAAATGGTTTGGTATTCCAATTTCGTACGAAGACGAGCGTTCAGATTTTCCTACAATATATTCTCTTGCTCTTACAACAGAGGATGAGAAAAAATTGAAACGTCTTTACGTCTTCGTCAAAAAATAAATAGGATCTTTAATAATCATGATTTAAAATTTCACTTCACATAGTTTAATTATACAATTATCAGTACTTATTAGTGGAAGCTAAGAAAGTATTAGAGCTATTACCTAAAGTAACTTTGAAGTGGAAAAGGTAGATGTCACAAAACACAAATCACTCTAAACTCGTATTAAATACAGCCGTTACATGTACTGTTTTTGGAAAGCTAACATTTATCGTAGCTCGTTAGTTCTCTTTTGGTAGTATCTGTGTGTAGGGGACCTACTTATTTTCTCTTGCCACCGCCCTTGCCGTCCTGTTTTAATTATGTTGCTGAATTATTGGTTACTGACCAATGACCATCCATCCGGCTCGAAGGACCATATTTATGTATGTTCTGCAGCCATTTCTTCCATGGGAATGCAGATTGGATGGATTCTCTTGTTGTACCCAACAGTTTTGGGCAACTATACACGGGATATGATTATGGTTTTATTCATATGATTACAAGAATTACCCTTTTTGTACATGCCAGTTTTCTATCTTGACATATATTGGTCTTAGGCCAAGTTTTTTTATTTATTATTTTGTCCTAGATACCATAGCTATGTTTTGCTGTAATATATTGGTAAATAGGTTCACACTGCACTAACAGTATCTATAAGTATGTAGGTATGGTGATCAGTTCATTCGCTTTGGAAATTAATCAGTGGTGTTCAAGTTAGGGTTTTAAACACGATAGGAGATATTTGAAATGATATTTAAATTTTAGTTCTAGATTATTTAAAATAATCTTAAAACAAATTAATAAACTGCAGTTTTTGAACAGATATCTAAAACACTAAATAGCAAATTGAAATTCCTGTATATATATTTAATCTAAATGAATAATTAGATTTGCATAAAATGAACCACACCAATTTTAAATAAATTATATTCATGAAGTTAATTACCTCATCAGTGTGATGGAAATACCATGTATTCAAAGATTTTTAAAAGGTGTAAATTAAATGTATTTTAGAACCTCAACATATATTTAACCGGAAGAAGACGCAAATGGAAATGGATTTTTAAACTACCTTACCCTTATATCACATGAAAGCCTCAAAATCATAACAGACACATATTCAAAGGTGTTAATACGATAATATTCATGCGCATAATGCGTTTTATATGTACAGTAATTGTACATAATTGTACAGTTGTTTAATTGTTGCAAGCAGAAGTACACTTTTATCATTTTAAATTTATTGCCAGCAAATTCGTTGATAAAAATTTATTTCTGCCGCAAGTCCATATTAGTAGTAAATTTTAATTTAATTTAATATAATGCAGTGTAATTATTTTAAATAAATGAATCAGTTTAAACGCAAACAACTGCTGCATTTTTTGTTAATTTTAAAAAGCAGCAATACAAGAATCTGGTGTTTCTGTTTTATTTATAAATTACAATAATATGCAGTAACAGGCAGCCAAGTGCGTACACGTACGAACTGGGTAACTAGACATTTTATGAGTGCGAAACAGATTAAATGTGCAGCCACAGATACAGAGGTGCAATGGTGCGAGCTCGCTGGCGTGAGTCTACAGTCTAGATCTAGAAGATCATACCTGCGTGCGCTGCAACTCGGTTGCCCATCTTTCTCACATGTAAATCCGGCCCTATGTACGTACTTTACTGCCGGTTACTATATATAATAAAATTATGAAAAATGTTTGGAGAGTGAGAAATTCTAACTTCAGTTGCCGAGACTAAGTGAGACACACCTTATTGCGTGTTATACAAAAGTAAAAGTGACAAATTTGCTACTATATCAAGTGCTCGTCGTTGTGGTAATAATTATATTCATTTCTGTCCATATGCGGTTAATATTTAAAAGGGAATTTACTATTTATTGTAAACATTTGGGCTGATATGCAATATCTAACGACGTTTACCCACAATTTGTACCTCTTTGGTGTTCCCTGGAATGTACCGACGTCGACGGACGATTTGCTGCATTATAGAAGCCTTAAGCATGCTTTTGACATATGCCAATGCTAGAGAAAAAAATCCCTTAAAGTAAAACAGTTCACAGAAATTAAATACCATCAAACTTTATAAAAAAATCTAGTAAAAGCTACAAACACAACGTATTATTATTACTAATGTGACATCTCATACCCCTCTTGTATGTTAATTAATTTGTTTCTGGAGAAACAGAACATACAAATTTGGCCTTTTACTGTGATCGTCTAGTTTTACAACGTCCCACCGTTGTAAAACTAGACGATCACAGTAAAAGGCCAAATTTGTATGTTCTGTTTCTCCAGAAACAAATTAATTAACATACAAGAGGGGTATGAGATGTCACATTAGTAATAATAAATTTACATGAGCCGCTAAGTAAAAATGTGTCCCACTCATAATAATACACAGATGTCCCACGATACCCACATCTCTGTCAAGAAACATGCATAAGAATGAAGTCGTTTAAGTTTATAGGTTTCACATAAATACAATGACAATTTTATTGTGATGGAACTTCATTTCATGTAGCACTTATTTTACTCTTGATTCTTATAAACCGAGTTTGTGTACAAACAGGACACTGCAGATTTCGAGTCAATCAGTCTTACCAGCTCTTGGCTTTCAGTAGACCACATCGCTTTAAGAGCTGCAGTTCGTTTTCCTTTACAGAGAAATCAGTTTGTATCCCACTTCTGAACCCACTTTATAATTATAAATCGCGAAGAAAGTTAACGAATATTATACTGATATAGAAAGCTTCGTTGGTTCTCAATAATTGGTTCAGTTTTTGTATGATGTGAATTCACTCTATATCAACGTGAATTTAAATAAAACTTCCAATCCTACTCAATATGTAGGTATATATACAAAAAGGCCTTTCTAAGAATCCTACTATCTTTGAAACAAGCCACCCAGGAACTAGGTAGTTCTTAAACATTTTATTAAATGCGATACAGAATTTATAGGTTTATCCTAAAAATTGATTTCATCAATTTGCGTTTTAAATTATGGATATTTCTGCAGTAAATTATGCAACATGAAACTTATGAAAATAATTATGGAGGTAATCACAAAAAGTAAATTTTTTGAAAATCACTAGAAACTGTATAAAATTTTAAAACACAATATTATAAATAAAAGCTAAAACTTTTTCTATTTTACTTATGCTCTATTTCTATTAATAAGTTTGATAGCAATACATTCACCACTAATTTGTGACACTCTGTACACTTAGATACACATTTGTTTTTATTTTGTTTTCTTTATTCACCTAACGTATTTTCCTAAATTGAATTTTTTGGTTGTTGCTTTCTGCGCCATTCCATTTTCGGTATTTAGTATTCTTTTTGAACCCTCACTTGTGTCCGATATATAAATATGCAGTTTACGTAGTGTCATATAACGAACTTTCTGTCCCATCGCACGATAGTCGAATTTGGTGGTTGACGATGTTTTGTTGTTTATTGGGTTTATACAGAGACCGCTGGCCAAGTCATAGGTCACGACTCAAGGGACATACGGCTTACTAGATCTAAAGCGGATTATTGGGAATACAATACGTTTAAGTAGAAATAATTGAGACCTTGCCAGCTGGATATCTTATACTATTATAAGTTACAAGATTAAGGTGGCTGTGTCAAGGCGGTGGTATAACTGATATCCGGTCTAAATTTATAATAGTAAAGTTTCAGGTTTCGGTAATTTGATAGTTTGTTAGCGAAAACGTAATTACTAAAGATGTTAATATTTACCTTCAATTGATACAGACGTCAAGCTTTAATTTGATTTTTCCTCATAAAGACTGATATGCACATTTACTATTCACCAAACTTTGGAATGCTGATGTTTAACTACGCTTAATATTCCGAAACAAGGGCAAATAGGCAAAACACAGAAAGACATAGCACTAATTATATTGTATCCCAGATGTTGCGTATTTGAGGTTCTTACGAGGTTACTGTTTTTTAATTTCCTGGCTAATAGAAAATGCTCTAACAAACGAATTTATTTACTCACTAATGAAAAAATCATACCACAAAATTTGAAGGGAAGATTCTATGACGTAAGTTCATTTTAATTGATGCTAAAAATGTAGTTCAAAATATTATATTACATGTGGACTTAAATCCGTACCAGAAGAGAAAACGTGAATTTGAAGTATGTGTCACTAATGAGGAATTGACAAGACAAAACGACGGCTCTTTATTAGTGAAAATTGACTGTAGAGCAGTATAGCACAGGTATGGAAGACTATTCTTACAAAGGGGTTGAGAAACGGAATGATAGGATTTAACAATCAATGTTTTGGAGCTGTCAGTTATGAGATTAGAAGGCAGGACTGCGGTATGATATTGGAATAAGATATTAGAATGTTGCGGTATTTGGTTTTTGGAACACTGACTGAGGAACTAGTTCCCAGTACGTAATGTTTATGTGGATGAAATTGAGGATGTCCACGAATTGATACAAGACCGAGTTAGCATAGCAATAGAACAACCAAGTTCCCATTGTGATTTCATGGATGATTCAAGATAGTTTCCAGTATTCAAGTAGGAGATCTGATTCAGCTGAACGTCCTCAGTGAAAAAAAAGGTATCCGAAACCTCGGCCGTCTTAGAAGAATATTCATATTTTTTGTAAGTTTTAACGTCTCTTTTGTATCCAGTACCCTTCCTTGGGATTGCCTATTTTGGAACTAAAGCGACTTTTCATAAATTTGCTTACTAGGATCATGATTATTTTAGGTAATAGTCAAGAATTCTGTCTGATTTTTGTTCCTAATACATTTTCCAAAGGACCGTTTTAAAGAATAAAATCGTAAAAGCCTGACAAGTACCAATTATTTTTTTGTAAATATGTATTTTAAACTCACTCTGTATGAGTTTAAAAAGTAAAGCTAACGACCAGGTACTAACAAAGCAAATGGCTTGCATGACATTATGTGACATCTAACCGATTACGGAAAACGTACTATTTTTTTTTTCTTTTACCAATAGGAGGGTATAAAATAATACGACGGAGAACACCTCAATAAATCTCTTTCGTGAAATATTTAAATGAGATTCAGCTCTTGAATTAACAGCAATCACAACATAATTACTTTTATTTTGGAAAGTTTGTTTTGTATGCTATAAAGTTATATTATTAAGCGATGTAAATCGTGATTTTTATTTGTTTTTATTTTTGTGCTTGGGAAATTTTATAAGTGTAAATTGCCAATTATAAAGTCGTTTCAAACTTGACAAATAAAATTTTGCTGCGAATAAATATAATGACACAGAAAGGTTCATTCCCAACCTACATTAATAAACGAATTTTTTCATTTTAATATTTGGAGATATTTTAATATTCAGCCTCATTAATTTTACTTAAAGACAACTGTGTATCAATAGCGTAAACATTGTAGCAGTTTGAAAGGAAAATATGTGTCACATAATTAAAAAAACTTATATGCGTATCGTTCTAAACAACATATTAAAATTTTTTAAGAAAATATAACATTGATATGCGTAAACGCAAAGCTAGAATATTTTTTATTTCTCATAATAGACAAGCTTATTAAATCACTGTGGTGTCATGTGTGAATAAAAAAGCCAATTTAAAACTTTAATTGTCTAAGGTTAATAGGAGCCAGGAGCCAGAATTATATCTTCTAGAATTTTTAAAATACATAATATGTTCATTGAACTTAATTCTGGGAATCACGCCAAATTCTAAAAAATAAATATAAATAAGAAAATTGCCAAAATATGTCAAGATAAAAGTGTAGTATCAAAGGCAAACCTCAACTACACTTTTATCTTGACATATTTTGGCAATTTTCTTATTTATATTTATTTTTTAGAATTTGGCGTGATTCCCAGAATTAAGTTCAATGAATATTAACTATCCGCCACAAACAAACTACAAACAATATTTACATAATATGTATTTTAAAAATTAATACAAAATTACAATAAAAATTACAATTAATTACAAAATATTATTTTGTGTTGATTTTTAAAGTCAATTCTCGAAAATAAATTTTACTTTTAAGCTTACATAACAAAAATGTGCTTCCAAGTAATAAAATTTGTAGGAAAATTTTCAACAAAATATGAAATTAAGTTTATAAATTATAATTATTTTAGTCGATGTTGCTTCAATGAATAACAAAAAATATGCATTACATGCATCACTTTCTTAGCAGCAACACCTTTCCATTATGTGTTGTTACACTCACTCCAGAGTTAATTATTTGATTGAAAATAGCAGCACTGTCCTGGAACTCGTAAATACCTATTATGACATTAAACCCTACGAACTGATATAATTGAAATGAAAAAAAACTAAACACTGAAAATAAAAGGGAGAGCATGAGGTAAGGGATTAAAAATAATAAAATAACTTAAAATATGAGTGATAAATAACTAAAAGGTTAGTTATTTTAATCCTTTGGGCACCTAAAATTAAATTTTCTGACTGGTTAATAACTGTTATATGTTGAAGCAACATAGTAAATTATAATTTATATACTTTAGTTCTTCAAATTCTCTTACGTGATTCACGAAGCATACATTGTACAATGCCAAGTATTTGTATAAGTAAAATAAAACAAAGAATAAATAGAACAATGTAAATACAAATAAAACTAGTTGGGAATGGCTGGCGCAATTTCACAAGCATTGATTGTATATAAAAGTAAATCGTCAGCAAAACTTAGCGGTATTTATTTGTCTAATACCCTCATAGATCCTGTGGGAAATCAGAAGACGGTTGGAGAATCACTTCGGAATAAATGTATCTCAACTAACGTTTGCGCATTTTCAACCTAATTAAACTTTATCATTACCTCTTCAGACAATTCATTATAATCTCTTCTAATTAGTTATCAGCATATTTCTGACAAAGAAATACTTCACTGATTATTTTTAACTGACAGATTAATTATTGGAGTTACGAAATGAATAAAAATATGAAATGTAAACGTTACGTCTCAATCGTCTACAAAGAAATAGAATTCATGACAAGGATCGGCTAAAATGGTTTTATCTAATACTTTTGTTTAAAGTTGCTATACAAAAAAAATTAAAATTAGTTGAAGTGCAGCTATAAATATACATGGTGTTTCTTAAGTATATGTCATGTATATGATGTAAATCCTTCGCTAAGTTCAAGTGATGTTGAGATATGTTTTAAACGAAACGTCAGATTTTTTTTGAAACGAAAAATAAAACTTGGAAAATATCAATCTACATGTTTATTTTTTCATGTATTTTAGAAGTGATCCATTTTATCGATTCCGAGGTCTACTTAACAATTGATTCTTTTTTATTTCTATCGGAGTATCGAATATACAGATAAGTCGTCAGGATGCTTCGAACACGACAGGGATTGGAACGAATATACGAGTGGCCGACAATTCGCCTCATTTCGAAATTTGTACATTAGGAGAAGGGCACGGGCGCGGGCGGCACAGCAGTGCGCTGTGGCTGTGGTCACTCACTGCTCAGCCTCAGCACTGTCAGCAGACTGTTGTTAGTATCTCATTAACCCGTAACCGTGTTGGGATGTAGAACTCATGTCTGAAAGAAATTTGATTTACGTATTCTGGACCAACGTTTCGAAATTTTTCTAACTTCAATAATTCATCCTAGATAGGATTAATTATTGTAATTTTAAAAAAATCTCAACAAAACACATTTAAATATTGCCATTGTTTGTTTTTTCGCAACAAAAATGTGATTCTAAAACATAAAATTAATTGGCGCTGCCACTCGAATGTTGCAAGTGTAATAAAAATTATTATAAAAGAATCCAAACAAGGAACAGTAGACGCGTGAGCCATTGGCTACAGCGCGGAGATCCACGATTCCCATCACTGTGTCGTCCGCTTGCCTACAACTGGCACAAGTAAATCGCGCAAACTAATACCCATGTTCGAACCTCCTCGGTCTTTACTGTATAGGTGGTAGGGTACCATTTAAGAGAAAATGTATTGTTACTTATAACAAGTCCTATATTATATTACATGACATATTTATAATTTGTATAATTCAAATTTGCAAATTTTATCAAGAAAATTTAGAAAAATATAGGTATAATCCTTGAGTCACCTAATACACCGAAAAAATTGTTTATTAAAATGTTAACCAAATATTAATCATTTTTAAAATTATGTGTTTGATTTTTTGCCTAATCTTTCCCTAAAATAATTTTTATAATTGTTTTTGATGAAATAAGTAAAGCACGTACTTACCTACTGTATTTAATGTTTTCAGTAGTGAAAGGAGATATTTTAAACATTTGTTTACGAGTTTCCATAGTTTATGACAGGAATCTAAATCCGAAAGAAGAACTACCGTCTCTTTTAAGCTCAAAAGTTACTCCGTCGATATGGTTATTGGTAAAATATAAATGGAACATTTCAAAATATGTGCCGCAGTTTTTCAATCTACTGTTCATCAAAATATTTGTGGTAATTTCTGAGATATTCCCTTGTTATATTTTAAGTATGTACTCACTCATTCAAGTGTGCTCTCATATTTATTTAATATTACGATTTGAATAGTAACTCATTTCAAACAAATCTGTAGCGGTAGATGGTCAAAGGGCATTCTAGTGAATGAAAACTACCACATATTCTGGAAATTCCGCATATTATAATATAATGAAAACAAGTACGAAATGGAATTTCAGTTATAACAATTAAATCTAGTATTGTTAGCCAGAAACGGTTTGATTTAGGAATACTCCGGAATTAGGACCGATGGTTGGTGTTTCTGTTAACAACACAGGCCATTTCCACATCCATTCAATAACTTTCAAAGTTCTCTAGTTAGCAGTTAGCTTGTTTACTTAGACTTAGACCTTACACGAGTAGTAGCCATCCCACGGCGGAATGCTTGCATAACACTCAACCTACACATCTGACCTTCTGTAGTGGGCCCTTTCGCATATAACCCATTTTACGTCCTTTTCTTTTATATCACTGCAACCCGCTTTCCATATTATAGTAGCTAGCTATTAAATTTATAATAGAGCTAATTTATTTACCCAAGACAAATCACAATGGTGAGATTTTGCTATTGTAAACTAATAATAATAAAATATACAAAGACATTTTGAATTGTTTTATTGCTATTTTATTTTTTACTTCCTTATAAAATGAAATCATGTTTATTTTGGAGTAGATAGATACGTCAAAATAAGGTAGGTTACTTATACAGATAAGTCTGTCCAAATATGAAGATAAATACAATAATATATTCAGTTGAATTTTATTCATTGGTAGAAGTCGAATCAAAATTAAATGATTTCCGACACGTAGCAAATACCAGTTTATGATTGAGCCTTGTACTGCATTATATATCTGTTATTTATTTTGCTGTAAGAAACAACAGAAATAAGTCAATAGGACTGATACGACTTGAAATCTCCCAAAACTTCCTTAGTATTTGTATTTATCAGGAGAAGCTTCTATGATATATTGACGGTATTAAGGAGGTGGCTATTATTGATTTGCTCTTATAGTTTCCAATTTAAATTGAATTTTAGTTTAATTTTTTTAAGAACAAATTTAGTTTGTAAAATTACTCGTTTATTGCAAAAACTATGCAAAATTTTTGTTAAACGAATTGAAAGTGGCAAAGTACATAAAGAATTCTTATTTATAAAACCGTGTAGTACCTACACTATGGGGTTTCTGGCTCACAAACCCCATGTAAATTTCCATAAGAGGAAAATTTGAACTTTTTTGTCTGATTGTACCCCCTCCACTTCCACTAGCTCCTCCCCTTTTCCCCAATCCAGCTAAGCTCCGCCCAGTCGGCCAATGAGAGCGAACTCCGCCCAGACAGTCCCCCACTCCAGCTAAGCTCCACCTATTTAAGTCCCGCCTCTCCAGCCAATCAGAAAGTAGGTCATTCAGAAAGAGCTCCACCCCAGTCAAGTTTCGGCAAATTAGAAAGAACTTTAGAACTATAGTTCCATAGCCATAGCATTATTTTTTTGCGGCTCACCCACCCAGCCAAACAGAGGTTTTGACTAAAGAGTTCCAATCAAAACCCTAGCGTACTTACCCGGCGAACATTTTTGTTTCAGAGCTACAATCAGAACCTGGCGTACTAGTCATGCGCATTGCCTTACCTTTCACTCATAACTTTCAGATCCCCACCCATATAGCGTCAATTTTCGCCGTTCATCCATAACCTCACTTTTCGAGGTCCCCTACTCTTTAATTTCACACTTGATACTTCATCCAGAAAATTTTTAATAGGTGCAATCGGATGTTAACTTTTTGGAGCCCCAGTAGTTAGGCCGCCCTACTCCGAGCTCTAATCAGCCCCCATTTTATCAGAAAAAAACAGGAGTCGATCTCAAAAGAACTGAAGAGATTTCAAGTCAAGAGAAGGCCTACAGCTCATGTTCGATAAGTGGAGGTGGTAAAATCAGACAAAAAGTCCCAATTTTTCTCTTATGGAGATATGGGGTTTCTGAACCAGAAGCTCCATAGCATATCTACTCTACACCATCGTGGGTATTAATAGGACGAAGAGAAGACAGATTCTGCTTCGCTGCTTGCCCATCGGCATAGGCTACAATCTGTGCAAGGTAATAATGCCTTTAAGGGGCAAGCATTAATTACTTTGATTTCTTCCCATATAAGGTGTACAAACCATTTGCATTATAATGAATAGGACTGTATAAACTGTTTCCTAGGATGTGTTGAACTCCCAAAATTTTTTGAATAGTTTTTCTTTCAACTTCGAAACAGGTAATAATGATTGAATAGGTTAGTAAAGGGAAATTTGTTTAATATCTTGTAAATCAAATGAGATAATGAAAAAATAACTAAATATAAGGAGTTAGTAATATAATAAACTAATCATCTCAAAAATGGAAAAAGTTTGGGAGAGTGAAAGGAATCCTGGTCAAAAAAGTAGTACCATGTATATCAATCTTGATATATTCTTACTAAGTACGCGTATCATATTTGGAAATTACCTCATTTTTATCTGAAGTTACAAGGAAAAATGTTCTTCGGCCAATCCATTATCCAGGAAACATTCTGGAGCTCGTGCATAATGTAGAGAGGTTCTGCCTTTTTTATGGTTTTTTAGATAACCATCATCGTTTTTAATATCAACGAGCAATATCTTTCAGTAATTCCAAATATATGTCGCCTGTTAGATTACCATCAAGAAATGTGGATCTAATTAGACTGTTTCCTAAAATAGCAACCCAGGATATCCAGTTTTTGAGAAGTTGCAGTGTGGGCTTCGTGTCGTTTTCTACATTTTTTTTTTAACACATTTGGAGAGAGAACAGAAAAGAACTCAGCATTGTGATTTGGTATATCTAATGTGTTTGAGGCATGTCTGAGACCCCGTTCATGAATTTCGTTGCGTTTTACTAAATTAGTATTTAAGTAAGTAGGTATTTTGAATTTTAAAATATTATACAATAGACAACAAAAGCGAACAAATCTATTTTCCTGCATTTTTAGGAGTTCGAATTGACGAATATGATGCTACATGAGCAAACATGGGGTTTAAATTTCATACAAAAATTTTATAATTTTTCTTCTTTTGTCCTCTGCTGCTAGACATGGCCCTACTATTGTCTCGCAATAATTTAAATTTGAAAGAACTAGTGATTCAGTTAACATAATTTTTAGTTTTAGCATCTAAATCTGATTTTAATTGAAACAGGTATTTTAGCTTATAATAACCACATTTTAGACTGTTTTTCACATGTTCTGAGAACTTTAGTTATTATCTATTATCAGGCCAAGATTTCTGACGGAGTCCACGGTTTCTAAATCTGAAACATTCAAACGTAATGATCAATTTCAAATTTATTTAGTTGTAAGTCTTGTTTATGAAAAATTATATGTTTGCATTTGGTGGCATTTAATATCAGTAAATTAGTTCACCCCTTACTAGTTTCTGACAAGTCGAAGTTTATTTTTCTTCCGCATCAGAGCCGTCGGATGAAAAACTAATGTGCAACTGAATGCCTGAAGATGTATATTGCAATAAATGGGTATTCTTTGCCAATCAAATGCGGAAATATTAAAAAGAAGAGGCCCAAGAACTAAGCCTTGGGGAACTCAGGATATTAAGTTTTTTGGTTGCACGTATATTGACGACCTTTCAGGTAAGATTTCATCCAGGCTAGAAGAATTTTAGAAAGTCCAATAAATTCTAATTTACAAATCGGTAGTGTTACACATTTCCAATGAAATTTTTCCAATCCTTTTTTCCAATATTTTTTTTAATATTGTTCTTTCCAATAGATCTTGTTTCCAATATTTTTTTTTCTAATAAATTTCTCCAATTTTAACCAACATTTTTTATTATGTCCAGTCATATTACAATTTTCTACCGATACGCTACTTTAGAACTGGATGTTATGCCCCACTGCTCGGAGATACTCAGCGACTTCACCTGCCTCTTTTCTCACTTCATAATCCCTCACAAGATTGTTTATTCTCTCTTTCGTCTTGATTCTTGACAAGTTTTCTCCCTTTTTGATTTTTCGTCCCAGATCGAGTTCGCGAAACATTGCTTCAGTATCATTCTGCTCTTTCTGCAGCTCGATTAGGAACGTATAGAGGCTGGGATGGGGATGGGAACGCATAGAGGATGGGATTGGACAAAACAATATTGGAAAAAAGAATGATTGGAAAAAAAATCCACTGAAAAAAGTGGATTGGCAAAAAGAAATATTGGAAAAAACAATATTGGAACACAGAATGATTGGAAAAAATCCATTGGAAAAATTGGATTGGAAAAGGTGGGGTACAATCTGCAAATCAGAACATCAATACTAATATAATATTTCAGGATTCGGCGGCTAGTCATTCTACCGATATTAGTAACAAAAGTGATACTAGTGATACTTGTGCTTAAAATTGGATCTGCAGCAATTATTCTAAAATTGCAACCTCAATAACTTTATTCCTTGGTAACCATTGATTTAGTTTCTCGAACATTTTCCGAAAACGTATTTTTTATCTATGTGCTTAAACGGTTGATGTTCATTACTAAATAAATTTGATATACAGTTTGAATAAACTGCAGAAAAAAAAATATCTTTCATAAAGCGTTTTTTGTTTTGTTCATCTAATATCAGAAATGGATCAGAAAAAAATGTATATTATAATATTTTTCTAACTTTTCTAATAATTAAAAGGCAAGGAAAATTTAAAAAGCTAAAAGATAAACACTTCGCCATATTATATGAACTATGTGTGGCAGACAGTTATGGTATAAAGACAAGTGTAAAATGACATTTATATATATTTTTTTATAATTGAACCTATTTGAATTTTATAAATATCGTTTTCATACATTTTACTCAAAAACGACAGAAATTAGGTTCACCACATCTTATATCCAGGCGAATCTCCCACAACAATGATAAAGTTAATAGGCTTAATATGCATTATTATGCTACATAAATTCTGTACTGAATACGAAATGAGTCAACCCTTAATCGCTGGGAACTAAATGTTAGGGGTGGAATAATTAATACTCAAGTGATCAGTTCTCGTCTCTTCCCACAGCATTTAGATGATGAACGATTGAGCGAAATATACTCCACACTGTAACAAAGTTTCTAAATGTTATGGTCTACCTAACATTCATAAATCTAAGGTCAATTGTTAGTATGATTAATTCCTCACACATAATTTACTTAATGTATGAAACGCTTAACGAAATAAACTTTCATAGTTTAACGATTTTGTCTTATGTTTATTTATCAATTATATAGAAAGCAACAATTGGTTCACCTAGTGATTTATCAATAATCTTATAATCATTCTAACAAGTGACGGGGTCAAATAAATCAAAGTTGGCGTGTTACTACGCAGAGCCAAGATCTTGTGAACATAAATCAGATTCATTCAGTCACTGATTGGTGTGAAGAAATAGCCCATCTGGTTAGAATGCTAATAGTAACAAAAAACACTATCAGTATATCCCTAAGGATCTAAAAAAATATTGAAAATCTTTAACCTCAAAGCAATCTTAATTTCCAACAAAGAGGTAGATAAATAAAATAGCAATATTCAGGAATTAAGTTGATGTCGAAATTAAATTTGATTTCAATGCATTTAAAGTATAAATCCGTATTTGTCAAAAAGTACCCAAACTTCGGACTAATTCTATAGCGGCTTGGAATTTTTTTTTCGGATACTTAAACTTTAGGGTACCTAGCATTTTCAAATATTAAATAGAGGGTGAAAACGACCTCTGAATTTCAAAATTTAATACTGACTCAAGTCAAAGTCAGAGTTAGTAAAAACATCATGATACATATTTTTGAGGTCGCTGATTAGGACGGTGTCTCGGGAGCCAGACGTTTTAGAATGTAGAAACACCACTTTACTCTATTAGCAGGATAATGCAGGCTAAGGTAACTGCAGTGAAAAGGCGGATAAGCCAGTAGTCTACATTAACCTATAAAGAAAACACACAATATCGGATTATAAATAGAAACAAGTTTAATTCAGGATTTTTAATATCACAATAAATTACTTATAAATAAATAAATAAAGCACAATATGAGGCACAGTAAAATTTAAAGCAGGCAGGTAAAAATGTTCGAATTATTTTGCGGCAGATTATTTTATGACAAGTACAATTTTAAATACGAAAAGAAGCGGAACAAGCAGACAAATTTATCTGGCTGCCTAGGGGGGGACGCAAACTAGTGAAATTAGTTATAAAATTGTCGACGCCCTGATGACAGGGCTGTTAAGCGATTACACACGTCAAACAGCAGGCCACCAAAACGTCGGGTTTACGCGTTCACTTGACAGAAGAGAGAAATTAATTTTAGCGGAAAAAGTATTGACGACGCCCTGCTGACGCTGCTGGTAAGGACACACACGTCAAATCAGCAGGCCACCAAATCGTTGAATTATCACAGTCACCAAATTTATTAATACGGGGCAGGCGGAATAAAATATAAGCGATTACACACGTCAAATCAGCAGGCCATCAAAACGTCGATTTTCTACGCGGTAACAATTGAATTTCACGATTTTTGGGCTAGACCAGAAATAACGATGACGACCTGATTCATAAAATGGTAAGCGATTACATACGTCAAATAGCAGGTTACCAAGAAGCTATATACGGAAGCGTATCCCAGAAATGCGGTTGACTACGGTGTCACGTCGGTTAAAAAAGGTATATGAAAATTTGGAAAACCATTTAAACTCATATACCTACTGCTGGAAACCATAATTTTAAGTAAATAGTCTATTAATATAATTGGCTATAAGGGCAATTTTAGTGTAATCGTATATTTTTCTATAATTATCGTTCTCCAAATCAAATTATACTTATTATCCTTCTACGGCAGTAGATGGTTTTTAGGTCAGTGGTTGTTGATCTAGAGAATATAATAGGTGCTGCTATTGATGACTATGTATAGTAACACACCAACTTTAACTAGCTAGGAATTTCACGTCCATATTTTATTAACGTTCTCTTGCTTCTCTTTATTATAACTATATTTACTATAACATAGTGAACTATTATCATGAAATATGTTTCCCTCAAATTTCTGTAAAAATAAAATCAAATTATACTAGCAACGCGATCTTTTTGAATCCGGAAGTAATTTCAAAAAAAGGAGAAATTGATCGTCTCAGTAATATAATAAAAATCTTACCTAGTAATGAACAAATAAAAACAGAACTGAAACAAAAAAAATATGAATACGAACAACGTATTATTAATTTAAAAAAAAAAAACGAGTTGAGGATGAGATATTAAATTCAAACAATAGACAAAAAACTATTTGGAATATCATCAACAAAAATACGGGTAAAAAGAGTAGCAGAAAAGAAACAAGCTCAATATCTCCTGAAAGTTACAATGATTTCTTTACTCAAATAGCAGACAAAATAATAAATCAAATACCTAAATCAAATGTAACCTATATGAAATATCTACAAAATAGTTGTAAGACAAACGCTCTGTCAATATTTCTTCATCCGGTTTTGGAAACAGAGGTACAAAATGTATTAAAGTCCTTAAAAAATTCTCAGGCTACTGACTTGTATAACCACTCTGTAGGTATGTATAAAGAAAACTTAATATATTTGTCTGCACCATTAACTCACATTATTAATCAAATAATTCAAACAGGCATATTTCCAAATAAATTAAAAAGGGCAAAAATTATTCCCCTGTTAAAATCAGGAGATCTTGAGGACGTATCTAATTATAGGCCAATTGCACTACTTCCAATTCTATCTAAAATAATTGAAAAAATTTTAGCCCAGAGAATTGTAAGTTACTTTGATTCAAACAATATTTTTACAGACAGGCAATTTTGGTTCAGAAAGGGCAGAAGTACTTCAAAGGCTGTACTAGAGCTTGTGAACTTTATTAGTGAGGGTTTTGAAAATCGGAACTCATCATTGGTACTTTTCCTAGATTTGAGTAAGGCGTTTGATTGCGTTGAAAAAAGTATCTTACTGAATAAGTTAGAATTTTATGGTTTCAGAGGTGTAGCACTTCAATTAATGAGATCCTATTTAACGAACAGGTATCAGTGTGTGTTTGATAAAGGCAAATATAGCAACACGTTGGCAGTTCAACACGGAGTTCCGCAGGGTAGTGTCCTTGGACCTCTGTTATTTTTAATTTATGTAAATGATTTACTAGACGTTATGTCAACTTTTACGGTCCTTTTTGCAGATGACACTACTTTTGCAAAACGGGTGAAAGATACTGCTAGCGCTGTTGCTGAGACAGAAAGTATCATAACAAATAAAGCCGCTGATTGGTTTAATGCAAACAATTTATGCTTAAACACGAACAAAACAAACACATTACAGTTTTCTACCAACATAAATACTTCTGAAACCGTCAAATTTTTGGGCCTCACCTTGGATAGTAAGCTAAATTGGCATTCACATATTAATAATTTAGCTACAACATTGTCAAAGAAAGTGTATGCAATTAGACAAATAAAAAATAGGGTCAACATAGATGCCGCCCTTATTGCATACCATGCATTATTTCATAATACGATGACATATGGTTTGATAAACTGGAGTACATCTAACCAAATTCATAATATTTTCATTATACAGAAAAGAACAATAAGGGCTTTAGCGGGTGTGAATCAATCAGAAAGTTGTAAATTATGGTTTATTACATTTAATATATTAACGTTACCATCGGAAATAATTTACTGTAACTTAATTCACATAGAAGAGCATTTGAGCAAATATATAAAGAATGGCGAAACTCATAAATACAACACTCGTAACCGCGATGATATACAAACTCCGAATCAGAGACTGTCATATACGCAGAAAAAAAATTTTGGAATTGCTTTATTCAACTCTCTTCCAAATAACATAAAAGATTTACCAATTGCGCGTTTTAAGACTAAATTAAAAAGACATCTTTTGGCCAATGCCTACTACAATATATCGGATTTTAGTTATGTGTAACTTTGTTAATTTTTTGTAACATATTATACACTTGTATTGTGACTATATTAGGACCCAATGTTCCTAATTGTGATTATGTTTATATATTTGTATGTTATTTATTGTTTTGATTTGTTTTTCAATTTATTTTATTTTATTGTCATATTCTTTGACTATATTTAGGACTTGGTCCTATTGTTCCTGTAATACTTATATTTGACAATGTATTCTTTTACTCATGTTCTTTATGCTTTATGGCATGTCAAAGCACCACGGTGCATATTTTATGACCAATAAAATCAATCAATCAATCAATCATATGTGTAAGCATTAAATGAACAAATATTGTATTATTGAACACTCTTTTTTTAATTAACCCTTTTCAGAGTTAATTATATATCAGTACATGCAAAGCTTAACAGACAGAATTTATCTTAAGGTACACACGCAGTGCAGTGATTCATCGTCCAACAAGAAACAGCCAAGTAAATAGCAATCACACTTAGGGACTCCATATGGTAGAAAATAATTGTGAGGCCTAGAAACATTTAAAGAGAAATGTATTATAATCTGGTACAAAAACTGTGAATTCTAAAATTATTTACACAAAAGTCCACTAGCTGAGAGAGTTTGCCATATTCACACGTTCTTCAGGGAAGACATTGCTGGCACCCTAATAAATTTAACAAATTTGTAGTGTCTTATTGAGCTTCAACAAGGAAACAAATACATGGAAAACGTTTACACTATTCATAGTACTTGTATATCCATTAATTTGAATTTTAACAGAACACATACATGAGTTTAGAATTTGCTATCTAATACAGAATTTTTTTTCGATGCAATTGCAAGCGATATTTCAAATTAAAAACTCTTGACCCAATTCGTATCATACAGATGAGATAAGAGTAAGGTCGAATATTAGCGAAGGATGTTACTAAGATTTCAGTAGACTTTCTTGAACGATAGCTCTGTATCTTTTTTCTTCAATCCGACGGAAACCAAACAAATATCGCTGACTCATATAAAGTATGAGTAAAGAGGAGTTTCACTTTTTGCCTTACACTACATGCAAGGTCGTTTCCTTACATTGTGATAAAGCAGTCTTATAAGAGCGAAAATTTTCATCATCTTATCTGTTAGTGAAATATCAACGTTGCAATTACTGTTTTACAAAATTTTGTGCATCAAGTCAATATGAGCTCTTAGTTATTTCCTCTGATTTTTATCAGTTTTACACCTAGGATCATAATGGAACTGTTTATCACATAAGAGAGTGGTATTCTTACTTTCCTCAAGTCCTCAAGATGAACTTTGGACCAATTTAAAACATTAACGATTTCATATATATTTATTAATAATATAGCCTTTACAACTATTATTTGATATCTAGTAAAACTTGTGAAAAGTCGAATTGTTTATTTTAAAATAATGCGTATAGAATTAAAAACAAACTTAGATGACAAACAGGTAATTAACTGACATTCTTTAAACATTTAATGTTGGATATTAAAGGGTACGATAGGTGATACTTACCTACTTGGTTGAGAAGATCGGTAGTTGGTTTCTCGCCTAAACCACCAAATTTCTACCTAACCATTGAGTAAAAATAATAAAGAGGCGCAACTGTTAAGGTTTCGAGATTTTAGTGTTGTATTTTTTCACCAATAGCTTCATGATTGTCTTCAATTTTAAGGACTATACAGCCACATTACAAATACCTTCCCGTAGCACCAAAAATTGATGACAATCATGAAGTTATTGGCAAAGAAATACAATACTAAAATCTCGAAACCTTGACAGTTGCAACTCTTTATTATTTTTTACTCAATGACCTAACGCAAAATCTTTGATTATTAAAAAGTTACATTAGTGATTTGATAGGTGGTTTTAAAGAAAAAAACATTTCTCTTTCAATAAACAGCATATAAAATAAAAATGTACAAATTTTTCCAATATACATTTTTACAATATTGTTTTTTAGTTTAAATGAGATAAAAAGTCTGTTTAATTAAAGACTTGTCAGAATCAGATTTTATGATATAATAAAAATTAAAATCGATTCCGCTTGTTCGTAATATATTTTCCAATGTATTTTAAACTTTTTTCCCATCTCCATTCGCTGTTTTTGTATTTTAGGGTCGTTAATAATTTGTTTGAAAATAAAAGCAGCTTTGCATGAATCTATATACCATCCATCTTCCTATCAAACCTTATAAACGTAAATCGTATTGGGGTTTCGGCATCTACTTTAAATATTTAATTAAAACGAAAGCGAAAAGGGTTTTCGAAGTGCTGCAGTGGATATTTTTGATCTTTTGTGAGCTATAGAAAAAGCCTTTATAATTCGTTTAAATTATAAAAGAGCTGCGCAAAGAACTATTACACGAAATTCTTAGTAGAAAAATCAGTCAGAAATATTATAAGAAAAGGGAAGTGTAAAAGCATTCGAATTTCAGTAAATGGATGATAAGCTTCCATTTAGAGCTTAATAATTTATCAACATCTAGTTATAGATACCGTGAATAAGGCATAAGACAAAGTGCTTCGAAATGAATGGGAAATGAACGTGAGAGAACCGCTGGTGGTTGCTGCGCTTTTAATTTCTCTCCTCTAATTATGAATTAGACTTTAGATTAAGTAGGTCGTTGTCTGATTGCTTTCCAAATTTCTCCTCTATGTGTGTTGATACAAAGACTTGCACACCGACATCGCTTCAAAGAGATTGAACGATAACGAGGAGCTCGTCGCCAAATTAGTCGTCCTTTATATTCCTACGTACGTCACCGTAATTCCATTGTTCCTGAAAAGGAGGTAGGTACCTAAACTACTTGGATATCGTGGGCTGAACGAAGAGGAAGTGCAGATGCTCCTGCGCTGGATATCGATAGATTAATGAGGACGTGTTTCATTGTATTCATTATCATATTAGCGTATATATTTCTACACAGGAGCAGTTCACATAATATTTATCTCTTTGCATTTAAGTAGATTATTACAACAGATAAACGGAACGAATATAAATACAGCAGAGGACATATTATGTACATTATACATTGTACATTGCTATATGAGAACATTATAACGTGTTTTAAATCTGGATTATTTTCTGGTAGCCTTATAAATAATTTAAAAAAAACGCACTGTCGTAACATTTCTGGCAGCAAGCAATAGATGGTGCTTCCACGGCATCAGTTCTGAAATTGCCAGTATATTAAAGAAATAACTGCTTTCTGTAATTGCAAGGCCAACCAATCTGCAGCTTTTTGGCAGGCCGGAATCGTCTTCAATGCTGAGAGTAACGTAGGTTTCATCACTATTTATGTCTAAATTCTGTCATTGGAAGATTGATGTCTGCTTTGAATTTTGGAATGCGGAAGTACACTTGACTCACTCCACGGATTTTTTCTATGATAAGAAAGATTTTGATCATCGCATCTAAAATCATATTTTTTATCACGGCTAATTTATTCCAAATAATTTTCCCATTTACTCAAATAACCATAAGCTATACAATTCTTAAAATAGTCTAACTACTAAACTTACTTGACCAATAAACCATTTGCTTGATAATCCCTTAACTGCAAAATGTTATTGCAGCTATTTGAATTAACAGCTGGGTGTTATTAGCAGACAGACAGCCAGTTTCCTATATCTATGAATGAAGTAACAAGAGTTAGCTAAATTAATTATTAATACAAAGTTAGTATATCCTGATAGTTTCACGGTAATTAAAAGAGATATCAGATTAGTTGTTGATGGTATCAGGTAGCAAAAAGGCGAAGAAGGCGTGAAAGCGAACAAAATGGATGTGTCTTGGGCAAAAAAGCTGCTTAGACTTTCATTAAAGTCCAAATCAATGTAAATTACATTCAGTGGTCAGAAGGCTTTTAGTGAGCTGATGCAGGAGAGATAACCATCGATTTCCAGTTCAAATAAAAGCTGGGTCAACTCGGGGAAGTTGTTTATTGGCCTGTTGGGGATACGCACTTGAGAGCGCTGTGGGATGTCCGCTTTACTGGCCCCTGCTAAGGCACAGGAATTTATCATACCACAGACCTGTGGGATATCTCATAAGCCAACTTACATATTTTCGGCCATGTTTTAAGATAAGATATTGTTGACATGCAAGCTTTACCAGGAAGTAAAAAATATATTAATAGCTGCGCGTTTAATTACTCGGGTAGTTATTTTTAAATGAACTACTAATGTAAATGGTCTTTTACAGCGCAGTTAACCATTTAAAATTACTTAAACCTCCTAAAATTTATCTTCTCTGGGATTAAATGAAAAATATATTCAGACCCAGTAAACAGAAATATAAAATAACTGTTGAGAATGAAAATATTATTCATGATTCAACTGTTTTTGTTCATTGTGTACTTATTTGTGCAGGAACGTTTGATACACAAAATAAAAACATGAAGGAAAAAATCATTCACTTTTACGTGGTGCTAGCGTATTGGAATTTAATTTAAATTAAGATTTAACGAAAAGACATTACTAAAACAACACAATTTTAATCATGGGACTACTAACTTAATTTCCAATGTTGTGTATAAAGGGTAAAAGAAGGAGGAGTCTTGAGATGGTTATAGACGAAATGAAACCGCTATGTTAGAGTCCTTTTCTCCCTAGCGCTGCTCACTCTCCATTTTAAATTGAAATTTCACTTTGAATTTGATACGATCAAAGTTACTTGTTCATGAAAGCAGTCTGTAACAAAATGAAGGCAACTGTTTTAAACATCCAACTTTAAATTAAAATATTTCACAAATAGAAGAGTGGTACTGCATTCAAGTTGTCGACGATCTTGTGCCCTTATTAGCTGAAGAATTTATAACTTGTATACTAGAGGCCTAAACTGGAAAATATTTGATGTTGCAAATGCAAATTCTTATACGGAAATCAGCGTTTATTAAAATTTGTAACTTACCACGAGGTATAACAAGATCATTTCCGTATTTATATAACTTAATAAATGGCTTTGACAAAGTGTAAATTGAATATAATAAATGTCATATTATACTCTATTTTTGCAGCTTACTTATTTATATAATTTCTTTACTAAAACAGAAACAAAAAGCATATATTTGTGGAAAGACGAGGTAACTAAGAAAATTTTACTGTCCTACTCCAAAGGAAAAGCCATAAAAACAACCTGAATGTTGCATATTGCAACAAGTGAGAAACTTTGTTAGTTAAACGACCATAATACATTTCAAGGAGAGGTGACAGGCTGCCAGTATAGCTTTTATTAAAACTTTAGTTGCTGTTGGTGAAGATGAAGATCTTCTCGTACTCCTAATGACATTGACATTTAAAAGGCGTTTTGCCTACTTTCTAAAACCCGGAAGATTGGAAAAGAAGGTGAGGCTTATTGTATGACAGAAATATAAAAACGACCAAAACGTTTCTTCTCGAAGAAGATTTGCTAATTGCTGCGCTATTATGCCATTAATTGCGCGTCTTACTCGTAACGCATGGTTTTCATTGGTTGCAACGGCGGTTTCATAGACAATATTTTTAAAATGACCCCAAACAATCTATAGGAGTGAAATCAGGTGACCTTGAAGGTCAACTGACAGGACCATTCGTCGAAATAACGTTTTGTCCCAATCTTTGTTGAAGGTAATCAGTTATTATTCTTGAATTGTTGAGAATCCTCGTCAACCTCATTTTGCAAAAATTCCAAGTGTTTTGGACCATTCAAGTGTCCAATAACTGTAGTACCGAATATTCCAGGCCAAACATCCTTGAAAGCACTGCTTCGTAACTATTAAGGAACATTAACGCTACTTATATTTCGTGTTACACTTTCGTTTCGGTCACAGAAATGCGTGTTTTTGGTGACAAATTGCTTATTTGTCTGCAAAAGTGAATCATTAATAAACTGCCAACTATTACTTTACACAATTGCGAAACAAAATATTCGTAACAAATGCCAATTTACATTTGTAATAAATTCGCTTTTACCAAAATCTAACTCCGAAAAGACTTGAAATATTTAGGCTCTTACAGTGTCATTCTCCAAGTTATTTGTAAATACAAAACTTATATAAATACTCCGCAACCGTTATGCAAATTTAGTTTAAGTACAGATACATAACAGTTGCATGTTATTAGAAACTAAGGTTACCTATTAATTTCAGAAAAGTTGCTTAAAAGAAATACACGCAGTAGTTTTTCAGAAAAAGAAATTAATTAAAATGCGCAACATTTTTAGAACTAAAAACGACTGAAAACAAACTATGATAGGTCAGGTTGAGCTTGTTTTTTACATTGGTTCCCTAGCTTTTACCGGACCACTTCAATTAACTTTACTCGGAAGCACCTGTGTTGGAGTATGTGGAGCCAATTTTTTATATCTATACCACAAGCTATCTCACCAAAAACGCCAACTGTACTACCGGCTCTTTTGTGAAGTTTTTTTGGATAATTTATCGTTCGAAGTACATAAGAAATATAATAGCACACAAGACAACTTTGTCGGTGTCTTATGGTGTTTTCTTTATACCTTTGGAATTTGTAATGAAATTTTTTTTTTAGTTGTTCACCTCACAATGTGGAATGGTATAGATATGCAGTGGTCATCAAAAGTTTAAAACGATCATGTCGTTTAGAAATTATTTAAAAAAATTTTAAATAATTTCAACAAAGTTCAGATTTTGGCCAATTACAAACCGAAGTGATATATTGAGAAAAGACAATTGGTAAGATAAATGGCTACCTGAAGAATAGGACGATCCATAAAATTTAGTTTCATGTCACAAATTGTGGAAAATCAGATAAAATCAGAAATGAAAGAAAATATTCAACGCCAGCTTATCTCAGAAACAAAAATCTTTAGAACATAATATATTCATATAAACTTTTCTTCACTTCAAATCACCTGAAGAATCACTTTAAATATTTTGTTATTTAGGAAGCACCCTGTATATCAAAACAATTTTAATCATTACAGCAAACCAGCAGTTTATAAAGAAATTAAGAGTCATGTTTTTAGTCAGTTTAACGTAAGTTTGCTACGTTAATCTCTGAAATTCATTCCCTTTTGATTGAAACAATTTAAAAGAAAAACATGCGTTTCTTGCACATCGGGGGATAACTTAAAAAAAAATACAAAACAATATATTACTTAGAAAACGTTTTAGTTAAACTCACAGTAGGATCAGTAGGGTAATAAAGAATACTCAACAATTCAATTTTGCAAATAAATGCCTACTGTGCAAGTAAAGTAGATTATAGTTAGTAGTAAAGTTTTATACATAATTTGTATTATTGTTTATAGTTAAACTCATTTAAAAAAGCACGAAATAAAAAAAAAATGCGGTAATTTTATTTGTTTTATAGGTACTAGTAAGAAGATCCGTTACCCACGTCATGTTATATCTTGCCCAGCAAACTAACCTATAGTAAAACAATATATAACAAACTCCATGTCAGATGTTTCAATTTTGCCATTAAGCGCATAATTATTGGTGTTCCTTCAATAACTGAAGCATTATTATTATTAGTAAAGTAGTGTCTACAAAATCTATTTCTACTTTCAAATTAAATAGTTTTAATTTGCAAGGAATAATGAGTGTCCTATACTTGAAGTTTCTGTATATTAATTCTGACTTGGGAATACTTTCGGAAACAGGTTTATTCGATCTACAGAAACTAAATTAATTTAAACAGTTAGCAACGTTGAAGTTTTCAACGTAACAAATGTTTCTTAAAATGTAGCCCCAAAGTGATAATGCTGACTTTTGCGTAACAAAGTTACCTATTAATTTCTATTTATTTAAACAAGATGTAATTTTCAAAGTTAAATGTAGGACATACTAAAAGTAAAGCACTAGGTATACTTTTTATCGCGTTATCTTTAAGAGAGAGAGAGAGGATGCCATACATTTTATTTTGGATTTTGCATCATATCCAGGGCATCGACAGTTCCTGTTCCATCTAAGTTGTTTGAAGCAGTTTGATTACAAATATGTAAATATTAATTTGCTTCAGCGTGACTCAAACCATCGATCCTCGCAACCAAGTAAATAGGTACCAACGGATATCAGTTGCCCTACGGTGTCCACAAAACTAGCTAAACATGTCGATACAAAATGATTTTATTACATTTTATCCGCAAGTCTCTGTCCAACTATTCGATTTATGAGAATGTTGCGAATAAGTGAATCTTAATTACACGTAATTCAGGCACTCTTTATGTTTTTTTTTTCAATTTCTGCCATCATTGTTCATTATCAGAATTAAATTGGAGATGTTTAATGGTAAAAAAAATCGGACAACTCGTTGCCAAGAAAAACGTATTATCCATTGGAAGAGAGATTCTCTTAGGGTATTAGAGATTCTAACGTGCATTTAAGTTTACGCCGTCCATTATATCGAAGCGGCGACGACGTACCCACTGCGTTGTCGGGCTTGTAATAAAAAAAGTGTAAAATTAATTGAAAGGAATTAAAGAGTAAGTAAAAAAGACTTGAGAGGTCTTTTAATTGAATGCAATGTGTTTCACGATCTTTTGTTTATCCATTCCGGAATAAAAGAGGGTCTATCGTCTACAGATAAATATACAGAAGTTTTAATTTAAGTTGGCCTTTTTATAGAGCTTCATTAAGTGGGAGAATTTACATATTCATAGCATATTCTCCTTTAGAGCTAATTTACGAAGAAAGAAAATTTAAATTATAAATTAATAGAAACGTCATTCGGGGTTGAACGATTCCTTAGTAAAGCAATTTCATTTGGAAAATACAGCGCACCGCTGAAAAATACGATAAAGGGCATAAATAATGTGAAGTGGTAATTTTGCACCCGATCTACCTATAACAGCGAACATAAGTCAAAAATAGATATTTCAAACAATGCACATTTGTATTTTCTATTATGCTAGTTTTAATGAAAAATTTTAACTGAAATGATGACTGGTTGGTCGATAGGTAAGCCACACTATGTTAAATAATCTATTCTCTCCGTACCTATTTAATAATTTCATGATTTAATGAGATTTTTGTGAATTAGCTTTTTCTTACATATTAGCTCTGTAATTTTGACTTTATAATCTTAATTTTGAGCCTAAACCATAATTAATTTTTTGAAGCTGTTTTAGCATTAATTTTAAAGCCAAGTTGTTAAACCATTTAACAGGTGTTGACAATTAACCAGATTTGGCCCTATATTTTCCATAAGTATCAAAATATTAAACATTTAGAAGATTAATTACCAGGGCACAAATAACAAGTTTTTATTATAATGAGAATAAGAAGAATAAGAATTTATATAGATTTCTTACAATAATCTGTAATTAAATTTTAGAAATAATTTTATAATGATACTTATATGACGACGTTAACAATCAATTGTCTATATAATCAGAGCAACATGGCTTTGTTTCTAGCTGTTCAACAGCATCAAATTTGGTTATAAAAACTCGATGTCATCTAGGTTTCTCTAAAATCTTTGTTAAATAATAATAATAATAATCTTTATTAGCAATTTGCTACCTATATATAATACAATGTAACTAATGAGTTAAAAAAAAAAAAAGAAATACAATCTGTGCATACTATTAATAATTGTTTTTTACAAAAGCACCTATCATTCTGTTGGAGATATCTCCCGCTATTTTCTGTGCATAATTTCCGGTATGAAATAAACTAAATTGCACAACACAACAATAGATTTATTTCTTTGTAATACAACATAAAACCATAGAGAGCTTGCAGTACATACACCATTGCCCTCGGTACTTGCAATACTAATTTAACTTAAGAAAAATGCGCGCCAACACGGCTGCTGTTAAAAACACGTGAAGCAACACATGTTGCCAGATTTTACAAATAAGTAGATTTCCTACATTCCCCCCACCTTGAAAGGGCATACTTTCAAAAAGAAAAATTAAATTAATACAAAGGTGGTTAGCCTTAGACAGAGACTAATACAAATAACTAATTTTCAAGAGGCAGAGGACATATTTGTGTTATAGCACGTTGTATTTCACCATTTTGAGTTTTAATTTTCACTACACGTACTTTATTATCATAGCCAGGAAACACTTCACTTACTCTGCCTAACTTCCAACATAAAGGTGGAAGATTATTGTCTTTGATTAGCACTAGTTGGTCAACTTTAAGGTTGTCTTTTTCTACAGCCCATTTATTGCGACACTGCAACTCACTGATATAGTCTCTGGACCAACGAGTCCAGAAGTGCTGGTATAGCATTTGGAGATGCTGATACTTTGACAGACGGTTTATTGGTATATCTTTCAAATCAGGGTCTGGTACGGATGTGAGTCGACGCCCAATTAAGAAATGGGATGGGGTAAGAATATCTAGGTCATTAGGACTAGAAGATAAGGGAAACAGGGGTCGAGAATTGAGGACGGCTTCCACTTGGGTAAGCAACGTTGACAAACTTTCAAAAGTAAGAGAGGTATTTCCCATGACCCTTTTTAAATGCTTTTTACACGACTTTACCCCAGCCTCCCAAATTCCCCCGAAATTTGGAGACCTTGCTGGTATGAATTTCCATAGAATTCCCTCATTTTCCACAAATTCAAATAGTGATTTAGATTGATTTTTCAAAAACTCACCTAACTGCCGTAATTCCTTGACAGCTCCAATAAAATTCGACCCATTGTCGGAGTAAACGCAGTGAGGTTTTCCTCGTCGTGCTACAAATCTACGGAACATTGATATAAAAGCCTCGGTAGTCAATTCCGACACCAATTCCAAATGGATCACTTTAGTAGACATACATACAAAAAGTGCTACATAACATTTACTTATTTTTGCCCCTCGACCTTGTCTGTCCTTTATAAGCAACGGACCTGCATAATCCACCCCCACATTATAAAAAACAGGCATACGGCGAACTCGGGGTTCTGGAAGAATACCCATTATCTGGCTTCCGGCCTTGGGATTTGTCTTAAAACATTTGATACACTGAAAGGATACTTTCCTTGCTAAATTTCTACCCCCATTTACCCAATAAGTTTCCCGAATGGAACTTAATAACATTTGAGGACCTGAATGAAGCAGCCTCTTATGTTCTGATTGAAATAGCAATAAAGTAAACCTATGTTTTGAAGGCAGTAAAATAGGATGCTTTGCCTCATATGTTAATTCCGAAAACTGCAATCTACCCCCCACCATAAGGAGCTGACTTTCATCAATAAAAGGATTCAAATTGCAGAGATTCTTAGACTTTAACTCTTTACCTTGTCGTAAACAAGATAACTCTTGAGAATAACTTTCTTCTTGTACGATTCTCACCAAAATAGATACAGATTTGTCCAATTCAGTTGCTGTTAAACAAGTAGTAGGTTTAAATTCACCTTTCCTACAGTACATACCAAATCTCAAACAATAAGCTACTACTCGCTTAATACGATTGAAATCACTAAACCTCTCAAATGGAAATTCATGTTTTACCTCGACTACCTGAAAAGTTTTTACCTTCACCTTCATTTCAGGTAACTGCTCATTATTATCTGTTTTAAAAATAGGCCATAAGCTTTTCTGATAGAAGAGCCATGCCGGACCTTGCCACCATTTCTTACAATCTATCAGTTTTTCTGGTAAAAGACCACGCGACAAAATGTCAGCTGGATTTTCTTCAGATTTAACATAACCCCATTGTCCATCTACATTTAAGTCCTGTATTTGAGAAACTCGATTTCCCACAAAGACATTTAATAAATTAGGGGAAGTTTTAATCCAACCTAACACGACCATTGAATCAGTCCAGAAGTATGTGTGACCAAAAGATAATTCCATTGATTCTTTAACCTTGGTTACCAATTTTGCCAGCAAGAGAGCCCCACAAAGCTCTAACCTGGGAATAGTCAACGATTTCAAGGGAGCTACCTTGACCTTCGAGCACAGAAGAGAAACTTGATTCTGACCGTCAAGTGAGATACTCTGTAAATATACACAAGCTCCATATGCCTGCATAGAAGCGTCACAAAACCCATGGATGGTAATCTCAATCGGTTCACGACATATGACTTGCCTGGGAATCGCAAGCTCATTTAAATTTGAAAACTGACTCCTTAACTTTCTCCACTGAGAATCGATCTCGAAAGAGACTGTCTCATCCCATGTCAGATTTTCAGACCATAGCCCTTGCAACAGAATTTTTGCTATTATTATACATGGTCCCAATAAACCAAGTGGATCATAAATCCTTGAAACCTCAGATAAAATTGACCTTTTTGTAGTTTTGCCAAATCCAGTAGGAAAACCTATATTATACATTAACTCATCCCGTTTAAACGACCAATACAAACCCAGCGTTTTATTTTGTTCTTTTTCTCCAAAGTAAATATCCTCACAAAGACTGTGACCACAAAATTCTTTTATTACTAAAAATTCATTGGAAATCCACTTTCTCAGTTCCATACATCCAGATTTTAATATTGAATCCACCTCTTTACATAACTGTACAGCTTTCTCAACACTCTCTGCCCCAGACAGCATATCATCTACATAAAAGTCTTTCAAAATAGTTTTGGATGCCAAAGGAAAACTATCAGAATGTTCTACACCAAGCTGCTGCAAGCAACGTATTGCCAAATAAGGAGCGGATTTCGTCCCATAAGTTACTGTGTTCAAAGTATACTCTTTGATCTCATCCCTTGGGTTTGCCCTCCATAATATTTTTTGTAGCGACCTTTGACTCGGCTCCACCAAAACTGTCCTGTACATCTTTGCGATATCTGCACATACTACCACATTGTGCTTTCTAAAGCGAAGTAAGATGCCTACCAAATCTTCTTGTAAAATAGGACCCGTGTACTGGATATCATTAAATGAAATACCTGTATCTGTTTTCGCCGAACCATTAAACACAACTCTTAATTTTGTTGTTAAACTATTCTCAATCAGAACCCCATGGTGAGGTAGGAAATATGAAATATCGCTAGAAGACTGGCTTGCCAATGACATGTGCCCCAAATCCTGATATTCAACCATAAAATCCACATAAGCCTTTTTTAAATTGGAATTTTTCTCCAACCTTTTCTCCAATGAGAGAAATCTACCCAATGCGTGCTCTTTTGAGTCACCCAACTTATTCGGAGAATCACACAACGGAATAGTTACCACGAACCTACCAAATTCATTACGTTTTACAGTTTCAAGAAAAATGCTTTCACACTGCTTGTCCTCATGAGACAAGATCTTTTTCGAAGAAATTTCTTCTATTTCCCAAAATTTATACAACTGTGCCTGAACATCAGCATTCATACTTAAATTGCATTTAACCACAGACTTTTTGCAAGCTAAACCCACAGAACCTGTCATTACCCTACCCAAACGAGTTTTCTGTAATGTTGGCTGATTCTTGCCCAATGCAATTTGCCCAACACATAATAAGTCATAAAACAACTCTGCTCCTACTAGCAAATCAATTTTTCCAGGTTTTGCATACCCAGGGTCTGCCAACTTCAAATGAGTAGGTAAATTCAGATTATTTATATTAAGATTCTGACTAGGAACCAAAGCACAAATTTGTGGAACCACAAGACATGAAATAGACGTTTTAAAACCATTGTGAATTGACTGAATCTCAATAACACACTTATTTTTAATATTTGAAGCTATCTGATTAATCCCAACAATCGATATGTCTACTTCCTGCTTCTGAATACCTAATCTGTCACAAAAATCAACTGTTATTAGATTTGACTGGGACCCATTGTCCAGTAAAACCCTGCACATGTGTGACTGACCACTTGAATCTAACACCTGAACCAGTGCCGTAGACAATAATACCTCAGATTGAGTATATTCGGTAAATAATGTTTTCATTGGTACTAAGGCCTCTTTATCACTAGTTGCCGATTCATTACGATTACTGTTCTCCACAGACCTATCTGTTACTTCCAGTTCTTTTGTTTCTTGTTCCGCGGTTACCTGTTTCTCATAATGCAGTAAGGTATGATGCTTTAGGCCACACCTTCTACAACCACTTACCTGACAATTTTTGCTTATATGGCTTTTCTTTAAACAATTCAGACACAACCCCAAACCTCGAACTTTTTCAAATCTTGAGTATACAGATAATTTTAAGAAACCCTGACAATTATAAATCAAATGTTTGTCTTTACAATAGAAACAAGTTACATTAGTATTAGTAGCAATAAAAGACTTACTCATTTTTTGTTTACCTTTGTCATAACTTTTGTTATCGTAGGCCTTATCCAATTTTTTATCACTACCTTTCTCTAATCTTCCTAATATATCTACTCTTTCTTTCAAAAAATCTTGAAATTGCTTTATTGTAGGTAAACTACCCTTACTTTTACTTTCTTCCCAACACAATTTTGTTTTCTTATCCAACTTTTCACTAAATATGTATATTAGTATTGGATCCCAACTACTTATTTCTATTTCCAACTTTGTTAAACCATGTATATTTTTGTTAAAATATCCAACAAATGACGTAACTCTGAAGGAGATTCTTTAGATACAGTAGGTAAACTTAACAGTGACCTTATGTGTTCATTAACCAACATTTCCTTATCATCACGCAAGTACATAATTTGACGCTGAAATATCTACCAACTGAACTACTTTATTTGCTTCACCCTCCAGTGCACCTTTTAAAAAATAAAACTTTTCAATATCCGCGATTGAATCATTTTTATGTATTAAAGACTGAAATGTGTCTCTAAACTCTAGCCAACTTGCACTCTCTCCATTAAACTTTGGTATCGGAATTGCAGGCAACTTCGGTTGTGACTGTAACCTATGTGGCACTATCAAAGAACCACCACCTGCATGACTTGACTTAACACTACCAATATCATTGTCCTTATTAAGATTTTGTGGAGCTACCAAAGAACCATCGCTTGCACGACTTGACTTTGACTTTATACTACAAATATCATCATCCTTATTATCTTCTAAAACCCTTTTAAACAAAGCTAGAACTTTATGATATGAATTCTCAAACAATTCTCTTTCTTTTAATTGCTTCTCATCATCACTATCTGACTCAACTATAACTTCCAATTCACTTTGAATTTCATGGAATTCATGTAACAAAATCTCCAACCTGTTGAATCTACTCTCAAGTTCCAAAACTAATGTCTTGTCTAATTTTTTATTTTATAAAGTCTCATTTACTATCCCTTCAAAATAAGTTTTGGAACTCGTTAACCTAGCTTTTACAGAGCCGCGTTTTCTATTTAATTCTCTAATTCTTTGTTCACTCATTTTTATTTCTCAATTTACGAATTAAATGAATTTTGTCAACAACGCTACTTACTCAAATGAAATACCTACAAGGAATAGAAAATAAAGGATTAAAATGACTCACGTTTTTGTAGATTCTTATTTTACCAATAAAATGCTCCGTCAATACCCCGCGCCACACGCCAATGGTCCACCAAGTCTCCTGCACGCCTCGATGCCGCTATCTTGGTCTCCTGTATTCCCGTGCCTGAGCGATTCGATGAAAGTTGCAGCTGCACTAGCCTAGCACCAACCTCCAAGTTTTGTTTCTAGAGAGAGAGACGTCCACTGTACGTGTTACCATTAAACCCTTGATTGACCTTGAACACGAGCTGCCTGTTCGTCTGGAGAATAATTATCTCGGAATTTTCACAGTAGTTCTTTGTTGTTTGTTTACAACCAATTTGTAAATTTGAAATTTTCGATGTGTACACTGTACGTGTGAAGTATGAACTTTGAAATCAAACCAAACCAATTTTTTAGCTGTTTTAAACACTTGTGAATCCAGTACCCACAATGTTTGCTAATTATCCAATCCAATTAATTATTAACCAATAACCACAATCCGGCTCGAAGGACCACTTTGTTGGGGATATCTCCCGCTATTTTCTGTGCATAATTTCCGGTATGAAATAAACTAAATTGCACAACACAACAATAGATTTATTTCTTTGTAATACAACATAAAACCATAGAGAGCTTGCAGTACATACACCATTGCCCTCGGTACTTGCAATACTAATTTAACTTAAGAAAAATGCGCGCCAACACGGCTGCTGTTAAAAACACGTGAAGCAACACATGTTGCCAGATTTTACAAATAAGTAGATTTCCTACACATTCTCTTGAATTTATCCAAATTGTCACAGGTTTTTATTTCATTTGGTATTTCATTAAAAAGTTTCAGACCATTTACAAATACACTTTTTGTGGTTTGAGTTTTGTTAAAATTATCAACATAAAAATTATACCTATTTCTAGTTTCATACATATGAATATCATGAACTAAAGTTAGCTTATTACTTAAATATGAAGGTACTAAGTTCATCCTGACTTTAAATATAAATAATAATGTTTTAAATATAATTCTTTGTTTTACATTCATTAGATTTAGTGTTGATAGCATAATTCTGACTGGAGTGTATTTATTACATTTAAGTACTGTTCACATTGCTCTATTTTGTATTTTTTGAATTTGCTGGAGTTGATTTTGATTTAAGCTATAAAGGATAGTAGAGCAAAATTCTAAGTGAGGTGCAATTAAAGATTTATATAATAATAATTTTACAAATGTGGATAAGTTTTTCCCTATTCTACTTAAAAAGTAAACTTTTTTAGTCATTTTGTTCATTATGTATTCAGCATGTTTTTTTAAATTTAAATTATTATCTAACATAACTCCCTAATATTTAATCATATCAACTCTCTCAATTTCATCATTTTCAATTTTGATTTTAATATGATCATAATCAATATTACTTAGTTTAAATTTACTACCTATAACCATAAATTTTGTCTTATTAGCATTAATACTTAAACTATTATCACACAACCAACTGTATAATCTGGCTAGCTCATTATTAATAGTATCTATCATTGAATTTATGTCATTGCCTACACAATAAATCATAGTATCATCGGCGAACATACATATATCACAATTTTTTACACATTTTACCATATCATTAACATACAAATCAAATAACAATGGGCCTAAGACTGTCACTTGTGGAACTCCATACCTTGATTGTGCCTCATCTGACACAACACCATTATATCTTACTTTTTGATATCTACAGTCTAAATAAGATTTAATCCAGTTCAACACATCACCACTTATACCAATTTTTTCAAGTTTTTTCACCAACAATTGTCTATCAATTGTTTCGAAGGCTCTTCGAAAATATAAAAAAACAGTTATTATAAGGTTTCCTTTATCAAGTTCCTTGAGCCATACATCACAGGTATTTAAAATTGCACTTTCGCATGAATGATGTTTTCTAAAGCCCGATTGGTTTGGAACGATCACATTATTTTTATCACAGTATTCATCTAATTGTTGCTTAACTGCTATCTCCAGAACTTTTTCATAAACAGGAACTGTATTTACAGGCCTAAATTCTTCACATAAAATTGTACCAGTAACTTTTGGCACTGGAATTATAAATGATGTTTTCCAATTATCTGGAAATCTTCCAGTATGTAGAGATGTATTAACAACATCTAACAATCTATTTGCCATTACCATACATCCATCTTTGAGAATGTTAGTTGAGATTCCATCTCCGGTGTCACCGCAATTTTTTAAGTTATTCAATATTTTCTTTATTTCCGATATGCCAATTGTCTTAAATTTAGAAAAAGATTCACAAGTATCTATTTTATCTATTATATGTGAGTAATTCTTTGTTTTAGGTATGTTTTCAACAATCTGTTCAATGCTCTTTATAAAATAAAAGTTAAAGTCGTGTGCGATATCTTCAAAATTCTTTTTCTCAATGTTAGAAAATTTTATCGATTTATTTTCACTTTTTTTATCATTTGGTAATAACGTTTTTAAATTTTTCCACAACTTATAACTATTATTCATATTTTCGTCGATAATATTTCTAAAATACTCTTCTTTTTTATTTCTTATCATATTAGTAACTCTATTTCTTAAAACTTTGTATTCATTCCACAGATCTGCACTACTCGTAAATACTGCTGCTTTATATTTGTCATCTCTAATATGCATAGCATCAATGACCTCTGTGTCAATCCATTTATTATTTATATATTTTTCTGGAATGTTTATTTCCTTCATCGGGCATATGTCATTTATAATATCAGTAAGCGTACAATATCATTGAATTTGCTAGAACGTTTACATTATTAGTATCATTTTTCCACTCAACTTTAATAATCTCATTCTGAAATAGTTCTTTGTTATAATTTCTAAAACTCCTTTTCGTCACTATAATCCTTTTCTTCATAGATTGGTATTTATTAAGAGATACTGATAAAATACAATGATCGCCAATTTGTGGAGTTAAGTGAACTTCATGTTTGATGTTTTTATTGTTAGTAACAATATAATCAATTAATGTGGCACTATTCTTTGTGATTCTTGTAGGTTTATCTACAATTTGATATAAGGCATTTTTATAAAATAATTCTTTAATTTTTTTACCATAGAACGTGTCATTCTTCCAGTCGATATTGAAGTCTCCAATAAATAATAAGTTAGATTGAAAATCCAGGATATTTTCTATGTGGTTATTTAGTTGTTCGAGAAACAAATTATCATTATTTTGGGGGGGGTGGTAAATCCCATTTAATAAGTATTTTTGTCCATAAATATATACTTCAACACACAACAACCACATATAATTTTCAAGATAAATATTTGCTTTTATTTTATGATTTAAATGGTTTTGTAAATAAATTAGTATTCCACCAGTACGTCTATTTTTTGTTACACATTTCACCATTTTGTAGCCAACAATTTCCAGTTCAGAATCAGTAACTTCAATGTCCACATGAGTTTCCACTAAACACACAATTAAAGGTTTCCAGTCATGAACAAGATAAATAATAGAGTCTTTGTTATTCAGAATTCCCTGACAATTTAGATAAACAATTTGTTTAACATAACTTGGCTTCGATGATTGCTATATAAACTTTGTTTTTGCATTAATTTTATCCACAATTCTTAAATAACATGGACACTCCTTACTAAATGATGTATGATTACAATCTAGTTTTATTTTTAATTTCTCAACAGTTGATAAACAGTTAATACATTTTTCCAAAGTATTTGTGCAATCTTCACTTTTGTGTTCACCTGCACATTTACCACAAACAATATTGTTCACACAATCCTTAGCAAAGTGATTATATCTTAAACAGCGATAACATCTTACCACGTTAACGTATTCAAACATTTGACATTTCCTCCAACCTATGTTTAACTTTTCTTTTCTCATTATAATAGAATAAATGTCAGATTTGATTTCCAATATTATATTACCATAATTTTTCTTCCTTTTATCCACATACTTTCTCACTACCTTTAGTTTACTATCAATGTCTTTTTCTAGCACAGTCAGTTCGTTCTGATCTATAATATCTTCTAATATTTTTTCATCATTTTGTTCTACAAAATTCTCTTCAGCTCCTACAATTATTACCTTGGGATTTTTTAGATCTACTTCAATAACTTGGTATTTATTTCCCATTTCCTCCTCAACTTTACTTTTTAACTTGCCTTTGGATTCTGCGTTAGAGCAACTTATAATTATTCCTCCTTTACTTATATTTTTTATATTTTCTATACCAACTCCCAGTTTGCTTGGGTCTATTTTTTCTCTTATATCCTTCTGAGTTTCTTGACTTTGTTGTGCATTAATCGGTTTTATCATAATAACTTCCTTTTCACTTTTTAATACGTCACTATACGATTTCTTTTCAGATTTTTTATTTTCACACAAATTTTCTACCACATTATTTAGCTGACTGATCGCTTTACTCTGTTCCAAAATTGTATCTAAGCATATATCTAGTTTTGTTTTTAATTCTTTCACTTGGTTAACTAGACTATTATTTTGGCAATGATTACACACATACTTAATATTCTTATTACTTTGAATATTTTTAACTTGATCCTCATTTAGATTAGAACATTTCTGTTGTAAATGACATTTTTCTTCACAAATAATACATGATGTAAACTTATCAGTTCTTTTCATTTCCATAGAACAAGAACCACAACTCGCCATTTTAATTAGTTCATAAAATATGATCATATAAACTTCAATCTATACTTATTACTGTTTCGTGTCCTGTACTATATTACTTTACATACAACGTTCGTGGGACGTAGGACAAATAAAAACTACTCCCTCGGTATTTAGATTGACCGGTTTCTGCAGAATAACCTGCCTTCCTCAGAATCTGTAATTTATTAAACATGTAAAAAATATAGGAATTACAAGAAATATTAAAGACACTTACCAATCTACAAGTAAAAACTATCAATTCCAATTAATTTCATAATTGGATTTGTCAAATACAAAATTACTAAACAATACATTAAAGAGGTCAAAAAAAAACAAATTATAATCACCCGTCACATTAAACAGTTTAAAAAACACAATTATAATATTTTCACACGTGGCAGTTCCTATGATTATACAGTAAAGACCGAGGAGGTTCGAACATGGGTATTAGTTTGCGCGATTTACTTGTGCCCGTTGTAGGCAAGCGGACACAGTGGTGGAAATCGTGGATCTCCGCGCTGTAGCCGATGGCTCTCGCGTCTACTGTTCCTTGTTTGGATTATTTTATAATAATTTTTATTAAGGCCTAAACACAATAAAAAAAATAAGAGATAAGAAATAAGAAATAAAAAATATGGAATAGAATTAACAAATAATGATATCCGAAAAGCAAGGAGCAATTTGAACAGTTGAATTTTAAATCGAATAAGCACTAACATATTATCGCGCAGAGTATTGTGTATTTAAAACTTGGAATAATTATTTCTCTTATTTCTTATTCCATTTTCTTATCTCTTATTTTTTTCATTGTGTTTAAGCCTTTACACATGCAACACTCGAGGTGCAGCGACAAATTATTTTATGTTGTAGAATCGCATTTTTGTTGCGAAAAAACAAACAGTGGAAATATTTAAATGCGTTTTGAGATTTTTTAAAATTACAATAATTAATCCTGTCTAGGATGAATTATTGAAGTTAGAAAAATTTCGAAACGTTGGTCCAGAATACGTAAATAAAATTTCTTTCAGACATGAGTTCTACATCCTAACACGGTTATTGAGATAATAACAACAGTCTGCCGAGCCGAATGCTGAGCAGTGAGTGGCCACAGCCGCCCTTCTCCTAATGTACAAATTGTCGGCCACTCGTATATTCGTCCCAATCCCTGTCGTGTTCGAAGCATCCTGGACTTATCTGTATAGGTTGACACTAATATAAACTACCTACAAGTACAATAGGATTAAAGTGTAATATTATTCAACATGCAACATAAATAAATAAAGTTAAAATTAAAATATTCACAAAAACATGCATTTAATAAAATAAAAATAAATTCTACATGCAAAACAAGCTTTCAATAAAATAAAATACAACTACAAAGAAATAAAATCCATTCTAAAATACATAAAAATAGCAAATAAAAACTAAAACAGAACTAAAAGATATTCAGATTCAAAATAACATGCAATAGTAGAAAGTAGAAGGTTTTATTTGTAATAAAAAGGTACACCACAAATGAAAAATGCTTACAAATTATCACTCAAATTGCAAATATCACTACTGGCACAAAGTTGATAAAACCCAGACAAAGGAGACACAGGATATCCAGAAAGAATTCTTGTAAAGTCAGCTAACGTAAAATCTTCTCCGAAGGTGAACGGTGACCACCTAAAAATTCAAATAAATTACATCACATACAAAACTAAGGTTAAAAGGTTAATAATTGTTAATAAATAAGAAAGGAAAATGTTAATGATTACAGAAAAAGGTCAAAATAGTGAGAAATCATAAAGAAACAGATAAGAGATGTCACTAGGTAGATAGAAAAATTGAAGAAAGTCAGTTATTTATATAATTTAAGGAAATTTTGTTATAGATTAAGTTAGATTAAGGCATAACGATAAAACATAGTGAATGTGAACGTTTAAAACACAGTGCAACGCGAGTGAAAGAAAATGTGCAAGAATGACTACGCAGCAACGGAAAGTCGAAAAATATGTCAACGCAATAAAAGCAAATGCAAGTTAATGGAACCAGAATGAATTTAAATACATGAAACCAGCTCCAAACAGCCAGCAAATAAGCAGTACTATGAGAATATTAAGAAAATACTTACTGAAATTCATATCAAATGTCACAGCATGCCATGACATAGGAATGTTCTGGAATATTTTCCACCAGGCAACCAAAGAAATAAATGAAAGTTGTTGACTCGAGCATTAGAAAGCAACCGCACGTTAAAACGTCAGTCCTAAAATAAATTTGAAAATATTTAAAAATAAATATAAATTTCATGCATGAACACTACAGATAAACAAGTAAGTCAGTATTATAGATTTTAACTATAAAATTCACGTACCTGTGGGCTGCAAATACATCCAAAGAAAGGATAAAAGTCCAGCAGTTTCTGGCACCATTTGCAAGCAAATTTAAAGTCACAGCAACCTACGGTGGGAGCAGAAATTTGTAACTTCACAAAATTTGCAGAACAAGCGTCCATTATTTCAATTTGACAGAAGAGTAAACAATTCGTGGCAAAACCACTAACTAATTCAGTGATCGTTAAAATTTAAATAAACTTTATCAAATTAATCAGAACTCACGCGAATTTGAACAATTTGGATTTAAGATATTTGTAAAAGTTAATAACGATTTGTCATTACTAGTTTAAGTTATCGCAGGTAGTTAAGAAACCCTTGTTATTTATCAAATAAATCGAACTGAAAGTCTATAAGCAGAGCGACATCTTTTATTCAAAAGCAGTACTAAAATTTCATTACAGTAAACTAACTTCACAGCATAATATTGAGCAAGGTCAAGCAGAACCAAAGATCTCACAAACAGTAGATTGACAATAAGATACAAAATTTTCAATATTAAATTTTATTAAATCATTACAATTCAAAACAAAAAGGTAATTCAAAGTAAGTATCCCAAGTCTCGAACGAATCCAAGCCCTGAAATAAAATAGACAAGGAGTAAAAAGGCTCCAAATAAGCATTTTTCAATTGTAAAGTACAGAGTGTTATTTATTTATAAAGCAGATGTTGTAAAAAGCAGGTAAGAATTAACAAAATATCTCAAATGTGTATGAATGCAAACTAAAAGCATAATTTATATGATAAATCAATAAAGCATTCCAAAACGTAAAAAAAAAATTTAAAATAAAGTATCATTACATTTATACAACACGAAAACTTTCAAATCAAACAAATCATTACAATATTTGGTGCCCAACGTGGTGCAACATTACAATATTTGGCGTCCAACGTAAAAGGCTCGATTTGGGACACTGTAAAACATTAAATAAAATAAATAAATAGTGTATATGGAACTAAGATCAGGGAAAAAAATGACAGACACACATGAACAAACACAGAGCACCTCAACACAACAAGCTGGGGATAGCACAGAAACGAAAACACCCCCAGACACAAACATGCTTGCAAGACTCATGGAGATGATGACGGATATGAACAAAAACATGCAAGAAAACACACAAGAACTGAATCGAAAACTGGATGGCAACACACAAGAACTGAATCGAAAACTGGATGACAACACACAGGAAATGAATCGAAACACACAGGAAATGAATCGAAACACACAAGAACTGAATCGGAAACTGGATGAAAATGCTGAAGAGATAAAGGGGAGAATGGAAGCTCTAGAGAACAAGTTAGACAGAATGCAGAGTGAAATAAGAGGAGAAGTAAACAAACAAATACAAGAGGCGAGCAGAGAAATAAGAAGAGAAGTACAACAAGATATGGAGGCATTGGTAGATGAAGGATTTACAGAAATAACGAAGCAATTGGATGAGAAAAATAAAACTTTAGAGCAATGTTTGAATGAACAAGACAGGAAAATCACACAAAACACACAGAAAATCAACAATATCTCAGGTACCACATATACACATGCACAGACATACGTTAACACTGAGAATTATTTCTATGGAGACACCAAATTCCATCCAAAAATATTTTTAACAAGACTCAAACAGCAAATTGGAGGGTTACAAAACACAGTGGACATAAAAATCGCCATACAAAATGCAATACGAGGGGAAGCGGAGCTCTGGTATCAGATGATTGAAGAAAGATACGAAACGCTGGAAGAATTTGAAACTCTATTCTTGAAACAATACTGGAGTGAGTATACGCAGCAGAAGATACGACACAATCTTTTCAATGGTCGCTATTTCGAAAACACCAGTCTATCAAGAGAAAAATATGTGTTAAGGAAAGTCTACAACATACGATATCTGGAACCGAAATTTACTGAGCAGGAAATGGTAATGTACTTAGCCAGACATTTCAGCGAGGACGTTCACAAAGTGATAATAACGCAACGCATCAATACAATGGATGGATTGCTGGAATATTTAAGAACAATCGATGACTACACCAAGAACAATAGACAGAGAGACGACCAGCAAAATCAGAAGGACCAGAAAAACACGAGATACGAAAACAGGTACAAGAACCAAGGACAAAATTGGAAATACCAGAACAACGACAACAGAGCACACCAGAATGGACAGAACAATGACAAAGGCCAAAATTGGGAAGACAAACGAGGAAGAAATGGAACAGAAGAAACCAAGAAAAACTATGATGGCCAAAACAAGAATTACAGCAACAATGGAAACTGGAAAAATAGAAATGGTCAAACTGAGAAAAGACAGAATTGGGACGACAGACAAGGACGAAACGAACAAACACAGGCACAAATCACTAACATCAACACAAGCAAAGAAAACACAAATCAAACACACACTAAGCAGGACTGGAACGAAATACAGACGACAGCACAAGTACACACAAACACACAGAACCAGGATTTTTGAGTAAGGAAATTTTAAACACCACATACCAACACATGCGTGAATACATTGACACTGGCAACGAAAAAGGACAAACGGAAAATATAAAAATTAACAATTTACCATTAATAGAAATTAATATAGAAAATATTAAAATAAATGCTTTAATAGATACGGGGGCAGAACTAAGCCTAATAAATGAAAATGTAATAAATCAAAATTTAAACAAATTTAAAAATAACATAATAAGAATTTCTAAGGTTACTCTGGTTAATGCAAGCGGGAAAAAATTCGCAGAATGCAATAAAGTACTAAATACTACGTTTACGGTGCAAAACATAAATTTTCAAGCTGAATTTGTAATAATGAATAACATGAAATTTGACATTATCCTAGGTGAGGACATTTTGACGAAACTAAGTGCAAAAATAGATATGGGGGGGAGAAAATTACGTATTGAAGGTAAAACGATACCTATAATAAAAGTAAATAAAATACAAAATAAAGAAATAAAGGGGAAACAAGAAAAAATAAATACAATGGAACGAACCATGTATAAAATAAATAACTATGATTCACTTGAAAAGTTAAACTTAAACTGTCCTACTGAATATAATAACTTAATTCAAAATCTTATACAGAATTACAATTCACTAGTAAACTATGTACCAAGAATAGCAACAGGCTATATTCATCATTTAAAAGTAGACGAAACCAAACCATTCAAATGCAAAACGTATCCTATACCATATCACTACAGAAATCAAGTAAATTTGGAACTGAAAAATATGTTAGAGGCAAATATAATAGAATCATCTAAAACTAATTACATAAATCCACTTGTTATTGTAAAGAAAAGAGATACAACTATTAGGTTATGTTTAGACGCAAGGAAATTGAACGAGATAACAAAGTCACAGTTCGATTCTCCTCAAAATATAGACACATTATTATCTACGATAGGGAAAAAGGAAATATTTACAAAGCTCGACCTGAAAAATTCTTTTTGGCTAATACCACTCGCAAGGGAATCGCGGAAGTACACGGGTTTCATGGTGGATGGTCATGTGTATCAGTTTAAAGTTGTACCGTTCGGACTCCAGTCAGCTACATCATCATTAGTTAGGGCGATGCAACATATCCTAGATAAATATGAAAAATTTTGTTTTCACTACGTTGATGATATCCTGGTATTCTCAGAGAATGCAGAGGAACATTTCGATCACCTAAACATAATCATGAATGCATTAGACTCAGCAGGTTTAAAATTAAATATCCAAAAATGTCAATTTTACCAAGATAGTGTACAATACTTAGGCTATAGAGTAGGAAAAGAAGGGATCAGTATAGATAAAGAGAGATTAGATGAAATAAAGAATTATCCGAGGCCGAAAAATCTGAAAATGTTAAGGGGATTCTTGGGCATGTTGAACTATTATAAAAAGTTTATTCCGCGAATATCAGAAATGGAAATACCTCTAATTGAACTCCTTAGAAAAGAGATAAAATGGATTTGGGACACGCGTAGGCAAACTGCATTCGAAAATTTAAAGAAAAGCTTTCATGAAAATCTACTTTTGTACAGTCCAGACTTTACACTACCATTTATCTTAAGAACAGACGCATCAGATCACTCAATTGCTGCAGAACTGACTCAATTACAGGCAGGAACGGAAATACCTATTTGTTTCATATCTAGAATTCTAAAATCACACGAAAGACGGTATGCAGTATGCGAGAAAGAAATGGCTGCAATAGTATTTGCCATAACAAAGTTGAAATTTTATCTAACATCAGCCAAATTTACGCTCGAAACAGATCACTCAGCGTTAGCTTCCTTAATGAACAATCGGTTTGCGAACAGTAGAATTTATAGGTGGACATTACTTATACAGGAATTTTCTTTTAACATTAAGCATCGACCTGGAAAGGAAAATGTGACGGCAGATGCACTGACACGTAACAAAACACCAGACACAGAAAACCCACATCAATTCACAGTAGCACTAAACAGATTCACCACAACTCAAGGACTGTACACAGAAAACAACGTCATACAGAGTCAGACCAAACTAACACACATACGAGAAATACTACATAGAAAACACATACATCGAGGTTACACTCTAAAAGATGATCTCATTATCAAGTTAATACGGGACGACGAACTCTACGTTTTAGACTCAGACTTGACAAAGACGATTGTATCAAACATTCATACTAAATTTGGACATATTGGGGTAAGAAAAACTTGGTTAATATTTAGAGAGACATTTTATGCACAAAAAGACTTACAAATAATAAAAGACATCATAAAAGACTGTCACACTTGCTGCTTAGGGAAAAATAAAAATCATAAAAACAAAAATCAGGTGGGAAGCATCATCACAAGTCAACCACTGGAAATAGTAGCAATAGATTATGTCAGTAATTTAATCACAACTCAAAAAGGTTATAAAAACATGTTAGTAATAATAGACTGTTTTTCCAAATATGTTAAAATATACCCCACGAGAAGATGTAACACCAAGACAACCATAGCTTTATTAGAAAAATATTGTAAAACGATAGGCAAACCACAGAAACTTTTAACTGACAACGCTACATACTTCAACATTGAGAAATTCATACAACATTGGACACAACGAGAAGTTGACATCATTTTTACTAGCATTCGACATCCACAGGCGAACCCAGCCGAAAGATACATACAGGAGCTATTAAGATTCTTAAGAATAACAACACAGGACAAGCACACAGATTGGATACAACACATACAGGCAGTAGAAGACTTTATAAATCACACACCAAGCACAATCACACAAACCACACCAATAACAGCAATGTTAGGAGAAGAACCAAACAGACCTTGGACAAGTGACAAAGAACTTAACTTAGAAAGCATACATGAGAAAGTCAGAAAACGCATAAAAGATAATGCAGAACGTTACTGTAAAAGGGAAAATAGAAAAATAAAACGGGAAACAAAATTTAAAGTAAATGATCTAGTAGTAGTAAAAAGACTGCGATTATCAGACAGAAAAAGGGGAATATGTGCAAAACTGTTATACCCGTATGAAGGACCATATACCATAAGCAAAGTTATTAATCAGAGAACCTACGAATTAAAATACTTAAACAGTGAATTGATCAGAGGTAAATTTCATATAGAGTTATTGTATCCATACACATTAAAAGATTTAACTCAAATACCAGAAACAATTGATGAAGAATAATATTACGTCTTACAGGATGAATAAAATTTTCCCTAATTGCAAAATATTATTAATCAGAAAAAAAAAAAAAAAAAAAAAAAAAAAAAAAATATTGTAATGTTGCACCACGTTGGGCACCAAATATTGTAATGATTTGTTTGATTTGAAAGTTTTCGTGTTGTATAAATGTAATGATACTTTATTTTAAATTTTTTTTTTACGTTTTGGAATGCTTTATTGATTTATCATATAAATTATGCTTTTAGTTTGCATTCATACACATTTGAGATATTTTGTTAATTCTTACCTGCTTTTTACAACATCTGCTTTATAAATAAATAACACTCTGTACTTTACAATTGAAAAATGCTTATTTGGAGCCTTTTTACTCCTTGTCTATTTTATTTCAGGGCTTGGATTCGTTCGAGACTTGGGATACTTACTTTGAATTACCTTTTTGTTTTGAATTGTAATGATTTAATAAAATTTAATATTGAAAATTTTGTATCTTATTGTCAATCTACTGTTTGTGAGATCTTTGGTTCTGCTTGACCTTGCTCAATATTATGCTGTGAAGTTAGTTTACTGTAATGAAATTTTAGTACTGCTTTTGAATAAAAGATGTCGCTCTGCTTATAGACTTTCAGTTCGATTTATTTGATAAATAACAAGGGTTTCTTAACTACCTGCGATAACTTAAACTAGTAATGACAAATCGTTATTAACTTTTACAAATATCTTAAATCTAAATTGTTCAAATTCGCGTGAGTTCTGATTAATTTGATAAAGTTTATTTAAATTTTAACGATCACTGAATTAGTTAGTGGTTTTGCCACGAATTGTTTACTCTTCTGTCAAATTGAAATAATGGACGCTTGTTCTGCAAATTTTGTGAAGTTACAAATTTCTGCTCCCACCGTAGGTTGCTGTGACTTTAAATTTGCTTGCAAATGGTGCCAGAAACTGCTGGACTTTTATCCTTTCTTTGGATGTATTTGCAGCCCACAGGTACGTGAATTTTATAGTTAAAATCTATAATACTGACTTACTTGTTTATCTGTAGTGTTCATGCACGAAATTTATATTTATTTTTAAATATTTTCAAATTTATTTTAGGACTGACGTTTTAACGTGCGGTTGCTTTCTAATGCTCGAGTCAACAACTTTCATTTATTTCTTTGGTTGCCTGGTGGAAAATATTCCAGAACATTCCTATGTCATGGCATGCTGTGACATTTGATATGAATTTCAGTAAGTATTTTCTTAATATTCTCATAGTACTGCTTATTTGCTGGCTGTTTGGAGCTGGTTTCATGTATTTAAATTCATTCTGGTTCCATTAACTTGCATTTGCTTTTATTGCGTTGACATATTTTTCGACTTTCCGTTGCTGCGTAGTCATTCTTGCACATTTTCTTTCACTCGCGTTGCACTGTGTTTTAAACGTTCACATTCACTATGTTTTATCGTTATGCCTTAATCTAACTTAATCTATAACAAAATTTCCTTAAATTATATAAATAACTGACTTTCTTCAATTTTTCTATCTACCTAGTGACATCTCTTATCTGTTTCTTTATGATTTCTCACTATTTTGACCTTTTTCTGTAATCATTAACATTTTCCTTTCTTATTTATTAACAATTATTAACCTTTTAACCTTAGTTTTGTATGTGATGTAATTTATTTGAATTTTTAGGTGGTCACCGTTCACCTTCGGAGAAGATTTTACGTTAGCTGACTTTACAAGAATTCTTTCTGGATATCCTGTGTCTCCTTTGTCTGGGTTTTATCAACTTTGTGCCAGTAGTGATATTTGCAATTTGAGTGATAATTTGTAAGCATTTTTCATTTGTGGTGTACCTTTTTATTACAAATAAAACCTTCTACTTTCTACGATTGCATGTTATTTTGAATCTGAATATCTTTTAGTTCTGTTTTAGTTTTTATTTGCTATTTTTATGTATTTTAGAATGGATTTTATTTCTTTGTAGTTGTATTTTATTTTATTGAAAGCTTGTTTTGCATGTAGAATTTATTTTTATTTTATTAAATGCATGTTTTTGTGAATATTTTAATTTTAACTTTATTTATTTATGTTGCATGTTGAATAATATTACAAAAGATTCTCATACTCCTCCTCTTCCCAATTACTATCACACATTATAAACGTAAATTAGGAGAAGAAGAGAGCATGAAAATACCCTAACCAACAAAATTCTTACTAATTAAACTTATTTAACAAAGATTTATAGATCACACTTAAATTATCAACATCTGTTCTTATATCAACACAATCTCTATTACCATTTGTATGCATCATTTCTAGCAAGAGTCTTTTACCTAAATTTTCCTCAGTATCTATAATTTTTATTTCTTCAAAATTAAATGCACAGTTCTGTTCTACTACATGGTTAGCCAAAGCCGTTGAAGTTTTTGGTGGTTTTTAGAGTTAAATAGATAATTGTGATGGACAAAATAAAGGCAATGTGTTTTATTTTTCTATAGTCACTTATATAAACTCCATTTTTCTACTTCAAATTACCTTAACCTACAGGTCCCACTTAGATGATAGCAAATGATTTGCTTAATTAAATTGAGCAGGTTATTATTCGTAGGATGGAAGATTTAGAAGACCTTAATGATTTGTTGATGCCTGCAAAAAGTCTTAAAAAACACAAATGTAACAGAAATAAACGTGGAAGTTAAAGTCTCCACTTTCATTTCTGTAAAGTTAAAAAGTAAATGTATAACTTTTAATGGGAAAGACAATATTGAAAACGAAAATGAAGCAAAGATGCCTACTTCAAAGATGTTCCCGTTATGTTTAAAATTGTTCTCTTGATATGTTTTACAAAACTACTTTCTGTTGAACTTAAATACAAATATGCCACTAATATAATAAGAAAAAAATATATTAATGATTTAATGGAAAAATCAAAGTTCTCAAAGTAAAAGAGAGATTATTTTGAAAAGTGTTAATTCCAAACATGCAATAGTAGAACTTTGAATAAAACGAGAATACCTACTGCTGATTTGATGGCACAAAGATTAGAAAATAATAATTTAACAAGAATATAAATAACTTAAGCTGTTGAGTTCTTGAAGACACGACCAAATCAAAGGTGAAAAAGAATGCTACATTGCCTACGTTTCGTTTATTTTATATAAACTCGGAGTTCAATAGCCCAATAAAATAAATAAATAAATTATTTTTTGCATCATTAAAAATAAAATTTTGTGAAACATTTCTGTTTTTTATGTTTAATAACGTACCTAATGTTATAAAATATTTTATAAAAAAATAACAAAGGCAGAACAATGTAATGTTAAATACAACGTTTTATTGACTTTCTTTTTATAATGATATTGATAAAATCAAAACAGAGAGGTAAAACAAATTAACGTGAATATTTTAAAGAAAATGTACCTACAATTGAAAAATATTCCGTCACATTAATTTAGCAGTCGATTACGATAATTTTTAAATCAATTACATATAGACAAATGGTGTATAGAAAATAACCTTTAAGTAATAATTTTTAAGTGTTAATAAATACAATGTAGGTAGTGTTTTGAAAATTGCACCTGTAAATTTCGTTATAAAGAGGGGACCTCTGAATAGGCTCAACAATGTTAAAGTTCTAGGTAGGTACCTATAGTTTTTGTTGATCATATTACCTCATCTTTTAAGAAATTAGTGGATGTGCTTGGTTTCTCGGATTTAACATACAACGACGAAATTCTACAAATTTCGCTCGGGAGCTAGGATTTGGTCTCAGTGTGTGCTCTAAATAATTGCTTCCTGTTAAGGAAGAAATTAGTTTCCATTGTACCGCTGTGTATTTGAGGCGACAGTATTTTATTATTCAGAAAACTCGCCATACAGGGAGAGAAATCTGTGGCTTGCCGCAAAATTAAAAACCAACGTTCCGATATTTTGTATCCCGTGGTACTGTCACAGTGCTCACTGTAATCGACCGCTAATCAACGTTTTGTCAGCAAGCCACTCCGTTTTGGTCGCGATTAAATACTGGCACCACTCTGTAAGTATAATACCTGTTTGTTTGCCAGCCCGCGTTGTCATTTCCTTGTACATACATAACATTGAATATTGTAGTATATAAACCATTAAACCTTTCGTTTGACTTCTGTAGGTGAATAAAAACTTTGCGCATTGTTTGAAACCGCCGAGTTTTCATTTATTCTATATAAAACTAATTAGACCTCGTTTGGTCAATTGTCCAATCCACTAAAAACCGACAATAATCCACCAGACCCCTGGACAAGAACGTTTCTTCACTGTAGCTATCCCAGCCTTTCTCGAAACCGCCGAGATAGAAAGTGCTGGTTTTTGCACTCTAAAATAAAGAACTGGCGTTCGAGATTCTATTTAAAAAAGCGTTATAAAGCTGGCAGGGACTGTTTGTAGGTGGTAATTTACAAACGGCCCCCGTAAAGTAAAAAAGAGCAGCACAACCCTCTAATTGACTACTTTACCTAATTTTAATTGTCCTTTAAAGAGAAGAATATTCTGATAAAAATTATCCACAATTATATTAAATATGTAGGATACATTCAATACAAACTTGTTTAAAAGTTTTCCGTAGTGAAAACTGTCCACAACCTAAACTAATATTTCAGACTAATATATTTATGTCCATTAACGAAAATATGACTAGAATTAGAGATTTAAAAATACCTTTAATTCATGCATGATTGTATATTATCTTAGTTTTATTTTAGAATTCCTTAAGCAAAAGAATGTTTCATGGAAAATTATTAAATTATTTTTAATAAATCTGAGATTCTTTCAACGTTTAACCAACTCACTAAACAATTTGTATTTACTAACCAAAAACCCATACGGAGGATCAAATAGAGTTATTCTGTACGGCAATATTAGATGGTAGTGGTTGGTCGAAATCACGTTGTCAACACCGACGCCACCGCCGTCACATGTTATGCATATTTAAGTAGCAAGCAGTTTCGCCATTTATCCCACAAAGCTGAATTCAAATACTGCAACGAAATTTGCTGTACTTTAGTTACTAATTGCCCAAATATTCAAACTCAAACCAAACCAAAGACGGGATCAATCTAATCTTATACGTTACCTCTTAATAATGGTGTAAATTTATACGACAGTTAATACACTAGATTTCGTTTCTTACAATGGTTTTAACTAGTCTACATTACATTTATATTCAACAAGTTCACAATACGGCTAAAATCACACCGATGCAAACATAGGAATTAACGGAGACATATTTTTTTAACGACTATCAATTATTAACGAGGAGAGATCCATCGCTATCGATGGCTTGCAAACCCCTTATTTTTAATTTCACTTGCAACATTAACAATTTTATTCATGGTCCATTCTCTCTAACTCATAAATAAAATAACAACATTCTCATGCTTAAAAGTAGTCACGTGTACTGATCATTTGCAGCTAAATGCAGGAAGCTGCAATTATGCAAGTTAATATGTATATAGTAAATTAAGGATTTGACCCATTAATCTCAATAGTTAAATTAAATAAATGTGCTGAGTCTTATACTATGCCCGGTATATAATTATTAAGATGACTATTATTTCTCGCTGTTCTATTGCGCTGTTCACGTAGAAAAGTAACGCAATTTTGTATGCCATTAAATAACAATCTTAAGTCTCAATTTGGACCTGAAAACTGTTACAATTTTCCATTTATGTCCTTAATTATATTATAATTAATTTGCAGGTAAGCGCTGGGTCGTGCCTTCAATTCAAACAATAGGAAGTTATAGTTATCAGTACAGTAGTACTAGAAGGACGCTTCTACGTGCTATCTAACACAATTGGACTAATTACTACTAACTTTCCAGGACCGACGTCCACTTTGTCAGTTAGTTACCATTAGTGCGCGACTAAAACTGAAACTTCAGCAATAATATGGGTTACGGAATAATATGCGAGGAAAAAAATTCATATCAATTATTGTCGTAAAGCCAATCCAATTATTTTCTTATCAGCAAACATTTTGGTATTAATATAATTTCTAGAATTATTAATGATATACTCGACTCGACAGTCAAGGACACGAGAACATGAGTTTGGTTCTCAGCGATAACAAAGGGAATCTTTCGTGATCCCTTGTCCTTAAACGTGCAACCGTCTCATACAGACTTATAATACTTGTTATGGCCAATTTAATAGGAATAAATTTTACTAAAAAATACTGATTTCAATATTATAGACAAAATATTTCTTCAAATAAAAATAAAATGTGCCAAAAACAAAGATCTCACTGATAAAGTGAGTAAACGCGAACGACATGAACTCTCTTAACGTTCTTGTAACTCGACTTGTGTTACTTGTTTTGGGAATCTTAAAGCGATATTCAAGGGCCATGTTGTGGAGCAGTCTACTCGTATACCTATAATAAAATGATATTTATTCTCTTAATATAATGAATAAATAAACTCATTTAATTTTCATCTAATTCATCGCATGGTATATTTTGATATTTGATATTTTGAAGAAAAGCAAAAATACTAATCGAGGGAAGGTAGGGAAAGATGAGCGAACATTTTGTTGCAAAAGGAGAAGGTCTTGGACCTAGTTCTATGACGGAATCGGTTGGAACAATGCTGGTGCAATGTGCAACTAAACCTAAAATCAACAATCTAAATAATAACATGGTAAAGTTTCTGTTATTATAATACATAATGTAAAATGTATAAACTCTATTGATATTCCTGTAACTCATTGTTCGTCGGTTTAAAATCTTGGTACGTGACTAAACGAAAGCAGAAAAAAAACGCAGTCTTAATAAAGTGACAAAAATCTGCATGACATTGGATAAACCAGGATGCCCCAAATTATTTTCAGATCGCTGAAATACTGACTATGTTGGTTGCTTTGGAATATTAGAGGAATAGATAATAAATATTCTATAAATATGTATATGCATATATCTTTATTTTATATAAGGCAATGTGTAATGGACCGGGAGCTAGCGACATTTTTCATTGTCACATTTTTTAAACCTTGGTTTATCTTTTATTTTATAATATTAATGATACTTATCAACAAAATGAACTCCTGCCATCCCGTTGGCGGGACAAAGATTGACAATGATATGTTAAAAAACAAGAGTAAATGTTAAAAATATTAAAAGCTGAAACTTTTTCAATTTGTTAATAATATTTTAATAAGATATAAATCGACCTCCTGCCACTTCTCTCGTAGACCGGTCTACTCCTGCCATAATTATATTTATGTGAAAAAAAATATATGAATTGATGCAAATATTAAAAGCTGAAAATTTTTTTGTCACTTCTTCAATAATTAAGATATTTAAAAAACGTATCCTGCCGGCCAGTTGATGGGACCTGGCTTCGGCAGGATACATTCTCCAAAATGCATGTATTCAGCTATTGAAACAAATAAAATGTTTGATACTCTGGAGAAATTCATTTGTGAAATGTACAGTTATAAAAAAAATAAGTAACGTGAATGAAGCACGATTAGCTACGTTTATGAAAGCTTATACATGTAACGACACCCTGAAACAACTCAAACTGCAGTCGATAAGCAAGGTGGAGTTGCGACAACAAATTTTAAGGGTAATTTATATTTCCAGTGTGTGGTGCAACGCACACTCCCAACACCCAACATTATTATCTCCTTCAGATTGTGGATGGAAAGAAGTTGAAAATAAGCTGGAATTTCTATGGTCTGAAGGCGATCAATTACCAACTTCTATCGGTGACGTAATTATTGATAAAATTGCTGAAACCGACGTCGCAGGTAATAACACTTTTCCTACTGAGTAATTAATTAAAAAAAAAACAATGTCATTAATTTTTAAATTGTTCACAATGTACCTATTTAACATAATCTGATGCGGTGACTGATGAACAGGATGACAATAACACTATGGAGCATCTTCAACGTGACAGTGATTCCAGAGATAGTGAAGATTCCGACATTGAAGACTTATCCACTTTTGTGAAAACAGTTTATGAATATATCGATGAAAATACGTGTTTGTAAATTTTTTAAAGCTACATATTTTTTATCCATAAATAAATAGAAAATAATCTTGTGCGTTGAAACAAACTATATTCTGTTTTATGTGGTGTTTTAATACTTCCTAGCTCCTGCCGAACCCAGGTCCCATCAAATGGCCGGCAGGGTACGTTTTTTAATTGTCATAATTATTGAAGAAATGACAAAAAAATGTTCAGCTTTTAATATTTGTATCAAATGATGTATATATTTTTTTCACATAAATATGACTATGGCAGAAGTAGACCGGTCTACGGGAGAACTGGCAGGAGATAATTTTTTATCTTATTGGAATATTATTAAATAATAGAAAAAGTTTCAGCTTTTAAAATTTCCAACATTCACCTTTTTTTTTAACGTAATTGGCAGGCCGCTGTTAATCGCTGTCCCGCTGGTACCCCTGCAGGAGTCGATTTTAGGGTTTTGTAACTCCGATATGACGCAAATAAAATAAAACTAATGTTTAAAAAATCTTACAAAATTTAGTGTCGCTAGCTCCCGGTCTATAACTTTTGTAATGATGATTGTTATTATTAGAAAGTTATTATTCTTAATTGTATAAAAAAAGAGCGGTTTAAATATTTCTCCCAAGGCGAATTTGTTCTTACTAATAACAAATATCCTACTGACAAAGTGGATAATCGTGAAGTACGTAAATGCTCTTGATGTCTTGTAACATCTTTCTGTTGGCCGGTTTAGGTATCCTTAAAGTGAGACTCAAGAAGCATGAGTAACTGTCAACATAATAAAATGATAAAGGTTCTTCTGACGATGAACAAACTTGATTTTTTTTTCTCTCCTGTAATTTAGTATAGGTCCTATATTAGTTGCTTTAAAACGTTTTAATGCAAAAGAACATGAGGAGCACCGATTTAATTAATAAAAATCCACATGACGTTATTGGTAACCGTGAATAATTTAAATTATTTTTGAAAATGATTCTTATAAATAATGAAGACCACGATGAAATATCTAGATAATGGACAAATGAAGTAAACGTTTACACACTTATTTTAATGCATAAAGTAGTATTTTATCATTGTAATGCTGTAACGAAGCTTTATAGCACACTGACGACGTGATTTTAAGTAATTTTATTTCACACAAAACTGGAACTGAATGAAAATAAATTAAACCGTCATTTAAGTATATTTCTTGTATTTTGAATCTGTCGTAAAAAAAGGGTACACAACACGTATGGAAAGTGATTTTCTTAAATTCGCAGGTTATCTGCCTATTTGTTCAATAAAGTAGCCTAAAAAGGTATCACTTTTCACACGTATTACATAAATAATTATTTTATCGTAAAGAATTTGCTTTATGATTGTGAATAGAGGCCATAAAGTAATAATATTAAATTTTCATATTAATACTATAATGATAAATTAAAAGAAGTGATTTGTCAATAGCAAATATTTGTCATACCTAAATATTATATTCATTTATTAAAATAAAATTCTTGTGTTGAACATTTTATTTAAATTTAATAAATAATAAAAATAAAGAAATTCTTACTATTCTTTAACAGATAGAATAGGTCTTTTATAATATAATAATTAATATTAATTGCACAAGTTATTTAGCACAGGAACAAAAGCACACTTTGAGGTAAAGTTATTTCAATGAGAACATCATGTGAAATATTTTTTCCTGTCACAAAATTGATGTCAAAGAACGATATTAAAAATAGGTCGTTTTTGGATTTTCGAGGCAAAATGACTTATATAAGATGTGTAATTTTTGGCTTATTAAGTACTATGGTGTTTAAAAAAAAACATAAAAACGTAGAAAACAATAATATGTAAATCCAGTTTGTATATTTAACTCTTATAATAAAAAAAATATATAAAAGTAAATGTTCTCAATCGATCACCTTTTCAGAATCCTATTACTACGTGGGTTTTTGAGGTCGTTAATTATAAATCTGAAGTCAGAATTTCAATTAAAAAGAAATTTTTGAATATACAGAGAAATTTTACTTCTACTAAAAGGTTATAGGTAAAAGGCTTGTTTATCAGTAAAAATGGAACGTGTTTCTTATCAATTAAAATTGTAATTATTCTTCGTTAATAAATATTTTCATTTCAAACATCGGATTTTTGTAAACATCTTCAATTCTTGTTGATGCTTATAATAATTGACAACAGTCAATATGATTATGATTAAGTATAATAATTACATAATATTAAGGAAACTGTTATAAACATTTGTATTTTCTTGAATTTTAAATAAACATTATTATTATTATTATTATTATTAGTATTCAACAAAACAAAATAATTTACAAAAAAAGAACAGTCGCACTATTATTTAAGTGAAATAGTTGCTTCAAATTTTTTTTTTGCCTGTACAGGGTGATTGTCTATGCATTATCCGATATCAACCTTCGATATCTTAATAACCATTGAAGATATAAACAAAACAAATCTTTATTTGTCGTTCATATATACAGGGCGTGACAGAAACCATTTTTATATAATGTAACACCCTGTAATATTCTGTATATCCTCCTGTATATCTTAAAAGAACATTCCTTTCTAAAATATATAACACGCAATATTTTTAATTGAAAGAAATGTGGCTGTATTCATAATTTACAATTTCATTAAATAATTAAGTAACATTAAACAATAATTAACATTAAGTTCTATTTTTTCTAGAATAGAAACAGGATTTTGTATGAAGAATGACAATGTGTTTAGAACAAAAGGCTATGTTTTTCGAAGTTCGAAAACATTGCCTTTTGTTCTAAACACATTGTCATTCTTCATACAAAATCCTGTTTTATTCTCGAAAAATAGAACTTAAATGTTAATTATTGTTAATGTTACTTAATTATTTAATGAAAATTGTAACATTAAGAATACAGCCACATTTCTTTAATTAAACATATGCGTGTTATATATTTTTGAATTCAGAAAAAAACGTTCTTTAAAGATATTAAAAAATATACGGGGGTGTTCCACTATAAAAAAAAAAATATTTCTGTCACCTGTATGTATGAGCGACAAATAAAGCTTTGTTAATGCGTCTGTAATCTACATGAAATCCCATTTAAGGATCTTTTTCATTTTTGTTTATATCACCAATGGTTATTAAGATATCGAGGGTTGAAATCGGATAATCCATAGACAATCACAAGGAGGTCCATAATGCACTGACGGTTTTTGGTGTGGAATAACTTTTTTATTTTTGGTCAGATTTTGCATTTGCTTGAGGATTTTAATCAAATGGGCATGGAAGTTTCTTTGACATTAAATGCCATTATCTGTCATGAACAATTATACTGTTTAGCAGCGTGTGTATTGTGTTACGCATTATTTGCGTACACATTCTGTTGTTGCAAGTAAAAATTCATTTCGTCCTATGCACTGATGGTTTTTCCATATGTAATAACTTTTTATTGATTGAACTTAACAAAATTACAATGGCAATATCTTAATCTATAGGGTGTTTCGGGTGGAAAGGGAACCATTTTAAGGACGTATTCTAGAGGTCAAAATAAGAAAAAAGTTCCTATAAACAAGTGTCCGAAAATACTTTATTTTCGAAATACAGTGTCAAAAAAATTATAAAACAGACGTTTTTCTACAAGCAAATAACTAAACTGGTGCACAATTGAAATTGATATTGGAGAACGATGAAATTTAACATAAATGTAAGGACTTGGATAATCACTCTGTAGATAAAAGAAACCCCGACAATTTAAAAATCAATTATTTTACAAACGGTTCGAAATCGTAAACAAATATCAGTGACTCAGAGAACAGTTGTTAATTATTACTCGGAAACGATTTGTCATACCAGAAACACTCAAGAGGCTTTTTGTTTTTAGAATTGGGTGCCGTTTAAGAAACCAACTACGTACTATTTATTGGTCAAAATCATTTAATATTTTACTGTCACGCATGTCACTGGCGGAATTATTGCCAAAACTTGTTGAATCGTAAAGAAGTATTTTCGTGCCAGTATAGTGTATACCATAGCTCAATTTAATATCTTAAATCGTTTTCGAGATATTAAAAAAAAAGATTATTTAATAATTTTTTTTGATATCTGTATTTGGAAAAGGAAACATTTTCGGAATCCTATTTATAGGAACTTTTTCTTATTTTCACCTCTAGAATACGTCCTTAAAATAATTCCCTTTCCTCCCTAAACACCCTGTATAACTCTGGAAGTTTTTTTTATTAAGAAATTGAATCAGGCTGAAAGAAATTCTTACGCGCCTAATATTTTCAGCAGCCACTACACTCACAGGTCTTTGTATTCGCAATATTACCATCAATAAGCCACTTCTGATACCAATACAGTATTGTGGGATGGTGCATCACGATGATGCAATTGCCGACGATATGAACGTTGACTTGCAACAACAGAATTTGTACGCAAATAATGCGTAACACAAAACACACGCTGCTAATCGGTGTAATTGTTCATGACAGATAATAACATCCAATACCAAAAAATCTCCCATGTTTTCTTGATGAGAATCCTGAAACAAATTCTAAATCTGACAACAAATAAAAAAGTTGTTCCATACCAAAAATCGTCAGTGCATTTATAGACTTCCCTGTTTAATGTATGTGGCTATTGAATAGAATATTCTGATATCTCGAATGTGTTACGCACAAAGAACACACTCCAAAGAATATGTATCTCAATTGTGATTCAGTAGTCGAAAAAACGAAATCCAAAAATTTTCCAAATAAAAACTGTTTGGATATTCATAGTTATATGAATTCTCCCACTGTATTAAATCGACCCGGAAAAACAATATTTAAATAAAATCAAATCGATGAGAATCGGTAAGAATAAATATTTAAACTGGATTTAAATGCTCTTCCCAGCGATTTTACTATGGCTATCGTGCTCAACAGGCCCAAATACATAGAATTACATTCCTTATTGCGTTTTGAAGACGGAAACCAAAAATTTCTTTATTTAAAATCTTAAAAAAATAAACAATAAATGAAACTCGTACATAATCGTACTATATTCATTCGCATAAACGAACGACTCGTTCAATAAAGTCCTATATTATTCATATGTAAATATTAACTTTTGTGGAATTTAAATTGACATTGACATTGTTAATAAATTTACGAATTGTTATAATATAGAGCTTTCATAAATGATTTTAAACCACATGACTAAAAATAGGCAACACATTTTGTTTTTTTTGCATATGTCATGTGATTGGGTGTATGTATATATGGTGTCCTAATTCTCTAGTCATGTAGTATACAAATATTTATAAATACCTATTATGCAATAGTTCCTATCGGGTCCGTCACGCATGCATACGAGCTATAAAGACGCGCAAGTCAAATTAATTGAAAAACAATGCATTAACTCAAGTAATATATTGCACACGCAAATTATAAAGTTTGTGGAAGAATCGAAGTGTCCATTGGGCGTTACCCAACAATAGGTTTTACTTATAATTGCAAGGTGGCACCAGTTATCAACAATAAAATTCTCATTGGCAAGGATACAGAAGTGTTGGGATAAAAAAACTCTAGAACAAATTTTAATTTTTTCTTTCACAATTTTATGTAGTAAGGATCATAGAATTGCGCTACAGAAAGATTTTTTTATTTAAATGCATACTAAGCCGTTATATTATGGATTACTTTTCGTTAATAAAGTGATTTCTGAAGGATTTTCTGAATAATTTTCTATATTTTAAATAATAAAATTAAGAAAACAGCTTTGCTGCGGAATGTGGAATTATATTTTCTTCAATAGTATGTAACATTTGTTATCATAAGATAAATATTTAATTTACAACATCGAAACTTCTAATACTGTGTTAATAACACTTATTTCGCAGCGAAACGAACCCTTAAAAGGTTAAGGGTAAGTAAGACCTATTGTTGGGTAACGTCCACTGGACATCTCGATTCTCCACAAATTTTATATTTTGCGCAATTTATTACTTGAGTTGATGCATTGTTTTTCAATTATCCCGATTGCGCGTCTCAATAGCTCGTATGCATGCGTGACGGACCCTTAAATTAAGTTCCATACAAATATTTTATTGTTCAAAAGTCATTTGTTAAACTTCAATAATTATTATATGCTCATAGAGAAATTTTTAGTCAGACCGTTGTTGAGTTAAAATTATGCGACTTTCTCCTATTTTATCATCTTTGACATAATGTGATTACATGATGTGTCCTAGCCATCATCATGATTTCTTCTGTACTCCCAAGCACGAAACGGCCCAGGTCAAGGTTCGTTTAGCTATAATATTATACAATTGTCAATGCTTTACTAGATAATATTAAATGAAAACAAAACATAAAAGTCTTATTTTTGTCTTGTTTTTCATCGATATGTATAATTACCCACAGAGGATTAACTTCCCTTCATTATATTTAACATTAAATTTTTATATGCTTTCTGACAAATAAATAATGGAAATCAACAACTTTACCTGTCGGATAAAGTTAACGCAAAGATGAAAAGACCGGGCCTTAATATTATAAAATTTACCGATGAACTATTAGAGGTAATTAATCTGGGGCATATTAGGTAAAACTAGTTAACTATGTAGATGATGTCTCAATGCAAATAAATTCCTGGGATGGTCCAAAACTTCTGGAATGATAGTTTGTCTTTGAAACGTGCGAACGGAGTTCCTAATTGCAGCTTGAGAAAGTCAAGCGAGCAAGGGCAACAACGTCTGTGTAGAAGTGACGGGTGTCAGCGGCAGGTTTAATCACACCGACCTGTCTAATCGCTAATCCAACTCCAACTGACTGGACAATCCTGTTTCTGCTAGCTGCAATCCTGCTAACTTTAATGTCTCAAACGTTCTCCTGCTGTCATTACTCCCTCTCTTTCCGGACTTCTCACCCTTTCCTCCGGTTGACATGTGTCTACAAATGTCTTCTCTATGCCGGTAGTGTTCGCTCTTAACATGCTAAATAACCAGTTTAAACCAAAGTCGAAATAGTGAACTGAAATATTAAATAATGGAATATAAGTCATTGCTGCTGCATAGAGAGACTTGCAGCGTATTGTCGTTTTGTATTAAGGGATGGAAAATATGCATTATAAAGTAGCAATAAAATTTATTATATGCAATAATATGCATGTACTATGTGTTGGGAAAACCAGGAAGTATGTTTGAGACGTGCAATTTCTCAAGACACACAATGTTTTTCAATATGCAATTTAGTTTCACAGCATGGATAGAATATTCAAGTAAAAAAGAGCAATCATTTTTATGTAGGTACTATAAAACCAAAATATTACTAAATATTTTTTAGTAAAAAGTAGTACAGCCCTCTGTGTCCCTAGAGAGTTAACCATTTCTTCTTTTAAAAGTAGGCGAGTGATTATTACAAACGCAATATGAAAAATTAATCATTGGTTGCGATAAGCTGAAAGTTACGGATTTATTTTTAATTGGAGCCACCAATGTCGGGCAAAGGTGCAAATATCAACAGTGATCCGCTTCTGGAGGTTTACAGTAGATTTGAGTTCGCAAGTCACTTTAGAAACGATATAATATAAGTTAGTGGCAATAAAGCTTTCAGCAGATCCATCTATGGTAGCTTACAGCAATCACAGTTGGACCAATGCTCGGACTTTGCAATGTATACCGAAATACATAGATATGTAGATAGAGGTAGATATATGAAATATTTATTGGTCATCTAAATGAATATTTATTACTAAATATTTAGTTTACCTCTATATAAATTTCTTATTTCGATCAAACTTTGTTTATAAAAATTAATTTATAGTAGAACACGTCAAAAGAACAATACATAGGGTGGTTCAGTTTTATTTCGGCCACAGAATGTTCAGATAAATTCCAAACCTTTTAGGCTTTATTTGTAGGCTGTGTAATTTTATTGTGGTAATAGAAAACTTTAACAGTTATGATTACCTTTCTCTAGATTGATTTGTATTTCTTATTGTAATTTATTTTGACCAATCCTTGCTTATGTAAAAAGTATAAATTTTTTAAAATAGCATTCGAAAATTTTATTCAGTTTAATTGGAAATTATAGGTTCTTAATATATGTAAAATTTTGCCGTTAGCATTTAAATTGTTGAGCAGTTTATTTCAAATAATTGCTAAGGGACTTGGATAGCAGTTTAGAAATATGTCTCATATCGAAATCTTTCATATGATACCTTTATTTAACTACTTTCATACTTTCTAAATATTGAATACCGGATTAATATCGCAGTCAACATCTTTGATATTCTATTTAAATTTTATAGCTTTCATAAATAGAAAACTTTACAGCTAAAAATGCTAAATATTTATTCCCGTAAGTGTATTTTATCAGACTGGAAGTCGTTTTGAGTCGGCTAAATGCCTTAAAGTAAATAGATCACGTAAATGCAACCCAGCTCGGCCTAGTTCCCTATAAGTCATATCAAAAGCATCTCCGATGATGCTTCGAATGTAATATGGAGCGGATATTTATTTATCCAAATCATCTTCTTCATTTTCTTGGAGTCTATCAAATCGTAAAACAGTTTTTTAATAAATTTTATATACGATATGATGAAAAACATAACAATAAAATAGCTTTATAATTTTTTTATTTAATGGAATATTCTTTAATAAATATATACAGTGCCACTGTGCATATGGTGGGAAACTGTCTAATAGTATTTTTATGACCTTAAGAACCTAGGGATCATGAGAAATCTATCATTCATTCGAAAATTCACATTTAACTGAAATTTATCTTAAAGGAGTGGGCATTAAGAGCAGTATAGAGTCAGAAAAAAAATAGTTACTAGAACATAACTTAAAATAATTACCTTTAAACACGCAAAGTTGCTCGACTTTGCTAAGATTCTCAACACTAGTCATGACATGCGATACAATAAAGTACAGCGTCTCTTGCATCCTGTTCTCTTTTTGACTTTTATTGACTCTTTATGTCCTTGACTCTTTAATAAGAATGAAATAGAAACAGATTTATTTTAGTTTTAGTTTAAAATCGAGCACTTACGGTATTACTAGTATCATCAGTATTAGAATATTATAATACTGCTCGTCAATAATTAATAAACAACACCCATTTTGTTGTTTGAAGGTTGGATATTTTCCTGACGATGGAAATTTTTTATAGTTAATCCCCTTTCTAAGCAAAATAATCCTACACCATTTACTGATTTAAGGCCGATTAAGTTTATTGCCTACTGCAATTAGTAATCATTTTGGAAACATATATTATAAAGAAAAATATATTACGATTTTGCCTTAAAAGATAACATCATTCCCACTCATCAGTGGTGCTTTAGAAATAATCACAGTACTACATCTATGTATATTATTAAATACTTATTATATATTATATAACGCATTCACAAACCTTTTAGGTCCATTGCTTGATACAATATTTCCGTCTCTTCCTCTCCCTTGCTAACGTCCTCCGCAGTTCATACATGTTTTTCCTATATATTCTCCAAAATATCCATTTCCCCCTCAGTCCCGCCCCACTATCTTTTACCTTCTGGTATTTTCCAGCCTAAGTATTTTACACTTATGTCGTCCTCCATTCTTTCGAGATAACCTAGCCACTGTAGTCGACGGGTTTTGATGAATTTTGTTGTTTGGTTCTTGATATAAACTTATGCGTTGGTTCTTCGTTTCCAAATGTCTTCAACCTTATTTCCACCGAATATTCTTCATAGAATCTTCCGTTCCATGTTTCTAACTTTAACTGCACTGTTTTATTCATTGTTCATGTCTCACCATCGGCGTATGTCAGTGTTGGTCTTAAGATTGTCTTATTGTGTATCCTTATCTTTGCTTTCCTCAATTAGTTCAACCAAATGGTGGTTTCCCCGTAACAAAATTGCGAAAGTTTTTTCTCAACGGTTCTATATGCTTTTTGGGGTGCTGAATCAGAGTTTGCTGCCTTGCAGGAGGTCGGCTTAACAACAACAAATGCAAGAAACCTCAAAATTTTCCCAGTTCTTTCAGTTTTTCGCTTATATTTCGAACACTTTGCGTTTTTCGAAAAATACCATTCTACACAAAGTTAAAGTAGACGAAATTTCCTTCAAAATGCATTGTCAACTGCTTCACACAGTGGTACTGCAAGGGGCTGGATCAGGTCGTCTTCCTTTTCTATATCCAAATTGTCGTCAATGTTGGAGCACGACCCTTCACTTTGCTGGCACAATTTCGTGCGGAATAGTATTAATTCATGTAATATTTTGCAGCATTATGCATCTTTACTAATTAGTTTTTCTCTATCTAACATTAATCATTCTGTTACAATTCTTTCAGTTGAAGAACAGCAACAACTTACTGTTCAGCCTGGACCTTCCACAACCCCTGACCCTTTGCCTTCCATTGCCCAAAGCCCTTCACCTGGACCTTCTAGTGCCTAAGAAACATTGCCTGGCCACCAACAACCAAACGGAGACGACTAAAACAACTGCGCACATGACATCAGGAATTTCTTCATACATCGATACCACTCAGCAGAAAATCAAAGTTGACTAATGCATTTTGTAGGAAATTTCGTCTACTTTAATTCTATATAGAGTGGCCATGTTCGAAAGACGCATAGTTTTCGAGATAAAAGCAAAAAATTCACAGTCCTTCGCAAAGATGCAACCGGAGGAGACATTGGAAATGACGAAGTAGAACGCAAATCTTGTGATATTTCGGATGTGATAAAAATGAAAATTTGTTGCAAAGTAGTAAATAGTTATTTCATTAACACAAAACATTTTCAAAAATTAAAATCTTATTATCAGTAGTTTTATTTAGAAATTAAAATAAAAAGAGTTATTTTTTTATTAACAAAAACATTCCCATAATGAAAACTAAAATGGTATTATACAAATTTTTTTCACTAACAAAAATTTTTAATGTTAAAACTAAAATAATTTAAAATAATTTCGTGAAGATGAAAAGTGATTCCTAACAATTACAAATACCGATATTGATTAATCGCAAACTATTAAACGCAGCTAATAGTACAGGAAAAGTGTCCAAACTGAACAAGAATATAGTGAATTCGTTGAAACTTGACATATGCGTTTAAAAATACATACCTATATTTCAAGAAACTTAAGAGTCCCGAACCGTAAGGGGTGTGTCGGAGCTGCCTACTTAATAAATCGTGGGATGAACTAGGTTTTCACATGCATAATAAAAATTGGCAATTGAACCATGGGAAATTTTAAAAAAATAAGAATATTTTCATTTATAGAGAAATATTAATTTTTGACTTTTTTATTAAATTTTTTTACCAATTTTTCGTTTGTTTCCTTCATTTTTTGCTTGTTTATCTGTGAGTATATTCTGCAAAATGAAAAAGTACATAGTCATTGTACAAGTGAGGATTATCGAGTTGTTTAAAATTTTATATATAGGTATATTGAATGAAACACACTTTGTATCTAAAGAAGATCGGAATCGATAGCATATAAATAAATAATTTTATCCATGTATGAATTTAGACATAGTACTCCCTGACAATTTCCGTAAATTTGTAAGCATCTTCAACCTGCTTTTCTGTTGCGGTTGCAGGAGATAAGCTGCAATATTAATTCTGCTGTTGGCACAAAAAGTGTTGTCACGGGTTGTAAGGAGCCGTTAATTTTCTTCTATCCCCACTGTTGTGGATTTTTTCATTGCCAAGCCATTTCTGAATTTTGTAGAATACTCGTAATGAATATTAAGCGACTGCCTCTGAAGTTGGTGGCAATATTTCCAACTTTGATTTTTGTTCGTGCAGCGATTTTTTTAATTGATTAAATCTGTATGAGTTGAGTGAGACATTTGTGATTTTCCTTGCACCGTATACAAATAGGAAAAGAATTTCACCAGCCTGTTTTACTTGTGAGGGGGTTAAATTCTTGCCATTGAAAGTTCTTACTACATTAACCAACTGCATTTCTTTCTGAAGAAGTTTGATGACTTTTAATTTTTCCGTCTGAAATATTCTAGACGTGGTACCATAACCACTGAAGGCATGAGTCAGTAAAATTGTATTTTTCTTCTACCGTCTTTGTAACCCTAGCAACATGCGCGATAACGAAAGTAAACATTGGAGTTACCTGGTTGCTAAGGCGTTGCTATCTACGAAAGTAAAACTTATGCGGCCAGGACAGGAAAGTAGAAAAACAAATTTTAAATGAAATTAATTCGTTCTATTTGAACAAATTAATACAACTAAACAATTTTGTATTAATAAAGAAAGGTTTTTCTAGGAAGTACGCCAACATTTTTGTCGGCACGTGGTACCCAACGTAGTACCTACCTACCTACCTCCATTTTAAAAACGCTTCATAAGTTTGCATATACCTTGCTTTGGATTTCTTGGAGTAAAACAAGGCACAAGCAATATTCCCATTTATATCGTCACAAAACATATGTATTTGTTTATTTTAGTTTGAAAACCACCAGAAATTAAAATGTGTAATATTTCGTTGCCATGGAAACAATTTTCACAGACAGCCTCCTATAAACTATAAAATTTATTAAAAACGTCAATTAATTTCATGAAATAATTAGTTTTAAATTCGTAAATCCCATAATTTTTTTCGGTATAGTAGAAAAAATATAATACATTTCACGATGCAAAAGCCAGTTTAAGTATTCGGTGTTTTTTGAAAGATCTCGGCTTCGCCTCGACCATTCAAAAATCACCTCACACCTTAAAATAACCTTTCGCATCTAGTAATGTAAATAACTATTTTTATACGTTCTTGTCATTTCTGGATTTCTGACGAAGAAAAAATTTTCCATATAATTTTTCCTGTTCCTGGCCTTATGAAAAGTATACCTTTTTCTTCTGGACTTAAATCGATTAATAGAACAAGGAGATCAACGTCCTCATCAACTAAGTACAATTAATGTTCGTCTATTATTTAATATTTCAATTGCTATTTTAACAATAGGCGAATCTACATCATCTACAGCTTGTTTTACAAACAATCCTTTGTTTTAAAGTATTTGTGGCAACATTGAAATTAATCGGATTTCGTTTATATCATTTGACAAAAACTTTTCTTGAGGGAGGGCTACGATTACTGAATTTTGCCTAAATTTGGTTTTCACGTAGTTAACATACGTCGTACAAATGTGGATGCAATAAAAATCCACCTTCAAATTACATAAATAATAAGTATAGAGTTACAAAGATTTCGCAATTTTCTTGCTTATTTGTTTAATTTCGGTACATTTTGCATGTACTGTAACCGTGTGACATACCATTGGATCAGGCATTGAGAGAGGAGTTGTACATATATTTTATTTTGCTTCAAATCACGCTATCTTTGTAAATTGCGAAAAACGACAACATTTTAAGTTACATATGGTTTTCGGCTATACATATTTCGACGGGACAAAAGGAAATAAGCTGTTTGACGTGCTTCTCGATGTTAAGTTGTCTTAGAGATTGTTGGGCGTGACTTTTCTAATGAAGCGATAAATTTTTTTGTTTACTTTTGCTTCATCTACCTCATGTTAAAGTAATGGCACTCAAACCTAGTCTAACACTCGGTAACACGTACAAATCAGATATCGGTAACCTGCCAGAGCAACCCCGATCCTAAATCCACCCCTATGATTTGTCAAATTACATGTCATTGACAAAATTGAAAAAATTACAAAAACAGGAAAACTTCAAATACTATTTCCAAACGAATTTCCGAGAGACTGTTTTGGTAATAAATCCAAGGTAGAGGGTCGAACTTAGAACTACATCGTGAATTACACGGTCACGCTCTGATTTTAGGCTCAATAGGAGTGAACGAAAAAGTGTAATTTTGACGTCTATTGTTCTGAAACCGCTGAAATCTCACGCGATACGTCATTTTGCAATGAAACTGATTTTCGACCCCCTATTAGGAAACTAAAAACATTTTTTTAATCCTGCTCTTGAGACATGCAGTTTCTTACTTGGATACAATACTCGATACAATTAAATGTCAAAGTGAAGGAAAGGCACTATCGAGAAACAGAAAATTGTTTCGGGGTCCTGAAGTCGTCCCGGGTCCGAAACTGTAATCGGTTCCGTCCTAGGACCGATATTAAGAAATCATTAAATTTCGCTGGATCGACTATAAGGTGTAATCTATCGGACGCACTATGGATTTTTTTGGCGAATTTTGCGAAAATTTTAAACCTTATTTCCAAACGAAAACAGGCCGCCGGGCCGCCGTTCTGGCAATAAATCCAAGCTCGAAAGTCCAACTTGAAAGTACATCGTGAATTGTGCGGTCCAGCTGCGATTTTGAGGTCAGCAGATCCTAACTAAAAAGTGACATATGTGACGTTAACGGAAAAATTTTAAAGTTTTGACAAGTCCTGCACGGGTATGAAATTTGGAGGGATCTGCGCGCGCATTCGGCCTTTTTAATTTCGCAAAATTTACAAAACTCTTCGACATGGGGTATTGAAACGCTAATAACTTTTGAAATATTCAAAGAATCGCAACGAGATATAGCCGTTGGGATTTTCTCGACAAGAAGACTCCTATAAAAAAATAATAACATGACTGCCGGTACCACGCGATTTAGACAACCAATCAACAATTGGTCACTCTGTTGTCGCCACTGTTTCTATAAGTCATGCTTCATTTTATGCAACATGAAACTGATTTTCAACCCCCTATACGAAAACAAAAACATTTCCAATGTTAAAACTGAAAAAAGTGAGAACATTTTGAGGTTTCTTGCGTTTGTTGTTGTGAAGCCGACCTCCTACAAGGCAGCCAACTTAAAATTCGATTTCAGCACCCCAAAAAAATATATAGAACTGTTGAGAAAAAAACGTTCGCAATTTTGTTACGAAAACGGCAGTTTTGAACACCGATTGACGACTGGATTATATAGTTTCTTCGACATTAAGATTTTGTTGATTCCTCCTGCGTATCTGTTACTTTTTCCTATTCTCAAGTTTATTTCTATTTCCACTCTGCACTTGTTATCTATGAGGTCCCTAGTTGAATGTAGTGTTTTACTTCTTCAATTTCCAGCATATTGCCGTTCCCTGCTGTTACCCTAATCGTTTTCCTATTGACCGCTCCTAGATTGTTTTTAACTTCCATGTATTTGCTTTTGTTCATTTTGACTTGGAGATCCATTCTATTTGCTGTTACTACCAACATGCTAACTCCTTTATGGTTCGCGCTTCTGTTTGCCAGCACCATATTAACTATAGTCGATAGTGGGTTACCTTGTCTCACTTCTGATTTCACCTCGAACTCATTTGATACTCTCTCATTAATCTTTACCGCACATGTTTTTTCGTGTAATGTCATTACTAGTCTTATTGGCTTTCTTGGAATATTTAGTTTGTTCATTGCTTCATCCAGATTGCAGTGTCTTAGACTGCCTTAAAGTCGATAAATAGCATGTGCACCGGGATCTCATACTCGTAACATCCAGTGCTTTAGTATAAAAATTTGGTCTGTCGTAGATCTGTTCTTCCTAAATCCCGCTTGGTACTCGCCTAGCCCAGCATCCGTATAAGGTTCTAACCTTCGTTTTACTAGCGCTGTCAAAACCTTGCAAACCACATCTAACAAAGCTATTCCTCTGTAGGTACTGGATTCCGTTACATCCCCATTTTTAAAAATCGGTACAATAATTGCGTCTGTCCATTAGTGCGGCATAGATTCAGTATCTCAGATTTCCTTAACCAGTTTATATAATTTATCATGCAGTATTTCTCCTCCGTATTTTAGATTTTCCGAGAAAATACCATTCTCTACTGGACTTTTATTATACAATTATTAATGCTAGTATGAGTTCTTCTACCTACTTCCTCTTTCAGCGGGTCTGGTGTATCCTGCTCGTTTACCCTCCTTTCCTCGTAGCATTCTAACTCTTCCTCTGTCCTGTGTTTAATAATTCCTCAAAGTATTGTGTTCTTCTTCTATATTTATTTTGTTCTTAATCTTCCAGTAAGTTCCCATCCTCATATTTGCAGAAGCTGCTCGACTTTGGTATCACCACATTAGATCCTTTTCGTCCATATAGTAGAAATTCTTTATTTCCCTTTTCTGATATTTTTCTTCTATACTTTCCAATTTTTCCTCCATGGATTTTATTTTCAGTGTTCTACATATCAATTTTACTTTCTTCTTCTGTTCGAGATATTTGCTTTTATCCTTTTTTGTTTGTATCTGCAGCATACCTTTTCTTAGTCGTGTTTTAATTTTCAGTTTATTTTTACATTCCTCATTCAGCCATCCCGTTTTCTTATGCCTGTTACTTGTCATTAAATTGTTTTTGGTCGCTACTTTATGATGACTTCCATTTTGTTGCACCTTTATTCTATTCTCTCTCCAATTTGAGTGTCATTATTATATACTTCTTTAATATTTTTCCTGTAGTTCAGTATCACTATATACTTTGTTTTGCCAATCTTCCATATTACATTTTTTATCAGTTGCATGTATCTTGATTCGCCTCTTTTCTCCCCATATTTTATTTTTGTTTAACTAAAATCTGATCAGAATCGACCTAAAAGTTCTTACATTAGTTATCAGCCTCGTGTACTTTTCCTAAATTGGCATAGATATGATCAATCTGGTATATTTCGTTCCTTTCCGCTATCACCCATGTCCCCTTATGGATGTCCTATCTCTTAAAATGTATGCTCATTATTTTCATTGACTTCTCTATTGCAAAAGATATCAGCCTGTATCCATTTGTCGCTACTTCCTTCATGCTTGCTTTAGACAACAGTAATTTCCTTATAAATCCACCCTACTCACCTAAGCATTCGCGTTCCCCATAATTAATTATTGTTCCATCATTATCTAATATTCTTTCCGCTACTGCTTCATAATATGTGTATTTTACTTCCTCTTCTTTTTCTTCAGTTGGTGCGTGAATATTTATGATTGTCATCACTTCTATTTCGTCTGGAGTTCCTCAATGCTCAATCATAGGACGACTACTATTACGATTGCACACCGTCGATTTATTTACTTGTGTCGGATTTTCGAAAGTTTATATTGTGCAGATGATACTATTGGATGCTGAAATATGCTTAAAGCGCTTCAAACGATATTAATATTGATCTAAGTTACGTTGCAGAATATGCACATAAAAATAATATAAAACTTGAATGCTACAAAATGTGCTGCAATTTGCTTTCATCAAATAAAATCAGACCAACTGTTAGAGAAAATTTACGTAATAATGTGCCTTTAAACCTAACTAGTAAAACCAAAATCCTGGGTCTAACAATTAACAAATACCTATCTTATATTTGTTGAGTAGTGAAAAAGTTTTACTGCGTATTAAAATTATTGTATACCAATATTATTATATTATCAATTACTACAAAATGCTATGTGAAACTTTGGTTAATTTTTATCCGCTGCAAAAAATACAAAGGAGTTGCTGTAGATTTATTTTCAATTTAGGAAAATTTAATAATGTTTCCAGTAAATTAACAGAACTTTGCTGCTCAAGACAATTAACGTATTTAAGTAATTTGTCTGTACTTGTGCAACGACTACTTGTAAGTTCCTCACCATCCTATCTTTGTGTCAAACTACATTTTAGACGTAATATGCATAAAGCAAATTTAAGGCATGTACAGGGATATCCAACGAAAATGACCACCCCTAATAACTTCTTTATTTTTGATGCTATAAAAAAATTTTTTCTATAAAAGTTGTAGGGTTTATAAAAAGCATTTAGAATATGTATTCCGAAAAATAAATGAAAGTCGTTTAGAGGAGTTATGGTTTTAACTTGCATTTTTTCAAATTGAGCACCCCATTTTTTTGCATTTTTGAAATCAAGGTACTTTTCTCATTTCGAATAAGGTATCGGCTTTGTATCGAACATGAAGGGCGTCATTTTGAACAGTTTATGTAGGATAGTTTTAATTACTTTTATTTATAGTTGTAATTAATATCTAAATTAGCCAAGACTAATGCATTCTAAAAATAAAAATTTGTTCTGTTATTTTATTTCCTTGTTGTTTTCGGGCCACAAAAATTGCAATAATTAGAAAACCCTAAAAGATAATATGATATACACATATCTATATATTCGAAATGAGAAAAGTACCATTTCAAAAATGCAAAAAAATGGGGTGCTCCATTTGAAAAAAGTTAAAACCACATCTCCTCTAAACGACTTTCATTTATTTTTCTGAATACATATTCTAAATTCTTTCAATAAACCCTACAACTTTTATAGAAAAAATTTTTTTAGAGCATCAAAAATAAAGAAGTTATTAGGGGTGGTCATTTTCGTTGGATATCCCTATACACAAACTTTTTGTACCTAATCATCATACAGCTATTTTTCGAAGAAGTTTTAGGTATAATTCTGCAGTTATTTATAATAATATTGACGATAATTTAAAACATCTTCAGGCAAATGTTAAATCGCAATAATACACGACTTCTTGTACAAACTTTTTTTTATTTAATATGTACATCTTATTTTTATAATACCGTTTTCTTTGCAATATTTTAATATGCAAAATATATAATTATTCTTTATATCCTTTTATCCCTATTATTTGCTTATAATTTCTATTATCTACTTATAATTCCAATAAGGATATTAATAAATTTATAAAATTTTTCTTCCCAGGGAAGGTATTTCTAATATAGTTATATGATGTTCTCACGTTTCTACAGTTTTGTATATTGTTATTTATTTAATTACTTTATTGCAAAGTATACTTATTAATTTTTACTTTCTATTGTTTCTTTTTGTAAAATTCTTTAAGGATTTAGATTAAGTAATTCTTCATTGTTATTACTGTCATTATTATTTTAAGTGTAAGTTTTTTGCAATTAAAGAATTAATTGTTGTTCAAAGAAAATTCTTATATTATAAGGGATTCTTGAAAAGCGAACTAGATACTTTATAATTATTATTTATTGTCATTTTTAATACAAAACGTTACAGATATCAGTTGTTCTTAAAAGACCTTAATCAGACTACTCACACTTTTGGACTATAATATTTATTGCACATAAATCATTTTTTGCTCAAGATAAATTCTACTTTATCACCGTCATACAACAGTGTTTATTTTACGATCGATATCTCCACACGCAACGACATACGTTGAAGATAAAATAATATATCAACCAATGTACCATTTTCCCCGATGTTATCATAACAACTTTTCGATAACTCCATCATTTTTATAGCTAAAAGATATAAGTGGCCGAGCTATAACAGATAAATAGCCTGATAAAAAGGAAAAATTGCAATTTTACCAGCCTATTTCCGGTTAGGGCTGATATATCGGAGCAACAATAAATATGGGCATGTCGAACTTTGAAGTTATACTCCGAGGAATAAGTGTACAAAATAACACCGTACCTGTGGGTAATGATTAAATCTTGTAGGGCCCGAAAAGAAGCCAATCCGAAACGTGAGCTGAGAACGTGAAAAGTCGATAGAAGGTCGTGTATTGATGGGTTATTTCCGTGTCACAACGGCAAAACGTGACTCCTCCGTGGATAACAAGACACCAATGCAGAAAGCAGAAAAGCTGGAGACGTCTTCGAAGATTGACTGACGTGACCATCTCTAGCATGACAGTGGTTGCTATTTCTCAATAAGCTTCTACTTCAAATATATGTATGTATCATTCGAATATACACTTCGCACAAAATAAGTAACTGTATCGTGCCATATATTTCACCGATTAAGATTAAGAATTTAAACGAAATTATACATTTTATCATTTACCAAATCCAAACATGTTTGTTAAAAATATTTGTCCGATGGTTTTCTGTCTATCGCTTGCGAACACCTCTAGATAATATGTTGATGAAATTTAGTAAAATGTATTCAGTTATCCACGAGGAAAGAAAAATATTTCTAGAGTGAATCATTTTAAACAAAGAAAGTTCATTTTATGAATGTATGTTCGGATTTTATTTAAAAGAAGATGGACATCTGCAGTTGCACTTCGCAACTCATTTTATAAGTAAAGAACGTATTGTTAATATAATTTGGTCATTATGTTCCTTTATTCGGATAGCGACACAAAAAGTCAACTCTTAGGTCATCTCCCTCATGCTGATAGTATGCATTAATCCGTATAGTCAAAGAAACTTCATCAAATAATCCTCCTAATGTATTTTGTGGAAACTCTAAGTAACTTTGTCCTGTAGGACGATTGTTAAGAGTAACTGGACCAATAAGCTGATTATCGATGATGCCATTTACAAAGAAGCGAATCTGAAAATTGGTTTATACAATAGCCTGAGAATTTTCGTCGAACCATAGATTATTATGGACATGAGTCACGGGTGAAAATAGCCTCATTAGTGAACAGCGGGATTTAATCGACGATTTTCATTTATGTGCTGACGAAATTCCAGTTACATTGCAGCGTCTTCTATAGATGCAAATGGTGTACCATTCCATTGAACGTGATAAGTAAATCTGGATTACGCTCTACGAAATGAAGAATTCTTTACTTTTTCATTCAAATTTATAGGTTTTTTTTTGGGAAGATACGGTAGTCCTTGGAAATTTACCGCTATCATGTAGTTTATTTATTAAAAGATCTGACGAATACTTTTCGGTCCAGAATCTTGCAAAACGTCAAAGGCATATTGTTTATAATCATATCATCTCTCAGTGCCTTTCATATATCGGCCGTCACGTCGACATATCTGCATTTTTAACAATACGTTACAGAGATCATACTTTTCTTTTACAATACAAATAAAAATACTGAACCTGATCGTATCTCATTTGGTTTTTTGAATTCTCAAATCAAGACCGATATATTTCCATAGTTTATTTAGAATTGGACGCATGTTCATATTGTCTTCTTCCAGTAAATTCAATAGATTTCTTAATATACTTCTGTTCTTTGTGTGGTTTGGACTTCAATTATGTATTTTTTTACTCCTTAAAGCATGACAGACTTTTGTTCCTTTAGCACAATTGCCTCAATTTACTGTTATATGACGAAGTTGTAAATATATTTTTTATGTTAGAGTGATTTTTTCGGTACTGTTGTGGACTGCTATTATGTCCTAAAGTCAATCGGGAAATCTTGGAATTAGAGATTTCTCAGAGATTTCTGCCTTCTTTCTCATTCTCGTCTTTCATGTGTTATTTTGCTGGACATCCATCTAGAAAAATCAGCCATTGGTGATTCAGTTATTGAGAAGATTATTTGAACATAAACAGCTGGTATAAATTAATTTTTAAAAATAATAATATCAATTTTTAACGCGCGATATTTTTGGAGGAAATTTGATGCAGACTCAATTTAGGGGACGTTGAATACAGCGGCGTACTTAGTTTTCCTGTAAGAAAATCGCTCCAGAAAATTTGCTAAGTAGGCCTTGATTTTTTTGCTTGCACAAAATGCTGTTTTCCATCTAAATCTAAAAAAGAGTTGTTCAAAATCGGACCAAAGCCACTTTACAGAGGTGTCCCGCTTTCAAATGGGTCACACTGTATACAACTCAGTATACATAGTAAGAAAAAATGTTATACCCGACCTTTTGTGCGGTAAGCTACAGGGCTAACATGCGTCCTAAAAGGAAAGGCTGACTGTCATAAAAGAAAAGAATAATTTTTTAAATATTACGATTTTTTTTTTTGTTTTTTAAAGTTGGAGATTATTCATAAGAATATCTTTTGCAAAATATATTTTGTGATTAGTTTTTCTTTCTTTGTTATGTCTCATCTAAAAAAATATTTTAGGTTATACTTGCAACGACACTCCAGAGTTGAATTGGCCCCAATTCTAGAGTGGCAGTTAAACAATTAGATCCAGCTAGCTATAGTGAGGATCGCGACTTCGTTGAATTTTTATTATTAAATTTTGAAATTTTTTTACTAACAATGTTGAGCGCCAGAGTATTGTATATAAAAATACACAAAAACAAATTCTCTATACACAGTTAGGCATTTATTATAGTGACAATTTAAAAGTGAAAGTTAATAAAATCAAAAAAATTATAAAAAAGTTTCTATGACCAATCTCCCTGTAATGTGTATTATCCTGGTAAAGTAGTCGAGGATGAAGTGGCGATAATTGGGGTTCTCCTAATGATACGACGAATTCTACGAGTAGGTACTCTAAGTTGAGTTGAGAAAGCCTGTCTCCACACTCCTGTTCAATCCAGAGTGTTCAGGTTCCTACCACAGTGAAGAATTTTCGGGAACACCCAATATATATGTTCACCTCGGACTTTTCCACTTAGCGAATGAATTACTGACAAGATAATACAAAAGATAACTCAAATTTCAACACAAAAATTTGTTAAAGGTACAAAATTCTGCTATGTGTGAATTTAACAGATAATCTAAATAGTTAAAATTTATATCCTAGAGATGAAAACTAAGAGGAAACTGTAATTCATAAAACTTATAATTTTCAATATACCGAATGAAATTCAAGATAAAGTTGGTAAAACAAAATTACGTTAATTATCAATTTAAAATATTATATAATTATATATAAGTATTTAACATTTAACAAATGATATAATGATATCACCAGACTAAAAAAGAGAAAAATAAATATTTTTAAAATAATATTTTATTAACAATATTCAAGTAAAATCTGAAATTTTCAGCGGTACGGCATAACTGTAAAGAAAATTTAAATAAAAACAAGCGATTAGGTCCATCGTTTTCCCACGAACAATTATAAAAACTATGAGGCCAATGCGGCAGAGAATAACGCGAAACCAGGTAAAATTTATACTTTTGTAAATTATGCCAAAAATAATCGATATAATAATAGTAATCTGTAGATAAGACAAACGAAATAATATATGCCTTCTGATGTCAAAGTGATGGAAAACCCGAAAATCGGATTTCTGTCAAACCCAGAGCAAGTGATCAAATGCACAACAAATTATTGAATTAATAAAAAATCACTTACCCTGAATGTTCTGGAAACTCCTTGACGGAAATCCTTAGCCCTGAACAGGAATTAAATTTGGCAAAAACCCAAGTCCCAAGTGGACTACTTTCTCTATCCAACAGCTATTGTAGATTTATTACAAATAATTTGAATAATTAACGATAACGAAAAAAAAAACATAAATTCTACAATGGGGAAGGAATGCCCTTCCTATTGTACACACTCCTGGAAACGCAGATACTGTAAGAAACGTTATTTGAAAGCCACTCTTCAAAAACAGGATTGAACGCAGATTACACCGATGCGATAAAGTAATCAAATAATTTTCCAGTGTTCCCAGTTTTAATACCAAAATCAAATACCTGACACCTGGCTTAATGATAAAATGTGCATCAAAATGCATTTTCTCATGCAGATAAATACTCGACAACTTATAAAAATCATGTTTTAACAGTTTTGGTCCCTCAAATTATATCCTGCTAGTTATGTTTCAATAATTTCAGTTGCATCTGATTAATTTCTGATGTTATTACTGAATTATTCCAATTAAATTTGTGAATTTCAAATTGAGACTTCTAATCCATCAGATCTACACTTCGGTGTGTGATAAATTGGTGTAGCGGTGGTTTTCCTATTCTATCCTAATTCGCGCTAATTAGCACTAATATTAAATGGGTCTTTATTTGACGTCAGCAGTAATGTTGAAGTGGGGAACATAATCAATTCTTTGAGGATATATCGTTTATATCCAATAATATGGGTATCTGTAGATTTTGAGTTATTGATAACTTTGAACGCTTCTATTAAATTGCATTAATTTTTGTATCTGCATTGCATATACTTATCTTCCTTGCTGTAAGCATATATTTTGTGATTTGTTATCATCCTGTAAATGATTCAAGCAATTGTTGGATAGAGAAACAAATAAAAAATTAATTAATTAACCGCTTTAGCGAAAACAATTATTTACGAATCAAACTGTGCAAACTGAATTAGAAGAAGAAAAGAGAATATGTTTAATGTAACTGCAGATTAAAACTTGCTTGTGGTAACATCAGTTCCTATAAGGAAACTTTCAACTTCTTCGTTGCTAAGTAGGTAAGAAGTTATCGAGGCATGGCAAAACAACGTTCAGTCTAAGCAAGTCAGCATTTGGAATTAAGGAGTCGGGTCGATCAGCCAGTGGCGCCGTAAACTTGTAAACAAAGTGATCAATAACATCTACCTGCGATCCATAACTCAACGAAAACATATAAAACATAGCAGTTAAGTTGAGTTTGGATATCACAGTTAACGTATTAGTCTCCACTTGACAGCCGTAGTTCTATAAATTTCCTTGTTTTTCTTTGGTGCATTATAATAAATCTAATAATTATTGTTTTGAACGGGTAAAATGGTATATGACTGACATTATCAGACACGAGGAATATTTAATAAATCAAATTCGCATGGACACAAAATTATAGGTTTATCTATTTCGGATTGAATTTAATTTATGTCAAAGCCAATGTAGAATAATATATTATTACAGAATAGAACTATTTAGAGTGATTTGCTTTAAAGCAAAAAAAATACTTACCAATTATATTTACTAACAAGTTTCTCAAAAAGAGCAAATGATGTTTAACAATTTTTATAGGATTTTTTGTTCTACAGATGTTAAAAAGGTCAAATTTTAGAGAAACTAAATATATTTTCTTCTCAGGAACATCCCACTTGCAATACACCATTTAGAACCCTACTTGACAAAGGTGATTCCTTATAATTACAAACAGTTCCTTCACAGCTAGCTTATTGCAATCATTGCTTCTATTTTGCGTACTGCGTACTACGTTTGTAATACTAATTTCGGTCCTTGAATGCAGGAATGTTATTTTCTCCAGCATGACAGAGGAAGACGCTAGATGGCTAGAACTTATTATTATTATTTTGTGTTGGAGTTGTTTGTCTATTCTACAAATTATATTAATAGAGACAAGTTTAGTTGCATACATTAAAGAAAGATTCGATATCAAGAAATTGTCTAGACATTCGGAAAGAAATAGGAAAACATAACTTCAAAAATTTTAAAAATTACCAACACACTTATGAAGAATACCATAACAAGGATACAAAAAGAAATACTGAAACCATAAAAAGTCAGAGAAAAGCAGAACTGATTGAACAAATCTGGAAGGCAAAAGACAGATCATGGCAAACACATGTAAAAATATATGGGGAGACACCTATAAGATGAAGATCACATGGGAAGAATTAAAAATAAGGAAGTATTTCCAAGATAGAGTCAACTGATGGAAGGTCTTGAAAGTGGACCAACTAACAATTGACACCTTTGAAGAAGAAGAACTGGCTTCGGGATCAGTGCATGACCCGCTGCCAAAATCATTATAAGAATTGCACAGACGCACACCAAAGATTATATGGAATTGATGAACAACTTGCTGCGAGTGGGTTGCCTTTCCACCTAGTGGAAAGGGTAAATCTCTTACTCATTGAAATATCAAAGAATAGTAAAAATAAGGACTGTTTTCGAGGAAGGGAGGCAACCACTCCCATTCATATTCATGTTTTGAAACTCTGGCACAAATAGTCAGTAGCAAACAACCACCCTTAAAGCTGGTAAATTTAAAGCAGTAGTCAAAATTGCCATGTCATCCAAAATTCTTATAGCACAATATTTGGATAAAAATCTACAGTCATAGACCATTACTACATTACAAATACTGAATGTGAACGGTAAATTGTTGGGACTACTATTTAGTTGTAGACTGAACAGGATAACTGGGTGTCTATTCTTGAAACTAGGGAAGTGTGCCCATGAGAAAATAACGTCAATATGACGTAAATTGACATTTACTATTGGTTAACTTACTATTATAGAGAGAAAATGGCGTCATTCCCTCATGGGAACACATTCTCTAGTTTCAAGAAGAAAGTTTCAGGGGGTCTCCCTGAGGCCCTAAGGTGTCTCCTCAGGACCTGTCAAAACACAACATTGCTTCAGAAACGGTCACTCCACTTTACCTACTCTGAAGCTACTTTACCCACTCTGACGCTATAAAAAAAATTACTTCATTTCGATGAGCAAAAGCGATATAAATTTGAAATCTTTAGTGATATTTCAGTTTTCTACCCAGATTTATCGTTTATTCAACTAGACGATAACCAAAAAAGGCCATCCTTGATTGATGAATCTAGTACAAGTGGAGCTAAATTCTAGAAAGTCCAGATTTCTATTCGAATTATCCAAGATTTATTAGATACCGGAAAGTTCTGCTCGTTTTTGTATTCAAAGGAAATAATTTTTATTAAGTTTATTAATATTTATTGAACAATATCATCGTTACAAATGATCTCAGCATGGTAATTTGTGAACTCCACTTCAATAGAATGAGTCATCTTTGAAGACAAAAAACTCAAGCAGTACTTCATTTTCCTTAAATAATTTTGCAAAAAGAGAAACAGATGATAATTGGATGGTGCTAGGTCCAGAGAGTATGGTGGTTGTAACAGAATTTTCCAGCCTTGCTCTACGCCAAAGCAGCATGTGGCCTGGCGTTGTTGTAGTACAGATTATCTTCCTGTTGACTAGCGCAGGTTTTTCTTCCTTGAGTCCCTCATTCAAATCATCCACTTGTCGACAATATATTTCTGAATTCGGCCTTTTTAATTTTGATAAGCTCACAGTGTATTAATCTTTTAACGTCCCACATATACACAGCATTATAGAAATGAAAGAATTTGTTTATTATGGTTACAAAATATTTTATTAATGTCAATAAATACAATTTTAAGTGTAAGTTCCAAGATATAGGTAGATTCTTTGAATTTAACATGGTATCGTCTCCCTGATGATCTAAATAAAAACGAAAGAACATGTACATCTTCTTGAGGACATCGTTTCTTAATTGGTGGCCATCTCGGTGGCCATAATGAATGAATTCTGTGGGGAGTTAAAAAATTATTTTTTTCAATTAACTATTTTTAGACGTTTTGAATTTTATAATTTTTAATCCAATTTTTATCACATGTTAAAGAAAGTCCAATAAATTTAATAATTGTATGTTAAGAGATGAAACATTAATATAAGTATATCAAATTGTATATGTTTGTTATTATTATGCTTTTAATAGAGTCATTTATAAATAATTATCTTCTTTGCTATACAAAAGTGAGTTAACATTGAGACACATAAATGTTAAAAATATATGCGTGTATCACTATCACTTTTGGTTTTCAATCAATTGTTTTAGAATTATTTTATAAGGTAGGAAAATACGTCTTTTTGTCGTCTATACAAATTCGTACAAAAATATAGGGTATAACATTTAAAAAAAAAGTTGATGTTAGTTACTTCCGGAAAAACAGGAACTGACATTGACTCAAAATGTGCCAATTCAAAATAGAAAATCGACATGTCTGATCTTTTTAGGCAAAACCGCGTTGTTCAGTTTATATTGAATTTATTCATTGTGAACGCACTGTATAAAGAAAATTTTATATTTAGAAAATCATTACAAATGAATGTAACAATGGTTGTAATAAGAATAAAGTTCTGATCTGAGTCGGGTAATAAAATGTAGGGTGGATCGATCGAAAAATATAATTTGTTTGTATCTCCTTCATTTTATTTAAATTGTTTAATTGATCGCATGCATTTAATCTATGATAAAAGTAGCGCCAGTTTCATTAAACTTGTTTTGATGACCACAAAAATAACAAAAATATTACGAGTGGGAAATTACAGTGAAGACAATTAGGAACCGGATCGGATCTCCTATCCCCTTTCATTGTTGCACAGCGTAGGGTAGTAACAGTAATAATTAAAAATCACCAAAATTCTTCTTCTTCATACAAATATGTACATATGTAGGTATGTATGTTCTTTTTATAGATAATTTCTCATTGTTTGTACTACTTTCACGCTCTGGTTATTTATATCAAGTGAAAAGGTTAAGACTACATGGGGTTCTAGGTGTCGACTGCCATAATCAACGTTCTAAATAATTAATCTGAATGATGCACATAAGCCACGAGGGTAAACATTGATTTCGTTTCATTAGTTACACTGCGCCGTGGATTAATAACAATTTAAAAGCATCAATACCTGAACTTGCATGTAGAGTGTAGAAGCTAATTTCTTTGAGGGGTGAAGTTGACTTACTCACATATATTCCCGAAGCAAATAAAAATTTGCTGTCACAAAAAAGCAATATCATTTATTTATTTTTTTGCTTTTTTGCACAGTTTAAATATCATTTAGGTGGAACGTACCGGCTGCATTTTGGAATAAAATTCTAAAATAACAAGCTTAATTTAAAATTCTTGTCCAACCGTCTACAATCCCTTAGGTATATATTGAAAATATCACGAAATAAATTATTTGTTTGCAGTAATATATCACTCACTGTTCGTTAGCAACGAATCGCCCTTCCTGACGATAAAAAATAGCTTTTTACTGCTATGACCTTTCTAATAAAAATAAAAATAAAAATAGGTTACACCCTGCAAAAAATTCGAACGTTTACTTTTAAAGAGAAAATTACAATAAAATTATTGCGAGTTAGGCCCACCCTTATATTTTCTTTATTTTTCGAGTTAGGAAAAAATGTTACAAATAAAAGTTGTAGTGAATCAAATGAACTCATTTAAAACCCCTGCAAAGAATATACAGGTGTTCCATAAAAGCGGGACAAACCTCACATTTTTTTAAATGGAACACCCTATATTTTTTTACGTTTTTCAAATCTGTGTTTTTTGTGATTTCAAATATATATATATAATATGTTGTATCTTATCTTTTACTGTTTTTTATTTATTGCAAATTTCGTGAACAATATTATTTATACCACCAGCATCTGCATGCGTATCAATCAGGTTAGCCATGGATGAAAAGTTTGCTTTTTGAATTTATTCAATTATTCTGTAAGACATAAGTGTCAAATTAATTGTTTTTCATCCATGGCTAACTGATTGATACGCATGCAGATGCTGGTGGTATAAATAATATTGTTCACGAAATTTGCAATAAATAAAAAACAGTAAAAGATAAGATACAACATATATATATATTTGAAATCACAAAAAAACACAGATTTGAAAAATGTAAAAAAATATAGGATGTTCCATTTAAAAAAATGTAATTTAGGTTTGTCCCGCTTTTATGGAACACCCTGTATATTATTTGCAGGAGTTTTAAGTGAGTTCATTTGATTCACTACAACTTTTATTTGAAACATTTTTTCCTAACTCGAAAAATAAAGAAAATATTAAAGAAAATATAAGGGTGGGCCTTTTCGTTGGATAACCCTGTACAATATAGCTGCATTTGAGGACTGTAATGCATGTCATACACGCGCAGTTTAACTTGCGGACTTAACTCCGCACCAGAACCGGACAATCAAATATGTGTGTGGTTGAAACTGAAGTCGCATTTAAATATATATGTCGCATGGATCTCGTTTCATTGTGCAAACATTTTAAAGCCATAATAAAAGAATGCAAAAGGAAATAGAAACAATTCATATATAATTCATCCATCTGCACTGTGATAATACTTGTCACCGGAAAAATAAGTTCAAATAATTTTAATTTACAGTGCTTGTCTGTTAAATATAATATTTTACCGTACTTCCCTAGAAAGTTACAAAAAATTTTGCCTTCTACAAAACAGGTATTTAATGAATTTAGATTTATCTATGTAAGTAAGTAAATGGTTTAGCGCACATTATTTTTTTTATAGTGAAAATCCGTACCTGGTTACAAATGATTCTAAATGTTTTGTAGTTAAAATCAGGCATTTATTGGTGAAAATCCTCTTCGTTTTCGAAAACGGCTACGGGCTTGAATTGTACGTGCTTGAAATGCATACAATGTATTAATGGCGCCACATTTAGTTCGGGCAAGGAAAAATCTATTCTCTTTTCACTTAGAAGATCTACAACATAGCATATCGTACGAAATCCTGAATTTGTGTTTAGTACTCTCTGAAACTTTTCCAGATAAGTAAAAAAGCGCTGGAGAAGATCAAATTGTCTCAATTAAGTATAAAAATCGTTAATTTTTGCTTTTTTAGCCATTGTGAAAAATATGCATATGCATACACTGGCATGCATACATGAAAATCGTTTTTAATATCACAACAGTATAGACTTGCATAACTTTAAATATAGTCTCTGCCTCATTGTCCACCGTACCACGCGCAACTATTCCCTTGTTCTTAAGTCCCATAAGTCTTGAACATTATCAGTAATGTTCTTTTACCTTAAACAACAAAGCTATTGAATTATTTTCCCAACCAAATCTTTCCCGCATCTTATTCTCCTCAGGCCCTTAAGGTCTCCAAATTCATAGCATCTCTGAGGTGTAATAAGCCGACCTTAGAATACTCATTTTAGTGAAAATTACTGAAAATCACATTTCAGCTAAATAATATCAGATTTTTTGGAGTTCAAACAAATTTTCTTAATCCAAAACCGCATCTGGTATATTGAGAAATAAATGTGACAAAAACAATGTCCTGCATATTTATGAACTTTTGAAGTTATCCATAAGTTGGTAAACAGTTGGCATAAAATAACGTTAAACTAATGTTTCCGTTTAAACAGCATTTAAAAGATTTATTCATATCAGAATACCGATCACAACGTTTTATGTTGCCTCGTGACTATAAAAGAAAAACTTGGTAGCACTGCAAAACATATCGATTGGAAAAGTTTTGATATTAGCATAGTTATAAAAACGATAAAAATATCAGAGGTGGAGATCGTTAGATAAATATGATTCAAAAAGTTGGTCGTCGTCGTTTGTTTTTTATTGAGAACTATAATACTTGGATAGATTGGTAGTAGATATTTTCGATTCGACAGTTTTGTTTGTGTAAAACTTTGAACGATTTGTTTTGAACTGTGTTGAGCCAGCAGGTCTTTTTCTTATAAAAGTTCTCAAGTTATAGGGGCGAATCTCTATCGCATATAGTGTACAGGAAATCCACTATTCTCTTACAAATATTTGCTCACAACTTAGGAATCCGTATTCCAAATAAAACGTAAGCAATAAAAAAACATCCGAAAAGTATTTTATGGATTAATACTTAAGATTAAAAACAAGAAAGAGAGATAGCAAGAGGAGAGAAATCTTGAAACATCTAATGGGACTTCAAATAATAAATGAAATGGTCAAAAGCTTTGTACACATTGTTCTATTTATCTCACAGGATAACTCAATGTGGCCTAAGAAAATTCTACAAACTGTATATTGAATAATATATTATAGATATCATTTTACTTTGTTCTATCATACAAATGAAAATGTGAAACCATTATTATAAAATAATATATTTTAACGTGTTAAGAGTTTACAAATTTGCTGTTGTAATCTAATTTTTAGCGGCATAATTTTTTAATAAAAAACTGGTAAATATTTCCCTTTGCTATTAACACTTTAAGTACTCTCACAAAGTTAGTATTAACCTGGGGATATAATTAAAAACAAGCCTGTCATTTTTTGAAATTTATGTCTTTGTAAAAACTTTAGGACGGGGAGCACGTAAAGTTAGGTGTAATAAGTTAAAATTTATATGAGTTTATGGCAGTAATAATGTAGATGGTTTTAAGTGATTGAAGAAGGGTGAAATAAGGGATAAAACTAATCTAGGAAAACAACTTTGGTAAAAAGTGCATTTAAAACTCCACACTTGTCGGATTCATCTATCTTATCTCGAAGTTTTTCCGTTGTTCCCTTAAAAATAGTGAGGAAGGAGATTAGACCCAAGGGCACTGCTGATGATCCTGACTCCTAATAATAAGACTTTTTGCTTTATTGTTTTTCGGTTCTGGATAAACTGTCTCCTTCCTTATCCCTGATGAACTCATTAGCTGTCTCTTCGTGAATTCAATACTAAGAAGGTAATATATTTCCTACACCACAAGGTCTTGTTGGATACGAAACTAATGAAAACCATTTTATTTTCAGAACGGCGAATGAATTTTATGATATCCATTTCATTTGTATTTATTGATAAGATAATTAAGAAATATGGCAATAATAATTATATATTTATGCTAATAATAATTAATTAAAGATTTTTTTATTATCAATGGAATAGGGCTATTTATAAATGACAGTATTAATGAAATTAATCAAATAATTTGGAATAATATACAAAATAGAGTTAATACATAAAAACGTATACAGAGAGGCCAAATAAAATTAATTATAGCTCCCTGTTGATAGAGTGTTTGTCTTTCATTCATTAATCAAATATATAGGATTTAGATGGATAGCTAATTATATTTATTTATTTAAGTTTCTTTCTTGCACACAGGCAAAAAATTTCTAATATTGAGAACAAAATCTTGTTCAGTGCATTATTAATGAAGTTTTAATTGCCTTGATCTAACAAAATAAGATTCTTTTTGTTGGTTAGAAATCCAACAAACATTTATTGTGAATAATCTACAATATTAAAACTTTATATATTTTCTGTCTGCGAGAGTATCTAAGTATTATAAAGGATTCAAGTTAAAACTACAAATATTAAATTTAAAATTGAAAATAAATTTGCAGAAACTGAAATTTAAGGTTATGTGAATCATATGTTGCACATAATCTACACCAATGACTATCTGTTTTTGACGTCACAAAAATTCGAGCAAAAATTTAACAGACTAAAATACGTTTTGAAAACAATTTTTGACCCTAAATGGAAAATACTAGTAAAAAGAAAAAATACGTCAGAGCTATTTAAAAAAATACTATAGTCTGATATAGTTTGCAAAATTTCAAAATTTTGACAAGCCTCTCGCTTATGAGTTTTAAAATTATAATCATTAAATCTCATTTAAAATTATAATCATTAAATATTAAACAGTGAATAAATAATTGCATAAACTGCAAAGGAAAATTAGTAAATCATAAAAAATATTTTCTCACAAGATTTTTAATAAAACATCAACATTTTTCTATTAGATATAAACGAAAATTTAGATCTTGCTGAATTCATTCTCGATTTGTACCTTGTAACATTTTAATGTAATTTAAACTAATTAATTACCCCGAGCAGTATGCTAATCTAAGGTAAAGAAATGTAGGCATTTAACGTATAAAAATCAATGCAGAAAGTGTACCTCAAGCATGTCCTAAATCCCTACCGTAAAACGAATTCCATCAAATTCAATCAAACGAATTCGTTAAGTAAACTTTACTTTGATTTTTCCCGTTCTATATTTGGAATTTCTTCGTCTTCCCTCTTGTAATTCTTTTTTTTTAATTTCTATGAACTAAAAAGTATTTTTCAAAGCACATAATAAAACTTCATTTCGCGACTTTTAAATTAAAAACTCGAATAGAATTGAAATATAATACGGTAGCGACAAAAAAGTATTTCAATTTACATAATCAAATAAAAATACTTTGGTGCCCAGGTTAAACTATAGCACAGATTTTGTGCGGAACTTGACTTGGTATTATTTGAAACTTTTCAATTATCAAGGCGTCGCCCTGCTAACTTTATAATATCCGTTGGCAATTCGCCTTCTAAATATTGCAAACATATTGTTATTTATCATTGACTATATCCAGCTGGCATTCTTGTTTAGTATTTAAGTTAATTTCTATTTAATTTTTGCTATATAGAAACGTTAGATCAACGTTTGATTTGTAATTAAAAAATTTAGCTGTATATTAAAATTGAGCGAAAACTTTCAATACGATTAGTAAGGAAGCATTAAAAGACAAACTTACAAAATTAGCGTCAGATGAGAAACAGAAAGTAATTTAATCATGAAGCATCCCTCCGAGGATAATTATATATTACGTTTAATTAATAGTAAGTATACCATTTTTTAAGTTAACGAATAATTTCTGTAATAATATCCTGAATTAAATTGTGGTTAAAAACAGTAAAATTTGGTCGAATGTAAATCTATCTGTAATATAAAAAGCAATAACGATACCCTAATTGGCAGAAGGGTTTATGCCTATAATATGTAACTGTTCTGATGCTTGACGTTTCCTTTTTCCGGTTGTGGTTTTCTTCTTCATATTGGAAGTATAATGTTACCAGTTGGTCTCAACAATCATTTAAAAAAATTACGTTTGAAAAATTGAATTTGAAACTATTACTTAAATAATGTTTGTATTTTGAACTGAACTTTTTTTAGCTGAGTATGGTTTATCCTTCTATTCTGCTGAATTCCGAGGTGTCTGTAGATTTAGTTTTGTGTTTCCTCGAAATTACGAATATTCTCCGAAAGTTGTGACAATTTTTTGTTAGTGTCATGTAATTTTAGTATATTTATATGAAACTTAAATTGTGGTTTGCATCATCACTAAACGTTGTGCCATGAGCAACTTCAGTTATCTTCGGTTTTATAGATTTGGTGTCATCCATAAATAGCAAATGAATTCTTCGACTTTTCTTCCTTGGGATCCGGTCGAAAATTGTCTCATATAACATTACGAAGAGTAGATTTAATGTCAGGTAGATACAGCAATCTACTTGGTATTTTTTGTCTAATATTGATGTTGACTTTTTTATCATTGATATTATTGTGGATAGTCAAAACTGGATTACATACTTTTGATCATGATTCAGTGGCAGTAATTTCAATTATTTTTTCATGTTTTCAATTAATGTAATTTATATTTTTACATAAGTGAATCATTACATCGTACTATCCTCCTGATGATTCCAATAAGATTGAAAGAGCCTGAACATCTTCTTGGGGATATCGTTTTTTTTTATTGGTAACTGTAATGAATTGATTTTGTCGTGAGTTAAATATATTTAATTTTCAATATTGTATAAAACCTAAATAAAGTCATTTATAAACAATACGTACCTACCAAGCAAAAAATTAAAATTGAGTACGCCTCTGGTTTAAGTTTATGGCATGTAATTATCGGTACATGGTAAATAGTAATTGGTGCACCAAATCTTATTTTCCTAGTTCGAAGAGTTTGCGAGATAAAAGATAAATTCCACATTTTGGATGTTGTCTTCAAAGGGTCATAATTGCCTTAAGAAGCTTTTACGTCCCCATGTTTATAAAAACTGTTTTTTCTTATTTCGTTACAGAGAAGCAACGAATAATTGGCATGGTTTTCGGAACCTTCCTGCATAACAGATCTATGCATTTTTCTAAAAATTTATATTATTCTATTTTCGGCAAACTACCCGCACATCAGCGAATAATTCCACTGTTACATTTTGTTATTATTTCCCTCATTAATAATCTTGATGATCTCAACACAGCATACATTTTTGTTGGAATTGTAAAAAAAACTCGGGCATTTACTTGTAACCAAATTAGAATTCCAACAATCACTTCATAATTTTAGTTAATTTGTTAATGAAATTTTATCAAGTATTATGTGATTTGATTATATTATGTAAACGTTGAAACACGTACAACCCCCCATTTTTATTTTTATTTTTATTGATTCGAAAAATAAAAAAACTGGCCGTACACGGTTTTTTACGTAGATTCCACTTCTACTAACGGATTGGCAATAGCGTTTTAAATATACAGGGTGCGCAAGAAAGTTAAGTTTTTTTAAATAGAACACCCTGTATATTTTGACAAATTTGAATTCCTCCAATCATTCTAATTACAAATATATGCACATACTGTATAATCGCTTTACTGGTTTTTGAGTTATTTTCACTTTATTATGGATACCTACGTTGAAACAAAAGCGTTATTTTATAAACTCATATAATATATTAATAAATGGAATAAATCAAAAACAAAACAAAATATATGAATTATTAAAACAAATTATATAACATTTCCAATATAACCAACCACTATTAACTTCGATATATTTCAAACCACGTTTAATAAAATTCGAACCAATTTTTCGAAGAAAAAGTGCTGCATCAAAATTTAGCAAAGTTATATTTTTTACAATTTGATTTTTTTATTGTTTAAAATTTTCCGCTGGTTCACTGTAAATTTTTTCTTTGAACGTTCCCCAAAGAAAATAATCTAATGGATTAAGGTCTGGACTACGTTCGAATTTTATTAAACGTTGTTTGAAATGTATCGAAGTTAATGTTGAAAATGTTACGTAATTTGTTTTAATAATTCATATACTTTTTTTTATTTTTGATTTATTCCATTTATTGATTTATTGTGTGAGTTTATAAAATAACGCTTTTGTTTCAACGTGTCCATAATAAAGTGAAAATAACTCAAAAACCAGTAAAGCGAATATACAATATGTGTATATATTTGTAATCAGAATGATTGGGGGAATTCAAATTTGTCAAAATATACAGGATGTTCCATTTAAAAAAACCTAACTTTTTTGCGCACCCTGTATATTTAAAACGCTATTGCCAATCCGTTAGCAGAAGTGGAATCTACATAAAAAACCGTGTAAGACCAGTTTTTTTATTTTTCTAATCGGTCAAAAATAAAAATAAAAATTGGGGGTTTACATTTATAAAACTAACCCTGTACATGCATTAGTGAGTTTTGTGTAATATTCAAATGCCACGTGAGAATACACTAAATGTGCAATTTCGTAAGGTATGTAATTTAATGAACTTTTTTCCAATAACTGAAATTTGGCTAGTGTCAAAGATGCTAAAATAGTTTCCAAAAAATTGTTGTTCCCATGATTTTTCTTCGATAACTTCCACAAAAAAAAAAAAATGCGAAAAAGTTCATAAAAATCTGAAAGAATTTAGTTTTTCAATTTAAGAATCTAAAAGTGGTCATAAGAAATGTGAATAGTTTTACACATGTGAAGAACGTGTTAAGGACTACGGAATCTCCCATCTCCTGTGAGAGTTGTCTCGCAAACTCATTTGAAGTAGTTCATATAAGTGTCAGTGAAGGGGCAACATCACTTCATCACGGTCAGACTTGATGGATGGTTCGGTCAGCGTCGAGACGACGCCGATGTCCAAGAACACTAGCATTCACTTCTTTGTCATATAATAATAACGCATCTAAAATATAATAAACATTCCTGTGTTATAATATATAACGAAAAACTTTCGTGCAAATTGAATGTTCAAATTGTAAAACCAGCAACTCATAAAGAGACTTAGTATCAAACAGCGTGATAGTTAAAAATACATTGCGTTATTGCTACAAAAAAATGCGGGAAAAGGAATACTTTTTACTGTAATTTTGATATCTACAAATTTCGACTTGTGTAAAACCTTTTATGTTTCTATGGCACCAATAAACTTTTCCATTCCATTTTAATAAACAATAGTTTTGTCCTATTTAAACAGATTGAAATCAATAAATTCGCTAACAACTGAGTTTACTCATGAGTCGAAAAAACCTACTTAATATCGCATCGTTCAGTTAATGGACAAATGTCTGCGTATATTTGGATAAAATGAATTTCTATTGAGAATATATTATTTATACTCACATAAAGCAGGGTAAAGACGAAAAATGAGCAGATCATCTTGAAAAAGACAAGGGGAATAGGAGAAGAATTTGGGTTAAATTGATAATACAAAGAAATATGGGGAACATTATTTTGAATATTGAGAAATCGTAGAAAGTATACGGAGAGATGAATTAATGATACACGGAATATATTGAAAAGAAAGAGAACTATTAGCTTTGACAACGTAAAAATATTTACTCGCATAAAAAATATATACCGGCTTCATTCAGCTGGTTATTAAGTATTTCTTTCTAAAAGAAATAATAGATTATAAAAAGTATTAATAATCATTCTTGGTAATAACGACGTCCACGACAGATAATACTGAAATACTGGGCGAGTTGCTTTATTCACCGGTGGATCCATCAGATGTGTTTTATCTCGTTCTATCTCCGAGGTTAGAACGAGATAAAACACATCTGGTGGATCAACCGGTGAAATAAGCAACTCGCCCACTCTTTAGGTGACTAAGGTGGATAGTAAGGGAATGGTGTGTACATGAACGTTCGAACGGAATTAATAATGGTTACGAGGCTGACAGATACATAAGGGGCATACTTGAGACACATGTTTTTCGTTTTAAACCATTCGTAGTGAATATCTTGAAGGGTGAATACGCACGTCCTTATGATACAAAACTCGTTGACGAATATTTGGATGAGCTAGGAAACCAGAAACTAATTGGCCTCTACGCAAGCCAGACCTGATTTCTATTGAATTTCTCTGGAATATGTTGGGTCGGTTGCGATGCCGTATTCCTGTTTCTGGAAGATTACAGATGCTGAATGTAGCACTGCCTGCAGAATGGAAACAAATTAAACAGGTATTCGACACCGTAACGAAGGATTGTCAAAGTTTATATTATAGGCTATACTTGTGGGGGAAATACACGTTACTGAGTTTTGTCTTTTATTCTTGTTTTAATTAAAGCCATTTGTTATGAGTTATTAGCACTAAAACTATTTCAGGATTTTTCCTAAAAGTTATAATTACGCTTGAAATAAACTTATTCCATGTATATGGACCGCTCTGTATAATAAGTCGTTTATGATTATAAATAAACTAATGAGCATATTTTATCTGAATGTATCCTCAAAAGCTGGCAAAATACCTCATTGCTATAATATATTACAGTAACAATTAATTATTATTATAACTGCTCGTTAATATAAATCGAATTAAAAGGTATTAGAGATTTATTTACGCAACGGTATTTTAATGACTGTACGTATTGTATAATTAAAGTAATATAAATACAATTAAATTTATTAAAGTCCGTCAGTTTTGCCATTTTAAATGCAACCAAATGTTATATTAATGACATAGGGGTAATCAATGATGAAAAATATCCGCCTGAATTTAGTTTCAGTTCAATCTACATCGAAAATATATCATGTGCACCAAAATATAATTAATGTGACAAAGTAATTTAATGAGCAATATTGCATTTACCCAATTACATTTTTTTATATTGTGGAAAAAATAGAATACTACTCATAAAATTCCTTTATTGGACGTTACCGGTTTCGTGAACAATATTCTTTGCTTCACATCCTCAGACGTAACAGGACTACAATTAATTAAAGTAATAAATAAGGTGACTTTATGTAATAATTGATCTTAATAAGTTATTAAAACTTAAAATAAATCACAGAGAGCAACCACATTTGACTATAAAAACACAAGAAATCTAAATAAAAACACACACTAAACATAGAATAATTTAAAAAAAATCTTAAAAAATATTGGATAACACCTTTAAATTTAGTTTAATTATAACATAATATTAAATAAAAATTAATATACAGTTACAAATAAAGAAAAAAGAAAAATACTTACATTTTTATAAATTGAAAACAAGGGTAGTCAAAATTTTTGGATTGTTTTCCAACATAGTCAATAATTTAAAACAATGTACTATATGTATCTATTTAAATTAATAATAAAAGTGTTTTTTATTTATTTAAAATTTTGGTTTCTTATTAAAATTCCACGTGACAATACAACGAATTAAAATCAAATGAGAGGAATCATTAATCTAGAAAATTCCAAAAAATATATGATGGCCTCTATCAGTAAATTTAAAAACATATAATAATAAGTTAAACATCAATAAAAAGGAAACCACGTATAAGGAACCATGTGATTTGGAGTTTATTCTATTTCATTATAGATGGCATAAATAACAATTAATGACAATATGGAGAATAAACTATCCTATGGTATCACAGAACTCTAGTCCCGTATGTTGCATCTTCCATAACCTTTATGTTCTGTGGTATAGTTAAATTATGAATAATAACGGATTGATTAGACTAAATACAAAATTAAATAACATCCGTTATTATTCATAATTTAACTATACCACAGAACATAAAGGTTATGGAAGATGCAACATACGGGACTAGAGTTCTGTGATACCATAGGATAGTTTATTCTCCATATTGTCATTAATTGTTATTTATGCCATCTATAATGAAATAGAATAAACTCCAAATCACATGGTTCCTTATACGTGGTTTCCTTTTTATTGATGTTTAACTTATTATTATATGTTTTTAAATTTACTGATAGAGGCCATCATATATTTTTTGGAATTTTCTAGATTAATGATTCCTCTCATTTGATTTTAATTCGTTGTATTGTCACGTGGAATTTTAATAAGAAACCAAAATTTTAAATAAATAAAAAACACTTTTATTATTAATTTAAATAGATACATATAGTACATTGTTTTAAATTATTGACTATGTTGGAAAACAATCCAAAAATTTTGACTACCCTTGTTTTCAATTTATAAAAATGTAAGTATTTTTCTTTTTTCTTTATTTGTAACTGTATATTAATTTTTATTTAATATTATGTTATAATTAAACTAAATTTAAAGGTGTTATCCAATATTTTTTAAGATTTTTTTTAAATTATTCTATGTTTAGTGTGTGTTTTTATTTAGATTTCTTGTGTTTTTATAGTCAAATGTGGTTGCTCTCTGTGATTTATTTTAAGTTTTAATAACTTATTAAGATCAATTATTACATAAAGTCACCTTATTTATTACTTTAATTAATTGTAGTCCTGTTACGTCTGAGGATGTGAAGCAAAGAATATTGTTCACGAAACCGGTAACGTCCAATAAAGGAATTTTATGAGTAGTATTCTATTTTTTCCACAATATGAACAATTACTCATATGGGATTAACCTTCCTAACTTACATTTTTTTAATGCCACTATAAAGTTGTTCGCAAAAAATGGGTGTTTTTATTTATTTTAGTGGCATGTTTCCAAATACAGTCCAATGTGAGAATTTGAAAATATGAGCGTGAGACATGAATTCTCATCTCTAATATCTGCTAAAAACGTTTAATACCTATAATTTGAGATTAAACGACTTACCTGTAAGGAAGTTCAATCGTAATTATACGACTAGTCCGTTCCACGTAGAACACCCTGTAGTTGCTTCCGAGTGATCGGTGACACTAAGTTTAAAGATAGCAAAAAGGAATATCCTACATCTGCCCGTCGATAACCCACTTCATTACGCGCCGTGTGTGATCAACAAATTAATGTAGATCATGTAATCGGGTGGGCTATGTATTAATATTGTTAATAGATATTAGGTATAAACGTGAAGGGTTGGGTGTGTTCTACGTGGAACGGACTAGTCGTATAATTACGATTGAACTTCCTTACAGGTAAGTCGTTTAATCTCAAATTATACTTCCTAGTCCGTTCCACGCAGAACACCCTGTAGTTGTTTAAAGTTTATAGGCGATCTACAGTAATTCATAAGAAGTTTATTGTAATTTTACTAATACAAAAATATTCCATGAGGTAATAATATACTTAATAGTATTAAGTACTTTTATAACAATTTTATAATATAACATTTAACAATAATATTGGAAATAAATAACATTCTTAACATTAATAGCACAGGTATACAAGCATTAGGTATATATATACACATATATACACATATATATACACACACATATACACATACATATGTATATGGTTCATTAGATTAGTTACTATTTTGATTGTGGAGCTAATACAGTATTGGCAAACACAGTCTGGTTTACAATTGGTCTATTGTAAAATTTAAAAAAGGTGTCCGCTCCGTTTGACCAACCTGCCGTTGCTCGTATCGTCTCAATGCTAACGCCGGCCCTTAAGGCTGCCGACGTAGAAGCATGGCGTGTGGTATACGCCGAAAAAACAGTGGTGTCAATTCCACTTTTATATAAAACTGATTTGATCCATCTTGATAATGTCTGCACACTTGCTGCGTGGTGTGGCTTCTTATGAGTAATAAAGAGATTTAATGTGTTACCTCTGATTGATTCAGTTTTCATTAAGTAATAGAATAAAGTAGAAGCTACACACAGCTCAGGTTTGTCACGAAAATAACTTAACACTAATCTTGGCTGTTGCAATGATGGAGATGAGGTTTTTAACATTTCGAAAAACAGAATTTCGACTGTCTCCCCTGACTTGACTAAATTATTAATTTTAATATTTTGCAATGTTTGTAATCGATGTGCTGTCGAGAGAGCTAGTAAGGTAACTAATTTAAAATTAAGTTGTTCTAGCGATAAAGTATGTAACGGAAATAATTTTGATATGTGTTGTAGGACTGGATAAGGATCCCAAGTTGCTCTATATTTGGGGAAAGTAGGATGAAGGCGGAAAATGCCCTTTAAAAATCTATTTATTAGTTTTTCATCAGCTATTGGTGTTGTAAGAATTAAATTTATAGCTGACCTAAATGTGTTTAATGTTGCATAACTAGCACCATTTTTATACTCGTGATTTAGAAATTCTAAAAAATTTTCCGTTGATGGATTATATAAACAAACTGTACTTTTATTGCAAAAACACCACCATTTTTTATAAGCTGTATTATACTGAGCGATTGTATTTTTACTAAGCAATGAAGTTAGAATTGCTGTTACTTCTTCCGAGGCGTTGCGTCTTGAAAATGCTTCCCCGATAATCTTGCGGCAACCAGGGTAAGACGGGGCCATAGTGGATGACTGGTCCTGAAAGGTGACAATAACAGATGTTTTTCAGGTTGAAAATAAATTGGGTTTTTTATTTGCAATTTTTTGAAAATAGGAAACCATGGTTGTGTCTCCCAGTAAGGAACCACTAAGATTCCTTCCGATCTATCTGATATAATTTTATTTAATGTTTTCGCTATAAGCGGAAAAGGAGGAAAGGCGTAAAAGTAAAATTCTGACCAGCTTATAGTGAAAGCGTCAACCTTGGCTGAATCCGGATCCCTTTTCCAAGATATGTACCGAGGGCATTTAGCGTTTAATTTTGAAGCGAATAGATCAATATCTGGATCTCCAAATTCTGATTTTATTTCTTGAAATGCAATGTCATTTAAACTATATTCCGTTTCTATGCGTCTCGATCTGGATTCGTTATCCGCTTCAATGTTGTGCTCTGATTCTATGTAAGTTGCAAAAACCCAAATATTTCTTGACTCACACCATCGCCATATCTTTCGAGATAGTCTCGCTAATTTTTTATATTTAACACCTCCCATACGATTAATATATGAGATGGCGGTAGTGTTGTCAATTTTTAACAAGATTGAGCAATTTTTTGCCGAATTTGCGAAACATTTCAGCCCATTGAAAACAGATAACAATTCAAGATAATTAATATGAAATTTTAATTCCTGCTTGCTCCAAAAACCATGCGTCTTTTCTCCCTTGCAGTATATACCCCATCCAGTTCTGGATGCGTCTGAGTATATTTCGAATTCATAGATCTGTGGTCTCAAGGTTTCCCTGGCGGTAGGTAGAGCAGCCAGCCACCAAGCAATATCCTCGAATATCTCAGTATTTATAAGAACTGGACCATTATAATCCCCCCCGCTATTTTTTAATGCTAAATATTTGCATCTCTCTAACCGTTTAGTATATAACCAACCGTAGCGTACAGCTGGACATAAGGATACCAGATGACCTATCATTTTAGCAAATGTTCGAATTCTGCATTTCTTAATTTTAAGGAAAGAATATAGCATCTGGGTAATTCGTTCTTTTTTATCATGGGGGACAGATATGGTTAAACAGTGACTATTAAATAAAAAACCCAAAAATCTGCATTTTCTGTTTGGCTTTAGCTGGCTTTTGTTGTAATTGATTATAAACCCTAATGATTCTAATAGTAAAATAGTTCTTTTTATATTTTTCCTACAAGCATTTTTCGTCTCTCCTAAGAGTAAAAAATCATCAAGATAATTTATTGATAGAAAACCCTTTGATCGCAGATGTCTCAAAGCGGGTTTTAGAATTTTTGTGAAAAGGTATGGAGCGGTACACAGTCCAAACGGAATACACAAAAATTCATACGTGTCGCCCTCAAAAATGAATCTTAAATATTTTCGGTGTTTTTTATCTACAGGTACAACAAAATATGCATCTTTCAAGTCTATCAATGCCATAAATGAATCTTTAGTAATGATATTCTTTACAGATCTATAATCCTCCAACTTAAAATGTGGAGGTGATATAAAGGTATTTAACTGTTTTACATTAAGGACAAATCTAAAACTTTTATCTGGTTTGGGAACCAGGAAATAGTTCGAAATAAATTGCCCTTTTTTGGTGTTACATTTTTGTATGGCGTTGATAAATAATAATTTATTAATAGCAATCTCATATTGAGATTTTTCTGCAGGTGATAGAGTTCGTGGCTTAGGAATTTTGCGTTGATATGGAGTACTATCAAAAGGAATGGAATATCCATTTATACATTCTATTATATAGGAATCTGTAGTAAGTTCCTTCCATTCATTGACAAAGTTCCTAAGCCGCCCTGCATAAGTATGTTCTACCTTTATTAGTAATGTTTGTTTTGTTTCCTGTTGAGTTTCCACTGTTGGCTTCTGGCCTGCTTCCTTACTACGTGGCTGCCCTTCTGTGTGTGGTTGTAGTCCTGAGGAGCTTTGAAGCGGGCCCGTGAGACTGGGCGCTCCTTGTTTAAATAAGCCTTTGGAGTTTTGTTAGTAAATGGTCTTGGTTTTGGTGTCGCTTTTAGTTCTATACTAGATTTCTTAATAGTCGCTGCTGTTTTACATTGTTCTGAAAATTCCGTGCTAAATAGTAAGTTGTCAATTGGACATTTCTTTGCTACCTGTTGCATAGAAGTATTTAGCTTCGGATAAATCTGATGGCGGCGATGTTGTGAGATGAGAAAATGTGCTTGAGTTATATATTTTGCGGAATCAATCAAACCCGGTAGTATCGTTTCTCTAACGTTTTGCATGTCGTCCTCCAAGAGTTTATTTACAGAGGCACCAAGTGCAGCCAACCCTGTTCCCAATTCGGTCTGAATATGAGCTAGGACGGTGTCTTTTGTTAATTCAGTCGGCGATAACAGTAATTGAATCTCGGGATTAATTTTGGGCGCATTGAGGGCCTGACAATTGTCAGGGATTGCCCACTTCTTTTTGAGTTCATCTTTTATGTCCGAAGATAAGCCATTTTTTAGATAACTCGACCAACGGGGTACTAAATCTGAGTTGATAGGAATACCGGTGAGGCTATTGGTACTAGGATCAACTCCAAGGAGATCTAAGTATTCCGGCTGGTTGATTTCAGGCTCACAATCGGATTTTCTAGGTAGTTCTTCCGCTGACGACACACTGCTAGCTTCACTCTCGCCTAAAAGTTAGAGAATGGCATTTTTACTTTAATGTTCATATAAAAGATTATTGTATAGAGAAATGACGAGTTAAGTCACCCTCTTAAGTTGAAGTCTTTCAAGGCTATGCCTTTATTTTAAGGAAACGAGTAAGTTACCTTATATTATCTAAGTAGGTATATCCTCAATAGTTAGAAGACTATTGGTATTGTCCGACACCCTCAAGGCGACACGAGTAAGTGCCCCCTAAGATCATGTTTAAAAACTCTGCATTGGAATGTTAAGGGATGACGAGTAAGCCACCCTGTCAGTTATGTTATCATCAATGCAGGTTTGATTTAAAATTGAAACTCTATGTTGGTATGTTAAAAGAAGACGATTAAGTCACCCTTCATTATCATCAACACAGGTCAATTATTTGAAAACACTCTGTGTTGGTATGTAAAAGGAAACGAATAAGTTGTCCTATTTTGATGAATTATCGATTTTGTTTTGTAAAAGCGTTCAGAGACAGTTGATACAGCTGTGCGGCGATAAGAAATTTATTGTTTACAGTTTTTGCTAAGGCCAACTGTTTTTATCTATGTAATTGTCTTTTTACTAGGCAAGATTAATTAATTAATTACTTGTTATAATATACTTACTAGATGAGCTGGAGGATACGTCTTCTAAAAGTTTTTCCAACTTCCGCATTTTTCGTTGTATTTTCAAAAGACGAGTAGCTTTGCGTTTCGGCATCTTGACACACAGCACTGCACTTCACTTGTTACACCGAGCACACTAAGAAGCGTAATGAAGTGGGTTATCGACGGGCAGATGTAGGATATTCCTTTTTGCTATCTTTAAACTTAGTGTCACCGATCACTCGGAAGCAACTACAGGGTGTTCTGCGTGGAACGGACTAGGAAGTATAATAACTGTTCATAGGAGTTAGAATGATGCGAGTAGTGTATATAGAACTCTTAATAAAAGGAAGTAGTATAAAATAGAACTCTTAATAAAAGGAAGGGAAGTGTGAAAAAGGTTACTCATTCAATAAATACAGTTTTTCAAGATACATTAACACTATAATAACGTCAGAGTCACATGTAAGGATTACATTCGCTGAAAAGAATAGACTATGCATTCTGCTTTAAAGTCTTAATTCTCGCTCAACTCACATATTTAAAGTGAGTCGTGCCTGGATAATATTTGTTTTCACCTTGAGCCCTCCACTTGTATGCATTCCTATTTAATCCGGTCAAAGTAGACATTTCAATTTACTATAATTCACATAGAGCTGAATATTGGTACAGGTCTTAGGTACACTATTACAAATAAAATATCAAAAATCCCCACCGATCCTACGTCGGACATGCAATTATCTACAAAAATTGTTCTTATACTTTTTTTCTTACGAATCACCATTCCCGAGATATTGCGATACCAAAAGTTTTTTAATATGACTTTCCCAGTAGGCATACCCCACGATCTATTGTGATTTCGTTTTATTAAATAATATTCTATTAACTAAAAAATGATACTGTTGGAAATGATTAAAGTGGCACGAATTATTGTTGATTTCGGGAATACTTTAGTCTGACTGATGATCTTTAAATGCCACTTCAACAGTAATGTCTTTTTCGCTTTCTTCTTCTTCTTGCTAGATATCTGTTGTTCTAAAATAGATGCATCAGTTATCTCCTCATCGATATCATAAAAATCCTCATCTGTTGTGTTGCTTTCTATAACATATTTTATTCATATTTTAAATGTCATGTCAATTATAAATGTTTTTATTACCGTGAACAGGGGCGGGCGACTTTGAACGGTTTGGCCAAAATACATTGAATAACTTTTGCACCGTTTCTTCTATAATTATGAAAAAAATCATGATGACGGAGGTTGATGCAAGGAAGTTAGTTATGACACTTATTTTGAAGTTGTTATGATATTTTAGTAAAAAAAATATAAAATTTAGGTGTTCAAAGTTACCCCACTGTTAGGGTAACTTTGAACAAATCGGTAATTTGTATTGTAGCTAAGCCTATGTTCATAATAACCCCACCATTCGATAGAGGGGAAAAAATAACGTAAGTTAGATGCCTCATGAGTGTAAAAATGTTGGTTTGCACGTGAAAATATAAACAATTATTGGGAATGGAACCCTTTATTTTTCAAAATAAAAAATCATTACAGAACATAAATAAATAATTGGTAACTCAACCATTTACTGAAAACAAAACATTTTACTTCTTAATACTTATTTAAAAAATACAATACAAAACGTTTTAATGAATATTGTAACTAGCAAATGATACAATACAATACAAAAAAATTGGTACAATGTTTTGTTTAATAATTTTTATTTATTTATAAAACAGTTTGCTATACGTTTTGAGGTGAAATAATACTTACCATATAAATGTGCTACATGCTAATATACGTAACAATAATATTATAGTTACTACAATGCTGATACAAGCAAAAGTTTGGAAGCAAATATTTTTATCGGTTGATGACGTCATCACATTAGTTTTTTTCAAATGCCTTTGGGTAATATTACAATCTGTTTTGAGTGGTTATTTGTGCAGTGACATATTTTGCGATGTATATGTAATTTTAGTTAGCTGGAAAAAGCATAATTATGGAAATTAGAACCATAAACAAAAAAGTTGTCTAATTGTTCAAAGTTAGACTTCTGTTCAAAGTAGCCCCGTTTCACGGTACTTCATTGCACCTAAATTATTAACAACTATGATTAATTACTTATTAATTAATTAATATTAATAATACTTACTAATTAAAGATTTAATGGCAATATACAACTTTGTTAAAATTAAAATTGTTTTTCATTAGTACCTACTACCTCGAATCTCCTTAAAATGACTTAAAACATCGAAAAACCCGATTTTGAATTGATGCATATTTTCTTCTTCTTTCAAAATGACTGAATTTGAAAATTGAGGTGTCTATATAGCGTGAAATTTTATTCGCTACAACTTTTATTCTATGGGTTTTTTTAATAGGAGTATCTATTTCAAAGATATGTGGTCGCAAAACGTACCTAAGTTTGCACCGAAATGAGAAATTTTCCCGGTTTCCACTGAACCGAATTTAAAGTTTTAGACGTTCATTCGACGCAAAATTTAACCCTCTACAATATTGAATGGGATGACATTTTCCGTCCGACGCACCGTTTTCGAGCTACAAGCACAAACTGAAAGAAGTGCAAAAATTTCGCAGTTTTTTTGACTCTCAATAGTTAAGCTCACCTCCTGAGATGGTGCAAACTCAGATTACACGCATTTAGGACCAGCTGAAAGTATTAAAATGATTTCCAGCTTACTGGAAATTAATTCCTCAAAACGCTTTTTTGAATCTAATTAGACTTGGCCTATTGTTCTATATACATATAATATAATTTCATGATTTTTTTGTAAAAAAAATTTTCTATATTATATTTTCTATTTCTATATTTCTATATTTTTTATTTTCGCCACATAGTGAACTGTATCTGAAAAAATATAGATGCAGAAAGCACAGTCACAAAAAATATTACAGTATTTTTTTTTCAAATATTCCTACTACTTGTAAACTTATCATCAATTTATAGCCGAGCAGAAAGATCAAAATAGAAATTAATTATATGTGAATGTATATATAAATATGATAAACAAAATCTGACCAAATAAATTTATTTTTTTTACATAAATGCAAAAGAAAAATTTTCTTGAAAATGGTGTTGATGAATGATAACATCAAAAAATTTTACACACTTATATTGTGCTACACCACTTGTTTCATAATGTATGTCTTTGTTTTTAGTGTCAAGCTCTAAAAGATATAATAACTCTTCAATACTTACCAAGTAGTGTATTTATTTCAAAAATAAACTATTTTATTTTCACGATTATTGAAGAAATGAGCGCAAAATCACCAATTTAGTAGTTAGCTTTTAAACACCACTGGGATAATATTTTCCCACTTTATACAACAAAACATGTTTTCATGATTTGATTTATTTGACAATAGATGGCGTGAGCATGTAGATTTGTTCCATACTAAAGCTAGCTTAATATGGGTAAAATACTTCCCAATGATTTTTCAAGCCAAAGGTTCTATAATAGGTGGGAAAATAATATCCCAATAACACTCAAAGGGTTATTAGGACATCAGCGTCATTATAAGCTTGTTTCACTAAAATGTTAGCAATTGTAAATTTTTCACATAACATTGTAACGAAGCGAAACTTGTTGTGAGTATTTGCAAGAAATTGTTGATGGTTTGTTGGAACTGTCATAAATTGATCAAAAACGACACCAAGAACGACATCTGTTTCTGCTTATCAACACTTATATCGAGTATACTATCAAGTTCAAGTGTGGCTAAGCAATCAACTGAACCCATAAGACTGGGGTTGAAAATTAATAGATAATACTTTGAAGCAAAGTCAAACTTTACTCCCACCTGCTCCAGAAAAATTTATTAACACAATTTTTTGCAATTGCGAAAAGGGTGGAAGTGCAAACTGTGGCTGTAGAAAAGTCGAATTATTTTGTTCACCAGCATGTACCAATTGTCAATGCCAGGCTTGCTCCAATGTTGAATCAAATACAACAGATGAGGATTTTTATGATATCGATGAGGAGACAACTGATGCATCTTTCTTAGAACAATTTACAGATGCCCAGCAAGAAGAAGAAGAAGAAAGCGAAGAAGACATTACTATTGAAGTAGCATTTAAAGATTATCAGTCAGATTAAAATTTTCCCGAAATCAATAATAATTCGTGCCACTTTAATCATTTCCAACAGTACCATTTTTTAGTTACTGTTAATAGAATATTATTAACTAAATCACAATAGATCGTGGAGTATGCCCACCGGGGAAACCTCGTTAAGAAAAATGCGCCAAGTACACTACCTCAGAGGTGGTGCGGAAAAAATGCGTGCATATTATGTAGAATACGACTTCTTCAACTTTTGGTATCGCGATACTTCAGTAATAGTGATTCGTAGGAAAAAAAATGAACAATTTTTTAGATAATTGCATAATCTACAACTTTTGTCCTACCTATTTTTATGATAACACTGTTTTCGAGAAAAATGCAAAAAACGATGCTTTTGACGTTTGACCTTGAATAAATTTTTTAGCAGACATAGAATCGGTGGGGATTTTTGATATTTTATTTGCAATAATGTACCTAAGACCTGTACCAATATTCAATTATTGTACACTTACCACTATTTTTTTCGTATTGTGGAAACCTACCTAGTTCACTATTTTTTTGTCTTATTTTGTCCGGGTTATATACTGTTATTTTTAAAAGACGCTATTTACTGTCATTTTCTGTTCTCAGTTTTAGACATTTGATTTCCCAATTAGTTCTGTTTTATAACCCCCATTACTTTACCGAAATCAATTATAATGATGGTCACCTAGGCTCAAGCCAATAAAAAGCTTGGAATGGGAAAATTATAATTTCATATGTATAAGAATTTTTGATAATTTTAAAGGAGGGTCTTTAAGTTTGAAGTTAGTACTGTGACCTTTAAGAAAAATCCAATTTTCAACAAACCCTTGCACTTTTCTTATCATATTTTTTCGATAGCTGATCATATAACAATATTACATTTCACTACCAACCAGTGACCTCAATGAAGGTAGACTTATATATTAGAATTACTTATTTCCATTACAGAAACTAATATAATCAATGTAAAGTTGATATTCTCTAACAAATATCTATTTCAATACCAATAACAAAATAGGAGTATAATTAAATTAAGAAAAACGAAACTTCGTAATGAGCAATTTTAAAACAATGCCGAACTAATTTTGTAGTTTACATAATGAACAAGTAAATATTCCCTAAAAGATAAATAAAATACTGCAAAGCTGGGGTAAAGTTTTCTTAAGCATTTTCCCTGTTTGTACATAAAGTTGAGTAAAGTATGAGATTGTGAAGTTCCTTTAGTAGATTTCCATTAAGTTGGGACAATTTAAAAACTCTTTAGAAACAAAGAAAAAGCTCACGTAGAATTCGTAAATTATGGCTTATTTATCTTAGAACGTGCTCGATTCTACCGGTGACCGAAAACAAAGTATGTGCATTGGAACCTCATAAAACCGACCTTACAACTTTTAATGATTCTCTTAGCTCAACTTTGATACTATAAAATACACAATCCGAACAAACTATTAACTATAGTAAAAGGAACTTTGTAATTTTACCTAAAACCAGATCGTAAAATGTTTGTAGGTAATTCCAGATTAATGTTTTATTTTTCTTGTTTTTCCGCAAAAGTTTACACGAACCAACTCTAATTATTAACGTCAACCATCATAATATTACCGTAGCGAAGTTTATTATTGCTTATTTTAATTAAAGCTACTTTTCAGCAAAACTTATAGTGGTGGATCAAAAATTCGAAATTAAATTTATACTGGAAAACTTAGGCATGGGGAATAAAGTCGGATTCGCAAATGTTTTTTCCTTTCTCTTTTTTCATTGAAGAGGCGGATCTATTACACCACAGGGGTCGTGAATTTGGGTAATTTAGGGTAATAACTTTTTGCTCTGAAGTAGAGAAAATAACCGGTAAGGTGGGGTTCGGCAGTTATGAAGTTTCAGAATTAAGAGATAGCTTGCTACATTTTGTTTATAGTAGCACGAGAGAAGTTGTTTGTGTGGTATCGACTTTTGCAGAACAATTTCCATGAAAATACCTGAATACTATAAAAAATAGTGCGACGATATGTAGAAGAGTTTTTGGGTTCTCTTCAGCGTTGAATATTTTGATTTCTTGATTATTCAATCATGCTGACTTAGTCTTTTTCTGAAGCTAAATGAAGATCTTAAAAAAAACGATTTTTCAAATTGAAAGTATTCAATTTCAATACTAATTCAAAGCAAATATTATAGCATGAATTTGACCACATATTTTACTTTTACCTACACCTACTTCATTAAATTTAATTGACGCTATGACTTCCGAAATTAACATTCTGATGCAAGATACGTTTTTAATTATAATTTATAAGCACCAGTTTTTTAACGGTCTTCGGTTTTCAACACTTTCAATAAAATTATGTACTTCATTTTTCTTAATTAGTTTTCAGAAATACTACAGTAATTAAATTTATTTATTATTCTTAATATTCTTGATGTTTGCATAAACTGACACCGAATCTGGAAATTATTCAGCATTAGCCTACTTTACCTGATAATTATTAATAACTTATTTACATTGCAAATAGTCAGACAAACAGGTTTCAGGTAAATCATCAATTGCGGCAACTCAATATTAGCTTATTGCATATCGCATGTAATTTTTTATATGAAGCATTCCAATATTGCGCATTATATATGGCATGTGTTTCATTGCGGTATTGTTTTTGTTGAAATATCTCTTTCAGAATAAATAAATATTCATGGATATAGCGCGTATATGAAATTGATTGTTTTTGAATTTTAACTTTCCGCATCATCTGGCAAACGTGCATGACATCAAATATACGTTTAATCACCTAAAAGTAATCCATATTTCAATTTTACCACTAATGTTTTTGTAATTTTGATTTATTCCTATGCAGCAAGCGGACATAACTAACTTGATATTCAGATCATGCTTTTATTATGTTAGTTGCTACCCAACAATCCAAGTTATATGATTATATACAGTACGGTTCATAACAATTGGAACAGAAATAAGAATTCTTTTTGTATTTTGTCATTTTTAATTTGTTAAATAAAAAATAGTGCGTTGTTTTATCGAAACAAACCTATAATTCATCATAAAAGAAATAAAAGTAATTATGAATAAATTTGTGCACTGTAGGCAGAACTTTCTGATTTCCTATGGACAGATTCTAAAATATAAACTATACCATTAAGCCTTAATTTAAAAACATTATTAATATAAATCAAAAAGAGAATTGGGCTGGATCTTGTTCCCTGTGTATACCACAGGGAACAAGATCAAGCCCCAATTTTTATCACACTTTTATTACTTAAAACTGAACCAACGCGATTTAATAAATAATTTTGTAGAACATTCAACACAGTACTTGAAATATAACAAAATAGTTAACTATTGATTCAACTAAAAATTACAAAGAAATTGAAGAAAAGCCAAAAAACTAGTTGAAAATTTACTTACCGTTTAGAACTCTAAAATCTACTCGTCAGAAGGAAGGAGGTTCGTAAGGTTTGTTTATATTTCAGACGTATCATAGGGACACATTGGATCTTGCCATTACCTTCTTACGTCACCATTTTTTTTAAAGCATTTGTATCTCAGTCTATGGGTGTATAAATAAAATGTAATAAAAGTTTTGAAAAATTAAAAAATAACATAATAAGAAACATTTTAATAATAATAATAATAATAATAAATATGTTTATTGTTTACCAACCAAAGATACATACATTATATTGAAACACAATAACATAATATAGGAGGTAAACAAAGGGCCAAATGTTAGGTATAATACCAATTCTGCCACATAGGCCCAAAGAAAGAAAATAAAAAATATACATGTATACGCAATACACACATATCGGATGTCCCAAAAGTAACGCACAAAACCCACACGTCCTCCCCCCATTTGGCTCAAAGAAGAGAGTTCTTCATAATTACACAATATTTTTGTGAATTACTAAAAGAGTTGACAACTTTACAAAAACAAATTTCGCTTAGAAATTCTACTCTACGTCGACCGTTTATGTTAACATTGTTAATTTCTCAGACCCTGTGTATTACTTTTCAATTAGGAATATATAATTTCAATATTTGCAATTAAAGAAAATTAATGTAATCGACAAAATTATAACTTATCACGTTTCATAATTATTTTAAAAATATTTATTGCAAAAAAACCTAAACATACTACTCCTATCCTATCATATTATTCGTTATCTTGTAAATGGAAGTTAGTATCGCTGCTTTATTTCAATAAACGAGAAGTTGTAATCCCGATTTAAATTCAAATTGTTTAAATCTACTGAAACCCCCGTACTGTAAAAGTAATGGTATTCCATTTCCGCTAAAATTATGTTATTAAATTTTGTAGAAAATAATACTTCAGCGAGTAAATTAGAACATATATAAACTAAGAAAGGAGAAAAATATCAATTTCAATGAGGAATGAAATTGACAGATATAATGGATTTTGTAATGAATCATCCACGTCCTCAGTCCAACGTAAATGTGGTTCGTTCTTCAGATTGATGTGTCTTTTGCTGCGCCAGTGATTTATCACTCGACTTCATTAGTGTAATTTCAATTCCACATTGATTTTAATAACCTCAGCAGCGTCATTTGTTCCGGTAATGCCTAATGTAAAACTAATGCTAGTTGTAACTAATTCTAATGGATAAGTTTAATAATAATTTATCATAATACTTATAGAGGTTGTGAAAATAATAAATCATTCTGTACTACTTCATTTAAATTTTGACATTACTTTGATTAATTTACTTACTATATTAACTACCTATATATTTATATACGTAGGGTGTTAAGTTATCTGTATTTTTGTTCTGTCTAACTGGTATACAGGAAGGTCAGAAAAATCTAAACGCAGTTACTGATTAAAAACTGTCTGCCTTGGATTAGCTACATTTTTATAAAGTATTATTTAATTTAATCACACTCAATAGGAAATATCTAATCAAAGATATTCAATTTTGGATTCATAGTTAATTGTAATTGATTTTTTTTCTAATCACACAGTCTCTCACAATCTCCGTTCAGCAAGGTCGTGTGGCCAATTATTATGTAAATCATTGAGTTGCATATCACCACTTGCAACTCAAAAACTCAAAAAAGATCGCGACAAAATGGTTGCATCTGCAGAATCTTTAACAATTAGTTACTTAATCTGTAACTTCATTATGTACTATTCCAGGGTAAAATGTTTGTTGTTAGTTTATATTCAATAATAGGCTTCAATTCGTAACCAATATAGATTGAGAATAATTCGAAATAACAGTTTTTCTAAAAATGATAGATTTTCTATTGTCCAATTCGAGTTATAGATATTAAAGTATAGAAAAACATTTCAATATTAATCCATCGACTAAAATGTTCATCCATTCGGGTCTCCTCTTGCCGTATTTAAAACATCAAATTCGTCCACTTCTAGAACTCATGTTTCAATGACGCAGTTATGTAATCCTTCGCATTTCACCTAAAATGTTCTGAGTATATTCTATATTACACTTCTATCAGTAAATTGCGTCAACTTTATAAAGATACTCTAATTGGACCAATTCCACATTTTTAACTCATGCATCTAATTGTGTGATATCTTCAAGGACAGCTTTAACGTCAAGTGTACGTGCCAGATCACGCCACAGCATCCAAGTCAAGTTAATGTAAGAATGTTCTTCTTATCTTCTCACTTTCCCTCTTTCATCTCTAAAATCTTCAACAACTAATTATTGTTATGATTTCATTGGTGCATCATGGTATACCACATTTTGTTGATCCACTACTGTCATTCCGTTGCTGTTTGGAATTTTTGTACATATTGTGTTGTGCTTTGAGTCGAACCTATATACTGTAACAATGTGTTATTCGCCATATCACAACTAATGTTATGTAATTTCCATTGTCTTAACGTATTGCACTAGTACTAATAGAATCTCTTGAAGTAGTTAGTAGTTCCGAGGTTTTATTTCTCAGTTCTAAAATCATACCGGTGCTTTCTCTTCATCAATATTATTGCAACAAACACCTACTTCAAACCGTCTCTTATGGGTTAAACAATACACTTTATCCTTCAAAGGAAGATGGTTAGAATCGCGATCCGGAGTAAAATTCCAGCTACATTCCTTTTGCCCTAATTGTCGTTTCCAATTTCAAGGACTTTTCCACTCAGCTTTCACTTTGGTTTTAAGTATTCACTGACTGAGGCTAACTTCTTGTGGTTCTTTTAAGCCTTCCATTATCTTTCTTTTAGACGTTTTTTTTCTTGGAGTTTGTTGGACGTAGGGATTTAAACAGAACACCAAAGTACAACAATGATGGGTTTATTATACTTAAAAATACACAAGTACCTATCGATCTTACTACTTCCGATCTCTAAACCTCATTAATTCTACTCCCAAAACTAAACTCTATATAGGTATATCTTTTTAGATGGCTTGCTTAGTAACCGTTTTTATTAATAATATATGTCTGTATTCATAATATAATGTATGTCTGTATTCATAATATAAACACTCGACGCTCGACCAAGTGCTGAGGAAGCAGATGATATCACCAGAGGCGGCTTAAGACACTTCTCTCACACTCGTCCATCCTGACAGAAGTGCGTCCTCGAACTTCGTTACCAGGGATTTCGTAAAGCGTTGTCACTCCGAGTCATCGGACGGCCTGTAACACAATACAAGCAGACTTTAAAATATTATCTAGTAAAAAGTTCACGGAAAGGTCTTAATCAGCCTTTTCTTGCAAAATAGTTCTGAGAACCAAAAGTATTGCGCTTAATATTTCTTTTTCTGTTCCATACCACAACAACTTCTGACTTTACTTTACGTAAATAGCAATCAGACTTCTGACTTAAGTGTCAGGCTTCTGGTTTAGACATCAGGCTTCTGATTTCGATATCAGGCTTCTGAGTTAGGTCTCAGGCTTCTGGTTTAAACATCAGGCGTCTGATTTAGACATCAGGCTTGACAAATCTCCAGGCTACCACTGTAGCATACTGGGCTTCCAGTAGTAACATTTCAGTTATCGCTGGGCTTCTGACAGACGTTTTGTCAGGCATCTGAAATAAACATCAGGCTTCTGAAACTGCGTCAGGCTAACCATCTAGGCTCATATTATTAGAGAGCTCGAGGCTTCGGTTGACAAGAACCAACGTTTATATGCCAACCGGCTTCTGATCTAACGATCAGGATATTTCACTGTGGTCTTCTGGTAACGCCACCAGGATTTGGCAAGGGACTTCTTTTTTTTTTTTCGAAAAAGGTTGACAGTCAACATCATTTAGAACAATCCACGGTTTCAGTGAATCAACTGCGACAATTAGTATAGTTTTTCTACTGCCTTCTCTAAGGTCTTCTACGGCATACCAATCATTCGGTAATATTTTGGAAACCTTGAATGGACCTTTATACTTAGGGTTCAACTTCCTAGATTCCCCAGTTGGAGAAATACTTGTAATTTTCACCATTACCAAATCTCCAAGTTGATAGCTAGGAGCTTTTTTTCGTTTCTTATCAAAGTTCGCTTTAAATTTTGCACTTTTTTCTTGCAATCTGTCAGAAACTTTTGAACGAAGAGACTGCAGATTTTCTGTTTCCAAACTTTGTTCGAACTGTGCAAGTAACTTTGCATCCGCTATCGGCCGCGGGTTTATACCTATCAACAATTTGAATGGGGAAACACCTGTAGTTTTGTTTACAGTGTTGTTAATGTGAAACTGAATTTTTTTCAAATGTTCATCCCATTTTGTTTCATCCTCATCATTACTACTGTAACACCGTAATGACTCTAACACTGTTTTATTTATCCTTTCACATTGTCCGTTGGCGCGAGGTGTGGCTACTGCATTTAGTACGTGCTGTATACCATATTCTTTGCAAAAAGTTTTCATTGCAGCTGATGTAAACGCAGTACCTCGATCAGTTATTAATCTACTGGGCACACCAAAAATATAGGTAAAAGTTTCTAAAACTTTCAAAACATACTTGGTTCTGGTACTTTTGACTGATTCAATGAACACAAATTTTGTAAAGCCGTCAACGAGAACCAAAATGTGAGTATTTTTGTGTTTTGATTTTACAAACGGGCCTATGTGATCCATGTGTATCGTTTCAAAAGGTACAGCAACCTTTGGAATAGGATGGAGAAGACCAGGTTTACGACCTGACATGCCTTTGGCATATAAGCAGTTCAGACACGCGGTCACGTACTTTTTGACAAAGCGTGACATGCCTTCAAACCAATAATTTCGCTTAATTTTTTCTAAGGTTTTTTCAAACCCGAAATGACCACCATCATCATGATGTAACCTGCAAATAAGCCATCTGCAAGACTTTGGAACAACCCACTTTAAAGAACCATCTACCAAACGATACAACACGTTTTTCTTAAGTTTGTAGTTATCAAAGTAATTTTTATTTTCATGTTTTTTTTCTGAGTGCAGAATGGCGATTATGCTTTGCAGACGATCATCGCGTGACTGCACCGCAACTATCCAATCGGCTTCCGTCAGATTAATTATATTATGTACTAGGTCTGACACCGGATATCGACTCAAATAGTCTACATGGTTCATCCTGGTTCCAGGTCGGTGTTGTATATCAAATGTAAAGTCCTGAATTTCTAGCCACCACCTGGCTATTCTCGGAATAAGATCTTTTTTCGTAGCAGTCGTACGAATTGCTATACAATCAGTCAAAACAGTAAAGTCGATGCCAAGCAAATAAATGCGAAAATGGCGCAAAGAAAACACGACTGCCATTGTTTCTATTTCATAGGAATGATATTTGCTCTGTTCATATGTACATTGTTTACTATAATATGCTACAGGATGAAAAACACCATTGTGCTGTTGAAGCAAAATCCCTCCTACGCCTATACTACTGCCATCAGTATGTAACTGTGTAGGGAGACTGGGGTCAAAAATTTTTAAAACTGGTTTAGCGGTCAATGTGTCTTTAACTAAATTGACTGCGTCAGTTTGCTCAGTACCCCAAGACCACACCGCATGTTTTTTCAAAAGTTTTGTCAAAGGTTGTACAATGAAAGCGTAATTTCGGATATATTTACGAAAATAACCAGCAAGACCTAATAATTGACAGAGTTGCTTTTTATTTTTAGGAATATCAAGTTTCGAGACTGCCAAAATTTTATTTGAACTTGGGCTAACTCCGTCCCCGGAAACCTCACGACCCAGATATCTAATTTTTGTCTCCAAAAAGTTACATTTCCTTAACTGTAAAGTTAGATTATATTTTTGCAATAACTGCAATACTTTTTCTAATTTAAACAGCCCCTCCTTCTTTGTAGCTGAAGGTATCAACACATCATCAAGATAGGCAAACGCAGTTCCCGATTCTAATTCATTTAATAATCTTGTCATCATTCTTTGAAACACAAATGGCGCATTACATAAACCAAAACTCATTCTTAAGTACTCGTATTTCCCATCAGGAGTTATGAACGCGGTTTTCTCAACCGAATCGGTTGCCATTGGAATTTGATAATACCCCGAAAAGAAATCCAGAGTAGTAAAGTATTTATAATTCAACAATTTATCAATTTGATCGTCGATCAATGGTAAAGGAAATTTTTCTTTAACAGTTATTGCATTTAACTTGCGAAAATCTGTACACAACCTTAAGTCACCATTTGGTTTAGGAACCAAAACAACTGGGCTAGCATAAGCGGACACTGACTCCCGAATTATATTGTTTTTAAGTAATTCATCAATCATTTCTCGTAACTTCATACGGTGGCTAACCGGAAGTCTGTATGGATTGTAAACTACTGGATTTGAACTTGTCAGCCTTATTGACATCTCACAGCACGATGTTTTACCAATTTCGCCTAAGTTTGTAGCAACGCACTTACGATACTTATTAAGTAAAATAACCACTTCCTTTACTTTTTTATTAGCAGTTAGCATGTCGCAAGTGATAGGAGACAGTAATTCAGTACCTGAGCAGACAGTTGAACAAGTCAAAAATTTAATATCCGACCCATTTTTGTAAAATGCAACTTGTGGCTGTGCCAGGAAATCATTTCCAATCAAAATATCTGCAGGACACATGTAATTTGGTACTACCCAAATGTCAATTTCAGCACACACTGAGTCAATGGTAACCCTGCAGGTAATAGCCGAATTAGTTTCGTAGCAATCTCCCGAAAAAGATTTTAAAAACCGCGATTTTCGGTTACAAATTTTTTCGGACTGATTAGCTGCTGCGCTTGCTCGAATTAAGGAACACTCACTACCGGTATCAATAATACCTACTAAATTAGTTGTATTTACCACAACGTCTTTAAAGTACAAATTCACATACTGCCTGCAAATAATATTTACTGATTTATGTTAGTTAGTTTTCTTCTTTTTACGACACTCCGACTGTATATGACCTCTCTTTTGACAAAAGTCACAGGTCTTTTGATTATTCTTCTTATATTTAAAATCGCTAAAACGATTTTGGGGACAATTAATTTTTCTGTGTCCCTTTTCGTTACACTGATAGCACTGTATTTGAAAAGTATCTGCCTTACTTTTCTGAAATTGTAAGGTAGAAGGCCCAAAATGCTGATCACAACTGCGTAAATACGTAAACAAATCTTCCAGACTGTCATAATTATTAGACAAAGCAATTTGTCGAATTTCTTTGTTTGAAATTCCGTGCACAATTATATTAATTTTGTCTTTGACCGGAATGTCCCAATTTAACTTTTGTAGTTTATTTAATTTTAAAGAGTAATAGTCGGTCAATTTTTCGTGTAGGCAAGTAAAATTAGCTGCCTCTTGGAAAATTTTACCCGTCATTGACGTGTCAATGTTAAATGTTTCTTTTAAAGCAGATTTTAAAACCGACCATTTACCAAAGAAATTGTCTGTAGTAAGATACCACTCGCGAACATGGCCCACCAGTTTTGAAACGACGTACCCGAACGTTGTAACATCGTCCCAACGCGAAAAGTAAGCTTTTTCATCAACCAGTCTAATCCACTTATTAATCTGTATATTATGTCTATTCGGATCAAAATCCGGAAGATTCGTCCAAGTAAAGGACATGTTTCCACTTACCTGAACGCCCGTCAAAGTACTTATCTGTTTCTGAAGCAACTCAACCCGGTGCTCTAGCGATAACGGCGGTGTCGTCGAATCGCGCTCTGCTGGAATCGCTTCAGGTCCAGCACCGCGTTCCCATTGCAATAGCCGCTGAACGTCGGCACCCTGGTCCCTGCTTTGCGACGACGACGGCGTAATGGCAACAAGCTCTCCGTGATGCATGATGAAGACGATGCACAAACTCACAAATCAACCACTTCTGACAATTGTTGGACGTAGGGATTTAAACAGAACACCAAAGTACAACAATGATGGGTTTATTATACTTAAAAATACACAAGTACCTATCGATCTTACTACTTCCGATCTCTAAACCTCATTAATTCTACTCCCAAAACTAAACTCTATATAGGTATATCTTTTTAGATGGCTTGCTTAGTAACCGTTTTTATTAATAATATATGTCTGTATTCATAATATAATGTATGTCTGTATTCATAATATAAACACTCGACGCTCGACCAAGTGCTGAGGAAGCAGATGATATCACCAGAGGCGGCTTAAGACACTTCTCTCACAAGTTCTTTTTTCAGAATTTCGTTCTTAGTCTCCTTTTCCTAATTCGTTCTTGGTCGTCCATTCGTTACCGCGATATTGCAAAAAGGTACACAAAGGTCAGTAATGTTCTAGAATATTCATAACATGGCACTAAAATATGTATTATTGTTAAAATGATTGTTATTGTCACTTTTACAAAATTTGCTATTGTTACTAAAATTAAAGCTGTTGTGGTTCTGTTTCAACTAAAATTTTATCTTCAACATTAAAATTCTTAAAAGATGTGTTTAATTTTATAGACCCTACCATTTCAGACCACTTATGAAGTTTCACATAATAATGTAGATCTAGCTGTTTTTGCTATATATATATATATAAATCCACGACTAACTAATAATGCATCCAGAAATATTCATTGATGAAATAAAGCTTTTTGGTCCAATTGAACTCACTTAGACTCAATGATAAACGCGACCTTGAGAGAACGTAGGTGGGAGGAGCCAGTATTAATCTGAAGAGAGACTAAAGTCATTATAGTGGTGTATTGTAATTAGTTGGCAGTACAATTCTGCAACAAGGAAGTGTTTAACGTTACCGGTTGTATCTGTCAACGAACCTACAGTTTAACGAGTTTGCAGAAATAACAAACTTAGTGATAATACTTTTTTAGTTAATAAGTTGAATATAAATTACCATCATTTTGAGATAACTTATCAGAGCTTTAACAACGGATACTTAGGGAAAACTTTTACCAGTATTGGCATTTATTACACAGCTCCAATAATTTACAATAATTTTCAACCTGTAGCATTGGCAATATGATTATTATTTACACTTTGTAAACACCATATTATTGATGAATGAATAAATTTTCAATATCCAAAAATTTTGTAAAACCTTAATTAAAAAGTAGTTTTAAAAATGGTGTAAAACTTCAGATTTAATGTCTCAATTTTCGAGCTGATTATATTCCCCTTTTGAGCCACAAGCTATTAGCAAAACTATTAATCGCGAGGAATTAATGTTAGCTTAATTATGCTAATATCCCATAACCAACCTCATATCTTTTACACGTTTATTTTTAAAACGGAAGTATACACTCACATTGCATAACTAACTACCTCATTATCAACTCTTTGCACGGGCAAGCCAATTTATCATATCATAAAATGTTTTCAGTGTAGTAATCCTATTACTTTTGAAAGCATAACTGCAATCTAATGATATTATAACAGCATTTTTAGGTTTTAAATAAAATTGTCAAAATTGGAAAAGTATGTTCTTAGGTATTAAATTTAAACATATGCGCCAGCTGAATAAAATTGTACGTTTTTGAGGCAACATTTTGTGATTATGTGGAAGGAACTGGACAGCTTAAATGAATTCGTGGAAAATAATGTTAACCATAGGTTTCTTAAATGAAATAATAAAGACAACAAATTTTAGACAGAAGAAAATATCAGAATTTTGCAAGCATAAGCTTAAAAAGAAGGACAATTTTTTTTAGAGCAATGGACGTAAAAACAACCTATTAAAATTTTAAACATACCTAGGTTCTGGTCAAAAACGTATGGGTCGGTATACGAACAGCTGCAGTTATGAGTATCACGTACGCAGACCACACTTTGTATATTCAAATCGGAGTTATTTCATAGGGACACTATCTTATATAAATTTCTCAAAAAAAAAAAATAAATAACGAAGGGGTGTTAATTCAATGTGGGTAGTTATTCATATTATTGAAAACAAAATTAGTCCTTTTCCCACAAAATTCTTTTATTTCTACCGGTTTTGTGATCTATTAATTACATCACATCCTCAGGCAACAAGACTTCAAAAAGGAAAATTTAATTTTAAAAAAATGTAACATTACCTACTAAAAGTTATCTAAATATAAGAATAAGAATAATAAACTATAATTTTAAAAATTATCAAAGTGACCGATTTAGCTGCATCAGATTTTAAAAAAAAACAAGGATAGAAAAACAAATTTTTAAAGGTGTCTGCCATTTTGATTTTCTCATGTCTACCATTTTGAAATAAGTATAGGTTTTGTAGCATACTAAATTGACTGTCTAATGACGCCAAGTGTATTCGAATCGGTTAAGTAAAAAAATAGCATCCAAAAAACATTTTTTTTTCCACCCGGTATATCTCCTTTAATAGCAAATATCAAAAAGAATACCAAAAAAGTAAAGAAAAGATAAAGCTACAATTGGGTCTGAACTGTAGTTTAATTTTGCTGCTGGCGATTCCCACAGGGTGGCTTAAATTTTTGAAAAAAAACATAGCTTTATTGTTACGCCCTATACTTAAAGAAAAAATATTTTTTACTTAAAATTGCAGAATAGTTAACCTACAAAAAAAAAATTAAAATCAGACAAACGGTTTAGACAAAAATCAAATTCTACTTATAAATGAATATTGATGATTGATATAATAAAAAAGTATAAAATCAAGATTTTTTTATTTTCTGTAAGCTATATTTTCGTGTTTCGTGTCCACTCTTAGTGATCTTATTTTTTTCTGAAATTAGCTTTAGGTAAACCTGTTTGGACAGAGATCATGTGCCAATTAAATTACTTGTGCAATATTACGTATTTAAACAACAAACATATACGAATGGTCGTTACTGAAGGAATTTCGTACTTATTCCAAACTAACTTCTACCGTTGATTCACTCAACGCTTCTACTTTAAACAAAATCGTCACATATTTATTTGGGAAACTTTTTAAACCTTAAAATAATCATTAAAATTACTTCACTACCGTATGAAGAAACTATCATCTTATTGGGAACAATTTAAAACTTTAGATGGAGGAGTTCTGTAAAACTATAAAGAAATATAGAAGGAAAGAGCCTTAAACTTTGACTCATGTAAATTCCAAAAATAAAAGATGATCTCACTGAGATGTAGAGAGAGGTCAATTTTTTTGCTTTTTTGCATTGAATGTGTCATTTCGACATTTTTTCTTCAAAACCAATTGCCCCAAAGAAAGGGCTATTTTGAAACGCGGCATTTAAAAAATCGGTCATTTTCAAATTTTTTGTCGATAGACCATTCTTTTCTGTAAGCAACGACGCCTTGCTCATTAAAATCGGTTAATAAACAAAAAATATATGGACAAACGTAAAAAATGCAAGCTCAAGGTTAGGTCGACTAACGATCCCATCAAGATAAGGAGTTTAGTATGCATATAAGGTTTCGATTCATAGCTTGATTAGTTAAAGTGAATTAATCAGCCAATGAAATTGAACCATTTCAAATTTGGAATGCTTCAGAACGGTAAATTGGAACAGATTTAATACCTCAAAGGGACATCGACCATTAGAAGCACCACTACGAGCATAAAAATAGAAGTAAAATTATTGCAATAAAAGCATTAGTACAATACATTTTTTACCAATAACCTACCTGGCCATACATTTTCTATTTCACAAAGTATAGATAAATATATTTACAAATACATTGACACACAATTACTTTAAAAGTAGGTATCGTGAGTAGACGGTGCTATCAGAATGTTTAATCTCAGTTTGTATTAGAGATATGGTTAGAAAACGTATGGCTTTTCCAATAGTATATTTATTTATATTACGTTACGTTACACATACGTAAAGTAGATGGTAACATAATAGAGAGAAGCGTGCTTCGTGCGGCTTTATAGGTAGCGGATCTGAAATGATACAACGCACTCTAGAAGATTGCATCAATGCGTGCCATCACTATAAAACGGAAACAGTCACTACTGCCCTTTTAAACAATCAATTCACTTTATTTCGGAAATGTCGTTCCGATAAGCCAGAAAATAAAGTAAATAGGGCACTGTCTCAGTATTGGTTATCTTCTGAAATCTATCACGGTACTACAAACATTTTCAGTGAACGTCTAACCCAATCTGTTTAATTCTGTGTGATATTTCATCATAAGGTGTAGAAAGGAATACATAAGATTTTATTTTTAAACTCGTTGATAATTTAGAATAGGTAGAATACACTACTAATGAAAACAGAAAAATACATTATTTTGCATATATTTTTTTGTCAAATTTAGAGGTAGAAAATAGGAAAGAACAAATTTATGATTGAAAATTTGTTACGACACTGCATTTTTTTATTTAAACAAATTAGTAATTAATTCAATGTGTCTAAAAAGTATTATAATTCTAATGAAAAACAGGTCTTACGTAATTTTACGTTTACTACATAATCAATTTAAAAATAAATTCCAGTATTAATAATTTTCTTTTAAGGAATTTCCGGATTAGTATTAATAATAATTACGGATGAAAAATTACTTGTTGAATTTTTTACCAGATTTTGTAAATATTTTCAGTTCTTAAAGACACCGGCACCGTATCCAAGAAACTCGACAATAGAGAGAAAGAGACCCGCTGGGAAAATTTACTAATTTTGGTCATAACTTTAGTTAATCAATATTGTCAAAAACAGTGTTGATCTACATAAGTTAAATTATAAGAGGACTGCAATAATTATTAATTTTTATTAAAAAATGTCAACAAAAAATAACTTAAACTTCTGATTACAAAAAAATTTTAATTTTCATGTTCTTAACTGAAATGAGATTTCGCACCATTATTGACATTATTAAATAAATATTCATAGCCTTCATCCTTTTACAGTTTAAGTTAAGTACTACCATAGTTTTTTTTGAAATATATTTATTAAGAAAAAAATTTATTTAAAAATAATTATTATTTGACTGGAGATTTTATGCATCTTTTGACTAGTTTATACCCAAATAGAAATATTGTCTATCTTACTAATTTATTTAATTACAAGATACATAAAGCAAAATCTAGAGTGTTTATTTCCAAAGCAAAAATAAAATAAAACTGCACAGACTAACGGTTTGACCGGACTATAATAGAACATGTTCAGTATTTCTTAGTAATTCGATTTATTCGAACAATTTATGCTAACTACATTCAAGAGTGCCCGGCTTGTCAAGCGTACTATTAGCCGTGTTTAATCTTCACACCATGAATTTAGGACATTATTACATTATATTATTATACATGCAAATATTACATAATTTTACATAGATATATTTTATATTCCCTGCTCCCTCCTTTTCGAGCATTATAGATTGGAAACTATTTCAAAATTTACATTTTCTTTTTGGTATTATCGACGCAGAGTGCCAATAAAAATTGAGACTGAAGTCGGTGGTATACTTCTGAAGTAGTGTGATGGTCTATAAAAGTCAGCCGGCCTCATAACTTCACAAATAGATATTATGTAAAGTAAGTTTGAGATGGCAAACGGTTATGGGTGCATAACGTAGCCGCTGATTTATTATCATATTCCTATAGAGCAAACCACAAGTAAGGGTATTATTATGGATGTGTCTGATAACGTGTTATAAGTCATGCATAACATTCTCATGTGGTAATTTTCCAAACTGGGTTATCAATAATTTTGTTATTTTCTCCAAATTCGTATATTACGTATATTATTGACACGATAGAAAACTTCATACAGGTACCATAACTGTAGCTATATTAGGTAAATAGAAACGAGGCTTCAGTATTGTTAATAAATAGATGTTGTTTGCTTGCATATTGTTGTTTACCACACTCGTGTTTAATTTACTATGGAAGTGCGATCTTCGTACGTTACTGGCTTCCTAATATCCTCTGTAAATTTTCTAAGAAGAAACTACATTGATTAAAAACCAGTTAGGTTAATATTTCAGTATTTCTATAATTGCAACTACCAGTTATTAAGATGATGTTACCCTAGTTTCCAACAGGAGCTTTACTTCCCTTTGGAAAACAACTTGGCACACAAAACGGCTAGCTGATGTAGTACGGAAAGTTATGGATTGGGGAAAGGAAAAATAGTAATTGAACCTATGCCAAAAATCATTCTAACCAAGAGGGAAGTAAATAAAATTAGAATTAAAGGGTTGGTGCCATCGATAGTTACTAAGATTTGGGGATGGTTCGTTTGGCGGCGGTGACTCCAGTTTCTCAGCAAATCTAATGGTATTGGTGACCAGTTTATACGAATTAAGAAGAAGAAGATCTTATTTATAAATATGGATTTATTCACATTCAATTATGAATGAGGTAATCCTTGCATAAAAGATAAAGAAGCACAATTCAGTTCCAGTCTGCTGCCTCTGACAGTTCAGATGTGTCCACTAGCGAACTCGACGAAGTACGTAAAGGTTTGGGTGTAAATAACACCAGAATTATTGTTAGGGATGTCATACGCTTTATTTTGATCCGTAGCTCATAAATAGTCTTTTGTAAACATATATATTGTAAGACAAAGACTGCTTTTAAAATTTATTTTACTCTTTTATTAATTTTTTTACATTGTACCACACTTTATAACATTTGATAAAGATAATGAATCTTCTGACACGTAAACCGAATAAGCTACACTACACTTATGAGGGACAGCTGCTTCTATGCATCGTGTTTATTTTTTGGGGTATATGCCATTAATTCCTTCTTTTTACTATTATTGAACCCTACTGTCTCTTTCATTATTAATTATTAAAGGTGGTACATCTGATGGAGATATATCAATTCCTCCTGGAATGTTTTTTAAGTTACTGTAAGAATAAGTTTATGAAGTTTTTTTGGTATTATTCTGTATCCATTCCCTAATAAAGATACATGAAGTTAAATTGTCCCCTTGCAAGAAAATTTTTTTTCCAACCCTTATTGCCATATACGTTGCGTCATAAACAAATTTCTTTAAATATTGAGTTGTTGCTGTCAACATTACAACCTCCCACTAGAATCAGGTATAGTAGAACGGGGTTACGCCAGCATCCCTATGAAGTCATTCTAAACGTATCTTCTAACCCAGCTTTTGGCGGTTCAATTATAACCGTAGGCTCGTACAACCGGTGAAAACCTCCAGCAATGAATGTTTCCTCATACAAAGGCCATCGCAAACTTCTCTGCAAAAAGTGGCTACTAAGATCACTCTCACTATAAAGACGCAAGACATAGGCGAGAATAATATGCACTGTAAAATGTCCTATATAATTTTAATAATATTTCTTGTCCAGACAGGGTTTGATCTTTCACGAAGCAGCTATATAGGGCCATCCGGCACACAATGTGAAGATCGTCCTCTAAAACCGACCACCACAATACAATTGTATCCAACTATTCTTCAATTAGACTGAAAGGGAATCAATTAAAATAAAAGAAGCATATAGGGTAAAAATATATAAATTAAATTTCAGTCGTGCAATTTCAGAACTCGTTCAGCGTAAGGCTTATCGGAACAGTTCAACCATATCTCCACAAAGGGTCAACGACTGCAAACAGCCGCCACCTGAAGATAAGTGATCGATTGCCGAAAGAGAATTTCTATTACGGAGCTAAAAGGCAATTTATGAGTGGGATTTGTTAATTATGTAAAAATATTTACTTTTAATAAAATTTATAATGAAACTCTCCAAAATAACGGTATTATGCATGCATAGGACCACCAGTGAGGCCACCAGCAGGACACCGCTCTAGCGGGGTATCTACAATTTTTCCTTCAGTTCCAAAAATTTGTAAGCGAGTCTAGCTCACTCGATATTGATTACGGATCAAAGAGGAGTTCCTCAGCACGTGCAATGAAGAGAGAACTTTAAACTTCCGCATCCCAATGCAACCACTAAGGACTGGATCAATCATAATCAGAATTTATCATGAGACATTTGCAATGCGTAATATTTTGAAGTCCAATCTTCGTACTGTTAGAGATTCCTTCCGTGCTCCGTTTTGAATATACTTTCAAAAGGAAGATAGCTTACGTTCGTCAACGAAAACGTAACTGTATTGAAAGTTCATTATGCCCATGGTGTGACAGTATTGATATGGATTATTGAAATCCGATGATCTCTCTCTTCTTCGGTCTGGTTTTCCAAGTAGCGGATACTAATTAGATTTATCAGATTTTCCAAAAGATTTAGATAATGTTGTGATTATAATGTGTACCAACGATTTTGATAGTCTTAAGTAAAAAGTGAGTTCTCATTGTCTCAACAGGGAAGGAGCTGACACCATGTAGTTTAACAAATTTGGATTGTCTGTATACCTATTTAAAACATTTTTTGAACTATATCTTTCGGTGTTAAAATATTGTAATATTTATACTTTTTATTCATCTGTCATTTGATATATTCACATCAGAGTTATGTTCAAACGGAGGCTGAATATACCATTTTAACAGTATATTTCAGCTCACTCCCGACAAATAAATTGACATACCTATTTTTCTTACAATGATATCTCTTTTAAACCGAGAGAATAAAATGTATAGGAGTTAACTTGATACAACGAATACTTGCATTTTAACTCTACTTTTGCTCGAATAAAGAACATAGACGATAAACTCCAATGACCTTGTTAAGTACCACGTAACTTATTAACTTGTTCGGATTTAGTGGTCTGCCGTATGTGGATTAAGCAGCTTGTAACACATCAATAAATATACTAATAGAAAGAAGATAGCTATTTTGCTGGGCTTGCCATTGCCACTGCAAGTTGTCAGTGTTTAGTAATATAATAAATGAGACTATGCTTATACCCATTAATTCAACGTTATCTACAAGTTTAATTAGTTACTAGTAAAGTTAATTACTTCCCGTCATGACTACTTTAAACTTATAGCGGAAACAGAGGATGTTATATTTGTGTTTCTGAAGGATTTCATATTATAAATAAATAAGGTATACAAAATGATAGAAATATACAAGCTGTCTCAACAATAAAGGTCGTGATCAATAATTAAAAGTAAATCGGAAGATATTCGAGTGGTTTGCATTTTTGAGATATCGATCATAAATAAACTGTTGAACTACTTATTAAAATATTGATTTTTATTGGTTCTGAGACTTACCAAGGGCATTCCTTCAAAACCATATTGATTTTAAAATATTATTTTTCCCGAAAGGTACTACGATAATCTAAATATTTAGTTATCGGAAACGTGTTCTTACTTTGTAATAAAAGTGGTGTTTCCTGTTGTCAATAACTCGCTTTCAATTACCTTTTTCATTAATTTTCAATAATTCTGTAATTTTAAGGAAATTCGTCAAAATAGATCAATTTTTAATTTCTAAACTGAAAATGGGTATTTCACATTTTGTTACATCGCTGATAAAAAATTTCACGAAGTTAGTGCTATCTCGTTGCTTTATTCGAAAAATGTCTAAAAGCAGATAATATATCACAATCATCCTGCCAATCATGTATTGAAACAGAATGTTCTACTTTTATTAAAACAAAAAATTGTTTAAAGGAAGTTTCCACTTACCAAAGTTTTCCTCCATTTCATCAAAATAATTAATTCTTGAATTACTTAGTTTCACAAAGTGAAAAATGAGGATTGTGCATTTGGTAAAGATGATGTGATCAGAACTGGTAATAAAAATAAGTATCACATAAGAATGATTGCAAGCGTCATACACAAAGGTCTCGCAACAACAGCCTTTTTTCCGTAGTGGAGTGAACACCAACGAAGCTAGTTCGAGATGAGTTACTGCTTCCAAGGAATGCTCCGATGCGCCTTTAAAATTTAAATTGACATCATTTTTTCAAAACAATTAGTTCTGCTCTAGGCAATTCGGAGCAACAACAACTGACGCTAACGTCACTAACGAGGCCACCCTACCTACTCATTGTCCTACCTGTATGATCTGGATAAGGCCTTTCACGAATCTAAATCAAAAAACGTTTATACCTAATAAGAAACTCTTTCGTGGTTCATTTGTCCAAACCCTCCAGAGAGATCATGCCAAAATGCGAAATAACGAATTATACAATATTTTGTTGGGATAATAAGAAAAATATTAAGCTTCCTAAATACATGAACGAGTGAAAAATGAAAATAGTATTTTTCCTGTTACACTACTTCAAATTTGAACACAATTCCTACTTCCTTTCAATTATTATTCAATTATTTTTCACTATAGTCTAGGTCAGCAGTGAAAGTCAGCCAGCAAGTTAATAACGAAATAAGGAATAATCGCTTTCTGTATTTCGTTTATTAAGCGGTTCTTAAGTGTCCCATAGAGTGTTTGTATTCCATGATTTCGCTATTAAACCGTATAAGGTATTACTACGGCTGGAAGTGAAGACTGGCAAGTTAATTGGCTGAACTGTTATACTGAGTAGTACAATGTTAATGGAGATAAGATAAATTTTAAAGATGATTTTGTAAAACGCAATGAAAGACACAGTTCAAAATCCAAACTCAATCCTGGATTTCCAAGATTACTCTCTATCTTCAACCTCGATATTCCTCACATGGGTGTACTTATAATAAATTTATTATTGTTACTAGTTGATTCTAACATAGTTATCGCGAGGTTTTTAGTTAGTACTTAACATGAGAATATCAGGCCATGAGATTTGTCCACTTTGGTTACATTTCTTAAAAAATGTACTTGATTTTCCTGGATAGGGATCAAATCATGTCAATAAGTGATTCTTGATTTAGATACGGCACTCAACTCAACTCAACTACATGCGGCATGTGATTTGGATGAAACGGTAGGGGCTGTAAGGAAGAACTTCTACTAAACGAACTTCTAAATCTAAATAGTTTTATAAGACAACTATGTTGTTGTACGAGTTATCGAATATTAGAAATTATTAAGATAGACCCAACATTGTTCAACAAATATTTGAATCCCTCTTCTAGTATTTTTTGGGTTTCAAACCAGCGGTATTAATGTGTTAAGATACAGAAATGAAATTAAGTTATTATTTCCACAGGCATTGTTATTATCACTAATTTTGTGTTAAATTAGCTCAAAATTCTAAAAAAAAATTTTGATTGTGACCATAGTGACTTTAGATAGTGTACTCCACCAGATTTGAAATCTGCTACAAAAAAGGCACCAGAAGATTTTGCTACCGCAAAGAGACGTTTTTAACTAGCCGGTAAAGTTACTTCTAAAATTGTAGAAAATCATCTTCATTTTAATTATTAATATAATTAAACTGTTAAAAATTGTTATAAAATAATAATGTTGTGATATAAATGAATGCTGATGAGAAACAACAATTCTGAAACATGCTTGTTATTTAATTGTAGAAGTATAGCAAAGAAAACTTATTGTATTTTAGTTATTATAAAAGTTCATTATTGTTGCAAGTGTATGACATATTATTAATAAAAAATTAACAATACTCAACTCATTTTTGAACTTCCTAGCAGGTCAGAATGCAATTGAAGAGGACCGGCCTCAAAAATTAAATTTTCAAGCGTGAGTATCTCCATTATTATTACAGACAATAATTTAGTATTTTATAGCAATCAATATCCAGTGCTAAAATAATAATTTCAATTTTGTGAATGACCTGTATACCTATTAATGTACTATGCGAATATTGCAATTTTTTTGTAGAAAAACTTTTTACACCAGTAAAAAATTGGAAAAGGCCCAGCCTTCACAAATATTATAATTATAAATTTAAAAAGAAAATCTTTGGGATCACGTTTAACAGAACGCAAATCAAATAAACTTTGGTAGCAGACACTATAGATGTGAGCGTTAGTTTTTCTGCAATAAAAGTTGCATTTCACTAAAATATATGTTTGTAGATTCGTAATAAAAGACGGGGAGAAACTAGTAAATCTGATCGCATTTGGGAATAAAAAAGTCTTTGGTTATCGTTTGGCGACTGACCCCGTCATAAATAAAACTATATATGGTCTATATTTCTCTTTTATTACACCTTCAAATAAAATAATTTTTTGGTTTTATTGACAGGTTCGTTTTACACCTTTGATTCATTAAGTCACAAACACTGTTATAAACAACACAAATTTGACACCAATTATTAATACAATACCCATTATTCCATATAGTATACAGGGACATTGAAAGCACTTTGAGAAAGGATTTAAGTTTTTTCTTTTGTGAAAATTTGTGTTAAAGCTATTGAAATTTATTTAACGAAAGTATTTTCAAAGCTTTAATACGTTTGTATTAATATTTTCAGTAATCCAATAATATTGGCTTCTCTTGACGTTATAAGAATTTAACGTTTTTCGAGTATCTTATAAAACTGTAGCTCAACACCCAAATAATAAAGTAGGAATACAGATTTAAATTTACAAATTTAATTCAATAATAAATGCAATATCTACCGAATATATAATCTAAAGAAAGCCGAACGATATCCTTGTTTTTCACAAACACTTTTTCTTGCAAAATATTAAAATAATTTATTGCGTGATTACAAAATGACATTCATAAATTACCAACTGGCTATTCGTTACCATCGCAGGAATGACAAACGAAAAATACGTATACAAAATTATTTTATTAGATTAATTGAATTAATACCTTCCTACCTCGCTTTCCTCCATCTCCTGAATATAATTTTGGTTTTGACAAATTTAAATTGAAGAAGCTTTACCGACACTTTTTGGGAGTCATAGCGCCTCTAGAGATAGGAATAACGTGTTAATGAAAACCAGCAAAATAAATATATAATTTACGTTTATCTCTAATGTTATAATATGAAGAGATATTAATTATTTTTCATGAATTTTAAATTAGGAAACGTAAAATTTTAATTTATGCTACAAAATAAAACATCCCAGGTTGTTTAAAAATGTATAGTTAATAAATAACACATTATTAACTTTTCCTAACAAATGAATTATTATGAAACATTATTTTATGCATCAAGTAAATAAAATAATCTTAAACAGTATGAGGATCATGAGATATTATGTATATTAAATAGGAAAATTGGATATGCATGGACAGAATCATTCATATATTACACGTATCAGAACAGAATGACAAGAAACGTGTTTTGCATTAGATATTAATGAAAGCGGAAGAGTCACTCGCATTACCTGCCTTCCTCTTACAACCTTGTTTTTCCATTACTTCCTAACAAGTGCCAACATGTTAATTTTATAATCAATGGCTTCTTGACATTTCCATTTACTATATGAATTATTTGAATTTAATATAAGAATTATTCTAAAAGAAATAGGGTGCATTTTCTTAATGAAGATATGATTTGGAGGATAATTTGGAGGATATTCCAAAAATGTATGGTTTTAAATCGATTTCAAGTTAGTACGCAAATTAAAAAAATATATCTAGTCTACTAATGAGAAAATATTTACTTTAGACTCAACATAAGAAGTTATTTGTAAATGTTGATAGGAGAAAGGAAATTGCCATTAAATAGGTTTTTAAATTGAAAATGGATTTTGTCCGGTGCCTTGAATATAAGACAAATTTAGTATTTGTTGAAGAGGATGTAGGAATTACTGCGGAAATATACTGTAAACTAATCTTATAAGAGCGCTAAGTTGAAATTAAAGGAGTTACACAAGACTATATGTTTGAAAAAGTGGGTCAAATTTGGTCATAGTGAAATCTATACATTTATTTGTTTGTTTTATCCCATGGATTGAACTACTACTCATACAATAAGAATTACTACAGAACATTTATACATAGACTAGGGTTAATTGATACAAACTATTGGCCACCTTCTAGCTAGGCATGATTTAGACCCGTTAGACTATTTACTTTGGCCCAAGAAAAAAGTTTATAATATTGGAAGGCAATATAATAATCTTTAAAAGCTAATAGATAGAATGGAATATATTGATGGGTTAATGAAATCGGCCAAATACCAATTTCAAGAATAATTTCAATTTGGTAGCAACGAACTAGTGCTGTTTCAAATAATAATCGCGACTACTTTGGTACTAATTAAAATGTTTACTTTTTATTTCATTAATTTATAAAGTTCTCAAGAAAGCAACTCCTTAAAAAGGATCATTATTAAAGTTAGACAAGAGAATATAATAATACTGTGCACATAAACCACAAAAGATTTCTTGCTGCAAATTGAAAATTTGATTAAACTTTAACAATTGTAACTTCTAGATCAGTTATTGGGAAATAGCAACTTGAACTCATTTCATTCGCAAGAATTATTCTTAAACTGAATCTGAATAAAAAATATTTCGAAAGCAAAAAGTATGAAAGTACCAATGACATCTTAAACACGGCATTATTTTAAAAGTGTTCACTATTTTGCTTTTAGCCTTTTAAAAATAGGTTAAAATACAACATTAATTTATGGTCTTAACTATTCGATGACATGTACTGCAAAAAAATTTATTACATATTAGTAAAAAAAATTACATTGAAGAGAGAAGAAAAAAAGCAAACAAAGCTTTGCAATTATAATCCTTTTTATTTCTGTACACAATATTTCGTCAAGAAAAAAAAAAAATTACAGCTAAAAATAAATGCTTCCAGTTTATCTTCATCAATAAACTTCCTTAAAGTTAAATGGTTGTAAGTACGTGTTAAGGACTACAACAATCTAATCAGACTAAACAACGAATTATTTTTACCTTTAATTATCCTTTAGTTGCTTTTTCGTTATATTCAAGCAATCATCAGCTAATATATGAATAAAATTGACTTCTATGCCACCCGGACTGCTGTATAAACCACGAACGTGAATGTACTCAGTTTAACATATATGTATGGTATGTTCGGGTCATTTCCAATGTCAAATCATAGACATCCATGATCATATATTTTGCTATCATAATATATCTAATAATTTCCCAAAATGAGGAACACGGTAAACCTCCTACCAAGAAATGGATCCATCCTGACTTATAATGGAGTCACTATTGTAAGGAGGTTACAGTGTTTGATTCATCATCATCGTTCGAAATTTATTATTTAATTTCATGCCTCGTATAGAACGCAATTTATGTAATCGTCATTAAATTGAAACTGAGGGTATTTTACGAAACTTACAATATGAACATCTCCATACAAGCATACAAGCAGTTTATAGTTATGGGATATTTGATGCAGCTCTTATTCCATGCACTATTTAAAAGGAAATACGTGAGTAAAACCGTGAACGAAAAGAGAAATTTTAACATTTCTGGATAAATAGAAGCAGTCCTTTTCCGTCCAAGAGTTAGCCAGTTGCAGTATTTTAGGTAGTTCTGGAAATGAGTCAGGCATCAGTTTCATCATACCCGTGAAATAAAATTAGTCTTTACCAAGCCTACTTATTTTTGTCGTAACTTCTAGATAACCTACGAATTTCCCAAAATATTGCCCCCTCTGCTGCATTGCAAGCAAAACGTAAGAATTTAGCCACAGGCAGAAAATACTGCGAAGGACAGTATGACCACTAGTGAACCTGGTAAAATGAATGAGAAATCAGCTATGCTTTTAATACCAACTACGTCATTGAATTCACCAACACCATAATGAAGCTAATGAAAGAAAACAACCAGCTGAAAGCCAAGCACACGAAATAAGAAACCCAGCTGATGAACATGAAACGACAAATAGCATACCATCACAAGGAAGCAATGGAAGTCCCGAGAGTCCCAAAAGATATCAAGGACATCAGCGCAGACTCACTCAACAAGAGGGAAAGGACTACAATATCCAAAGGAAACTGTTGGTAATGATATTAGATTGGCTGTATCGCCGTGGGGCCTAAAACTACCGTAAAATGGGAGGGCTGCAGATCGCAGAAAAGCAGAAGTACTATAGATTATAGATGACATCCTAATTCTAATTCTAGTTTGTTTAATAAATAGCATGCAGCAAATACAAAATACTATTGATATAACACCAGAGGAAACGTTAAATCAGGGGATCGTGGAATAGTGATCCAATTTTCCAATCCACTGTTAATATAAAGATTCCACCTAGTAACAACTTTACTGTCATATTATTTTGCTAATACCATATAGAATTTTATAGGATTTCTAACGCTCAGTCACAGCCTACTAGGCTGTGGCTCAGTGAAGTTGATTCCACCAATTATTATTTTCCCTAATAATTTCACTAGCATCAAAATTGGTAGACTGACACTAGTCCCCATTTTTATATTCAGTTGACGAAACACTGGCAATGATAGTCCATAGCAGGCATAATCTGATACAGTTATTTTCAAAGGTGACACTTACAAAGGGTTAAACTTTTCAGTTCAGCTTCATCATTGATATATTTCTTATAATTGAGAAAGGAAATTAATACGCCTAGAGTAAGCTAACACAATGTTGATATCATGTCATGCCTGTCTGATGTATGAGGTCATCCATGCTATCAAAAAATGTAGATCACGTCATCCATCAGACACGAATGACCATAGAAAATTATTAGATCGAATACTTGATATCCATCACTATCCATTTTCATTTCGTTGGATTCTTGGACCAAGGTCTAATCTAACTTCTCGCTGCCTCTTGGTCCGTAGCAAAATTAAGTGAAATCAAAGAAACTTATTCTTACGTAACTAGATTTTTTGAATTGCCATTGATTGTCGTGAAATACTAATGGACTACCGACTTTGAAATGTAAAATTTTTTGCATTTGATAGTGATTTGCATTAGTCTAAACCGATGGTCTACAATATTTTATCCAGATGCATGGTTTTGAATTTTATTATAATATATGTTTGCAAAATGGTAGCCTTTGCTTAATCTATCGTCAGATTTTGCACCTATCTTGGGATTTAGGGGAAAAAATATTTTTAAAGATTCAATGCACTGATCTGGTGGAAACTGGTAACTCTGAAGTTATTAACTATAATGATTTCATGACAGAAAATACTTTGTAACATTTCAAAACTTCAATTTTCAAATCCCCTATGAAAAAGATCTTCCTTTTTTTCGTTTCACTAGCTGAAACTTTTCCACCGAAATATTGTAGTGCCATTTAAACGCCTTTGTAAAAAATATCGAAGAATTTTTTCCTGTCGAATACAAATATATTTAATAGCAAAGGAAGCCAATCATAAGATTCGCAATGACAATTGTAAAAAAAAACGATAATCTTGGGTACCTACCTTGTTTCAATGGTAAATCGTATTTTTGTTCGAAATTCAATGGTGAAGTGTAAACAGAAAAAAGGCAAAATATGTCTCCCAATTTACATTTATATACGGTGGTAAAAACCATCGAACCATTGTTGTAAGTGATACAGGTAGCTACTTTTATAAAACAAAATGTAAGGACAGCATACATGGGTACCCATATTATTATAATTATTACATCATTTATTTCAGCAAAAAAGTTGATAAATGTATGCGCATTTTTTGTATATGCTTTAAACATATATAATCACAATATTTACATATATTTCTAATGAATCTACTCCACGAGCAAAAGAATTTATTCAAATTTCACACATTTATACCCTCGCAAAATATTCACATGGAAACAACAAAGACATTTAAGAGAACTTCAGCACTTACGTCACCCTGTAAACATTCTGACAGCGGGTTTATTACACCTGCCCCTTTAAAGGCGCCAGAGAACTTCTATGTAGACAGATAACGACGTAAAAAACAACGGTGTATATATACGTTTGATAAATGTACCTAGTTTTGATGTCGAACAAAATGACACTTTCAAACATTCCTATAAAAATAAAAGTCGGACTGATTGTTCCAGACGTCATAACTCTCTATATTTGAAATCGCTATTGAACTATTTTATTTGGTCCTATTTGAAATCCATAACTGTAGGTAACGCAGCAGACCTCGCCTTGGAAATTTAAAAAATAAGTGAATATTTGTTTTTAAATTATTCTATTTTGCTAATATTCTTAATATAAATATCAAATGGTTCCAAAAAATTTTTGTTTTTACATCCGATAAAAAAAAATTGGTAAATTTCATCTTCAATAGCAATAATATCTGCCCCCAGAAATCAACCTAGTAGTTTAGGATATCATATTGGGGGTCCCTTCGTTTACTTAGAGCACATGATTCCGGATTCTACAGTCACTAAATCCGCAGGATATGGAATATGGCTATAGTTAAACCACTGAGCCTCTTCCCGTGTGGTATCGGATGTTACAGGGGTTTAGGTTGTCGAGAAATTAATAAAAATTACAATAACCTTTATTGAAAGACAATATATAAAAAAATTATAGTTATAATAATGTTGGGATATGCATAGTGAAGTTTCGTTACATTTAAATTCATTAGGTATTTATTTCGATTTGTGAAAAATTAAAATAAAATCTGAAAGAAATTAAAATACTCCTATCTCAGAAACGAAATGATTTGAAGCAAAAATTTTTTCTAAAATATATTAAAAATATTAGTACTGAGATAAGGTAATTAAATATTTATTTATTTGCAAATTTTTCCAGTAAATCTACTATAACGAATTACTAACTTACTGTACTATTTATTAGTTGATTAAATAAACAGATAGACATAAATCATTTGTGCAAGTATACAATGTACTCTTGAAAAGGGTCTAACCGAAACCTGTGTAGATTGAAAGTGTAACTAATGAAACGTTAAAAAACAAATTTTCTTTACTTCGTGTATTTCGGTAAAGTGTCACAAGAAACCAACCTCGAAATCCATTCAGTTTGACAAAATGATAGATTAAAGGGCACCTGAATCAGTTTTCACAATTTTACAAATAGTTCCTTCTTGATATTTTTAAACAGACATTTACGTTAATACGGGAAAATATATGGTATCACAATTGAAAATAATAAGCACTGAAGTACTTTATATATACGGACAAATGGGCACAAAATTTTATTGTACAGGTTGTTTCCTTTAAAATTATACCCCCCTTATTTCGCTCAATTATTATTGATTTAAATTTTTCAAAAACTAAACTTACGTTGAATTTTTCGTAGATTTTGTATGTTTTTGCTTTTTTCCTCCTTCAAAGGTATTCGCTATATGCAAGGGTTCCAGTAGCGCCGCTCGAGGTAAATTTTTTAATATTTGTACTCCTAGTTTGTCAATGTCATTACAGATGATTGTCAATGTCACGACATGACAGAATAACGTGAAATAATGACGAATATAATTTTGCTTTCCAAATTTAAACAAATCACGCATTCCAATAAATTTACCAGAGGTGTATTAAAGAAAGGAAGGAAATTGGCACTTGGCATGTGAAACATGTAGAAAAGTATGTTGTTATCAGCTGCAATACTAAAACTACAGCAAAGTGCATTCGACAAACGGCTGTACAGATACGCCTTATAAATTTAATTTAGAGGTAAATACATGCTTCTACTTGACTTTTCAATGCTTTGATCCACTTCGCGCGTTATTCCGCAAATTTCCGCACAGGAAATCTGTAAAATTTTATTTTATGGAAAGTGTCACTAACACGACAGCCTAGAACACAACATTTGTTTGCAAGTGGCTTAATTTTTCCCATGTTTCATTTATAACCGAAAAGCACTATTAAATTACAACTCTTATCGTTCAAACAACAATTTTTATTACTTGACATTCTTGACAGCACAAAACATATTTTGAACTTGACAGATGGAAAAATTAGGGTTCAAAATTTACAATTATGCTAACCGCAAACGCTCGCATCGTTTTAAGTAATAACTCCGCCCCCTTGCACATAGTCAATACGAAGGGAATAAAAAAGCATGCTTTTTTTAAAGAAACATCCTGTACATTTTTATATACTTAGATCGCTCTGGTTTTTTTTATTACATAATATACTAATAATTATATATTTGTGACAAAACTGACTGAGATATTCGCATTCAAACTCATTATTACAATAAACAAAAAATTGTGAAACAAAAAAATTTTTTGACAATTATACTTTTCAGATATTTGTTCATAGTAACAAACCATATCATGGTAGTTGTATTATTGTTAAAAAATAAGAGTAAAAACGGTTTAATTATTGGAAGAGAGGCGAACAATTTATGAAACTTTTACTGAGTGCAGAAAAAAATGTCTAGAGCTAGAAGGGAATATTAGGTATGTGAACTTGGCACCACAACCATCGGTGCTAATTGCGGAACCCACACCATCATTTAGCACCCATTTAGCACCCTCCGAATATGCAAAAAAATCAGAGGTGCTAATTGTTTTAACAAAGTTATTAACAAGTTTATAACTTCGGTGCCAACTTCACACCAGCACCACAACCATCAGTGCTAATTGCGGAACCCACACCATCATTTAGCACACATTTAGCATTGTTTTAACAAAGTTATTAACAGGTTTATAACTTCGGCACTAACTTTGTATCAGTACCATAAACATCGGTGATAATTGTGATAACCTATACCATCGTTTAGCACTCTCAGAACATGTGTAAAAAACAGAGGTGCTAATTAATAATAACTAATTAATAATAATAGTCGAAAGAGTAACCGACAAAATTCTGCAGCAACGAAACATACTCCTCCACCCGTGTTCGAGGGTGCTGAAAACAAAAAACGTAGTGGATGAAGTTTTAAGCGAACGCAACCCCCTCAAATGGCCAAAAACTACCCCGCTGTTCCGCGTTTTCCCGTTATAAGGCTAGTAAAACACCGTGTTTGGAGGAGATTAGCTGGGAAAATCACTAGGGTTTGACAAAAAGGAAAGAATAACGGCAAAACCCTCCATTGGCTACCCCTGGGGGTTGCACAACCCTTCCGGAGGGTTGAAAATTAATTTTCTTTCCTTTTTTCTGTAGTACCCCCGTTTTTGAGGATATTGAACAAGAAAAAATTAGTTTTATCAGCGTCTGACCCTTCCTACCCCTTCAAACCACCCTCCTAAACTTTCGCTAGTAATTATGCTCGGCAGCGTTGGGTTGGAGGGAATTAGTTGGGAACATACATGGGATTAGGTGACAAGTGAAGGGTAATGGCAGAGGAAGGCCTTCCTGACATGCCTGTCAGTTCCCCTGGGGATTTACCAATACGTCGGGGGGACCCCTCAATCTTCATAAATTACTACCAAACAAGTGAATTCCCGAATTGTGGGGGCCAATGGGGCCAACCATGAAGCATGGTAGTCCATGCTTCATGGTTGGCTTGATTATTATCGTCCTTGCTGATGATTTATAATTTTACGGAATATTATTAGCACCATCTATTTGAATGGTACTGTATCTGTCTACGAATGAGTTCTCGCGCCATCTGTTCGCAACGGAGAAGATCAACAGATATTTTCTTTATCGGAGTTATTTTTAAAAGCGATATTTTGGGATGTCGAATAAACATCCATAATCCATAGTACGATTTTATGAAGTACCAGTAAAATCACAGCATGACAATATATCCTAGGATGTACACGATGTTAATTTTAAGACATCCCGACGTCATCCTACATTTATTGTCAAAGCAAAGACAATTCGGGATAACTATTGGTCTCCAATAAAAGGATATCCTGGGATATACTAAAATGTGTTGCCTTTAGGACCTCCTAAAATGGGACATCCTTAAAAGTACATCCATTGCTCTAGTGGTTTTTCATCCTGGGATATCCAGGTATTTTAATTTGTCATCCCATTGTGCTGTGTAGGCTAAACTGCACTAACATGCAATATAATAATGGTGTAAAAGCAAATTTTGAAAATTTTGATTCGGTTTGTTTTATATTAAAAAAACCAATTTTCGATATTTTTGTTTTTACGTTGTTTTTTTTTTTGTTAAAACTGCAAGTAGTCTTATAAATATTGTCCTTCATGGCACATTTCATGCTTCCATTATTCAAGAGCGGGATAAATAAAATAAAAAACTAGTAATTAACACCTGGACAGTGGCGTAACAATAGGGTAGCAAGACTGGCAAAATGCTGAGTGCCCCGTCCCGTGGTAAGTTTTTGCGTGTCTCAATTTGAGACACTTAATTAGCTTAATTCTTTGAGGGCCCCAGTCTAAAAATTACGAACAAGAAAATATAAAGAAAGTTGAAAAATTGACCTACCTTACATAAAAGTGTCGATATTGAACTTTTGAGAACCCCTGTACGTCTGTAGCGAGTCACTTATAATGTGCTAAATGATGGTGTAGGTTCCGCATTTAGCACAGATGGTTGTGGTGTTGGTGTGAAGTTGGCACCGAAGTTATAAACTTGTTAATAATTTTGTTAAGACAATTAACACCTCTGTTTTTTACATATTCGGAGGGTGCTAAATGATGGTGTGGGTTCCGCAATTAGCACCGATGGTTGTGGTGCCAAGTTCACAGACCTGAAAGTATTGTTTAAATGTTAATTGTGGCATTTCATAAATTTTTTCTCTTTCTTTTATTATTTGGGATTTATTACCACATTTCTTAAAATTCCTATCCAATTTGGATAATTCGATATTATTTTAGATAAATCAACTTTTTTGGATAGGAATTTCAAGAATTGTGGAAATAAATCCCAAAAAAGAAAAGGAATATAAAGTATTCATTAAGAGTTATTTCTAACAAGATAACTTTTCAAAATATCACCAATGAATTTAAGCAATAAAATAGTTGTTGTTACAGAAGACATTGAATTGGATATATTATACATGTTCAAGAAAATTGTAATGAATTGCTTCGACATGCTTCCAATAATTTTAATTTATTGGCAAGAACTACTTTTATATATTTAAAGAAGCATGAGTTTAAACTGTATCCGTCTTAAAAGTTATTTCTGGAAGATTTTTTAAGGCGAAGGACATTTTGCGAAACCATGTTTTAAGACATATCAGAAATCACCCTGTTCTTTTCAAAAAATTATTTGGACGGACGAGTCTACGTTTTCTACGGATGGAGTCTTTAATAGCTTAAGAACAGTAATATATGGCCTGATGAAAAAACAACCGCATTTGAAATAAAAAAACAAGGACGTAGGTCTGTGAATCTATGGTGTGGTATAGTAAGAGCAATTATTGACCTGGTTTTTATCTACGGTAGATTCAACGGTGATAATTATTTGAATGTGTTAAATATACGTTTCGAAGATCTAATTCATGAGTTACCAATACGTCAGGGCACCCTACCTTACAATTTTCTTAAGGGGGTTAGATATCTAAACCAGAGGTATTCAATATGAATTGGGAATGCTGGAATTATTCATTGACCTCCCAGAAGCCCCGACTTGGATCCTTTGAACTTTTTTCCTTGTGGTGCTTTGAAGAATAAAATTTATGAAAATACCGCACATGAAATAGATCATTTAAAAATGGAAATACGGGAGAAAGTACATTTAAGCAAAGCTGTAGAATTCCTTATCTGGTCATGTCTTCCCAACATTCTATTCCCTTTACGCTTTTAAGGTCAGAGTCTTTCCCAATCTTGCCATAATACTAACGAGGTGCCTTAGACATTCCTAAAATTAATTAAGATAAACTGTCAGAAAAATTTCGAATAATTTTGCATTGCATTTATTGAAAATGGGTTGGTTTCACGAGTGTGCAAAGTAAATTGTTTGCACACATGTTAAATGTTTAGATGTTTTAATATGAACGAATTTATTTAAGATGTTAATATCTTTTGGAAACCTCCGATGTGAAGTCATCAATAATTGTTTTTTGTTTCTACAAAATGGATCACATATGATGTATGCACTGCAATGAAAAATTATATTTAGATTATCTGATTTCGTTCTTTCTAAATAATTACCAGGTGGTGCCAGGTGATGTCAATCATGTTTTCATAGACAATAAGATTAATTATCTATGATCGACAGGGACATTTCACATATAGTGTATAATAAAATATTAACACGTCTTCATTAAAAAATATATTTCAGCCCAACTTAACACTGGTCTTGATTAAATTCAGTTTCCTGTTCGTGATGCTAATACCAGATCGAATATACCAGCAAATAGAATGCTATTATTTACGGTCAAACATTTACCAATAACGTCTACTTTCTAGGCCAGCTTCAAAGCGTGAAAAGTTTTTTGTGCCGAGGGAGTGTCTAGTCTCAAGAGATAACGGTCAGCGACTTTATCTAGGTGACCTCTAGGGATGAGTTGCATAATCTCAATTCATAGTGTTTCAGCGAAAGCGTGTTTGGGGATGGCCTAATGATAAATAGTGTCGCTTTTCATAGAACCGAGGGTTGACTTGAACAATGATAAGATTTTTGTGAGGGGAAGGATTTAAACATTCAGATTATTTACACGAAGTTTAAATGGTTTTATTTTTAGCTGTGTTTCCCTAAGATCCAAACCCGTTGAGAATTCCTATAATTAGGTACCTACGTTACATTTTTATCACTTCGATCTTATATTTGCAAAGTTGATTGAATAGATGAGCACTTGGCAAATTTGGAATGTAATAAATAACGAGACAAATAAGTAATGTAGAATTAACAGAAAAGTGAGGATCGCTTCAAATATCTATACAGAATGTTCAATCACTAAAGAACCATTACTCCAAAGTTTCAGATCGTTAGATTTATTAATTAGGTTAATGGCCATGAGAATTATTTATAAACAGTTGGGAGTCATAGAGAAAGTAGAGAGTTCTTACCACATTGTACATTGCTGGATTGAACTCTCACCCACCAGATTGAATTAAAAAAAATATATCAGTCATGAATTAATTGTATCCCCCTCCATTGAAACATTTGTGGAGACAACATAATATGCGGTCACATTCACCGGTTGGAAGAAGTCAGAAATATTTTTATGACATTATTAACAAGTGTTACTTGAAGCTTTTGGACTTGCTAGGCTGATTACAAAAAGCAATTTTAGGGGTTTTTGATTAAATGTCGTGGTTTTAAAGAAATTTGAGTTTAATAAAAAAACTTCACAATCGGATATAGCGATTATTCGAAACATGTTTTTTAAATTTATTGTAGCTACAAAATTCTTGTAATTTTTCTTGTTTTAGGAAAGACTTTATACAAGCATTATGTACTAAAAATAAATTGAAAAAACATGTTTCGAATAATCGCTATGATGAAACTAGAATGTAAAATTTTTTGATTAAACTCAAATTTCTTTAAAACCACGACTTTTATTTAAAAAACCCCTAAAATTATTTTATACAATTCAACCACTGCTTCTTCTAAAATCTAGAAAAAAAAATTAGTTTGGAAATATGGTGGCGCAGTGAAATTTGTTAAAATTTGTATTGTTTTATTTACCACCCTATATTTTAGAATTAAAGTTCCTACAAATCAAAACACACCGGTCTACTCTAAAACCGGACAATAGGTCCTAATATTAACTGCAAATATATACTGAGAATTTACTATATGCGTTTCAAAGTGCCAACAGTTTAGATGAACGTTTAATTATAACTACTGAAGAATAATACTTTTCTTCTCGTTTCTCCAATGTTCGACAAAACGAACGTTTTTTAAGCTTTGAAAGTTATATAGAATAATGTCTCGTTCTGTGACAGGTAAACAATAAGAAGCGTAAAATATCAAACAATACTTCAGTACCTACATTGATCCGAGAGATGTGGATGGAATTAAAACCCAAAATAATTTGGAATAGTTTTTGAAAGAGTCTAGTGTTGTTACGAAAGAGTAATATAAATTGTGTGAGGAATACAACAGAAAAAGCCCAATAATAATGTACAATCTAGCCACCTGCAGAACAAAATCCTCAGCCAGGCACTTATGAAAAAATCGAGGACACAGAAAAATATATTTTCTTGTTTAATGAGAAGCTGCTCATTACGAAGGTTAAAGATGTAATATAATCTAAAAGAGAAGTTGCTGCAGAAGATGTTTTCAAACAAACAAAGGAAAATATCACAAAAATAAAAAATACTCGCGAAAAGAATAAATACAAAAAGTAAACATAATGAATATGGAGATATGGAGATATGAAGATGACGAACTAGAAGGATAATTCACTAGAAAGGAATGTTCGTCGACTCCATCAGTTTCAACAACTTTTACTTAAGCAAATCCAAAAAGACTGTGGTTGTGGATCCAAGAAGTGATATTATTAAATCACTCCCAAAGCTTACATTATTTTGGTACAGCTTAATCCGTTTTTATATATATTTTTCGACATGAACATATGAACATACTCTATACCATACCCTATACTTGAATCCAGCAGTTTTGTAGTTATTTGACCTTTCATAAAAAATTTGACGAGCGCGGGGCGCAACGGTTTACAAGAACCATTGTAACTTTCTTCATGTAAGAGATCCTCGTATATTTTTCGGCATGTAGACAGAACACAAGGTGGGCTACATTCTAAAATCAAAATATGTTCCATTATAGTATACCAAGTGTTTCATTTTTCACGTTACATTTTGTCAAATTAAACCTCAAAAACTTTTTAAGTTCAAATGGAACACCCTGTATTTGTTTACATCGAGTTACGTAAAATTAAATTCTCTTTCTTCTAATATAGGCATGGTAGGGTTTAAAGTCGTAACTTTTTTTAATATTATGTACCTATACACATTCACGGTAGACCAACATCAATATTAGCTTATTATTGGACGACCTCAGCCTCTGTCATAGACAACAGTAACTCAGCTTAACTAAATAAAGCTCCACTTTGTCGTTACAGTCAGTGCTTCTGGGTTGGCGTCAATTAAACCACGCAGGGCAACTTTAAAATGATCTTTCAGGTCGTTTTGCAATACGTCAGAAACTAGTAGTGTATAAAGTCCTGCTGGCCTCTTTGTAAGTCGAGAACAAGATTAAATTTATTTGCAGGACTTTTTATTAGTTTTAATAAATCTGAGCCGACTTATGCGCATTATATCACTAACAATATTAGTGAATTCAATACCAAGAGCCCCACTCCAATTTTAGGAAAGATTCTAGTAATGTCCACTTAGCTACTCCGAAAATATAAAGCATCATGTCCTCGGCCTTCGGCAATATTATCTGTACCTAATGCGTAAGTGTTTCTTTATTTTCTCCACATTTTAGATGTGGTGTTGCTATTCAGGTATGCCTTCCTCTCCAGCATGATGCCTTCATTTTCAAACTGTGCATAACCCGCTCTAAAAATAAACTTATGCCTATTTTTTAATCCATTTTCTTAAAAATCTGTGATAGAAATAAATAAAATATGAAGCATAAAACCTCTAGCAGCATAGTATGATAGTGTCCTCGAAGAAAATACATTTTTTATTTATTCTCATTTAGAAATTCTACGCATACTTGTGATATTCCTTTCATCTCACAGTGTTTTAATCATCCATAATATTTACAAAAATTAACGCATAAGTATAGTTAATTTATTTTAATAAACTTATTATTAAATTGTATTATATTAGCTACAAAATTACCATTTTAAATAAATATAAATGTCAGACTACGTTCGGTCTCTAAATTAATATATTATTCAGTTAGGTACGGTAGACAAAAAGCGTAATCAGCTTTATTCGTCGAGCTGTGAAAATTAGAAAACCTTTCCGAGACTTAGTTTCACCACAATTTTACAACTCGAACAAATAACAATGGCTAAATTAGATTCCAGTGATTATTTTACTTGATATCGTATCACTTAATTAAACCAATAATTCATTAAGTTTGATAATGCCATATTGCCGTGCTGGTGCTTTCCCTCTTCTGTTTTGCTTTCCAATGTTTTGTATCTTATAAGTTACTACTGCCTGCGTATTTATTGTTCTGCCGACTCTTTCGGAAATTTATGTCAACAACTTGATGTACTTCATTAACTAACCTTATATTTAAACTATTCCAACAATGGAATGCGTTCCCCGCCTGAGCCGCATACAGTTAAAATTATTTCATATCTAACAATTTATGAATGCAATTATGTAGTTAAGATTATAATGAGTTATTGTTTGCCATCTTTATTCTATTCGACATAGTATTATATCACTGACAGGGTTTGAACTTAAAATATTTGGATCCATATTCTCTCAAATGTTTGAGTGTAATTTTGACAAATTTTGGTATAGTATATTATATAAGTATAAGGTATTATCAAAAACACGAGTTACCATATGTCACTTTGTAACGAAGTGATTTTTCAGTTACACATTTTCCGTTTTTTAAAAATCATTTTGTCACTTGGATACACCCTGTAACCTCTGGTAGTATGTAAGTTTGAATTATTTAAGTTTAATTTGAGTTGTACGAGCCATGGGTAAACAAGAATTAAATTAAATAACATTTAAATTCTTGATGCATTAAATAGTAAAAACCATTCGTTAGGTACTAAAGTTTGTCAGTAACCTTAACCCGGGTCTATTTAATTCGTTTCTTTTTGTAACCAGGTTTAAAAATCGCGAATAGTTTATTTCCGTTGTACAATAATTTTGATAACTATCCGAAGTTATATAATCCGCAAGAACTGGGCAGCAACCCTACCCAGCTCGAAGTACTTGTTAGATTCCACAGTTCGCCTCCCATGCGCTACATAGCTACGTAGAGCCAAATTAGATTATAAATTTGTCGGGAGCGCACTTGACCGGGAGATTTTTCGGCAAGCAGATCAGTCCGTCAACACCGCACCGCAATTTTTAACTTCGAATCCGCAGTTGTTTTAAACCATTGGTAAGCACACGTGAGTCAACCCGCATCGTTATCGGTACCAGCAAAGATACGTAGCTTGTTCATTTTGTTACCGTAGAATTAAATAGTAAATTTAATAATTATAATAAAACTTATCCGAGTTTTAAATAAGAGACCTGCTAAATCAAACATAGAGTTGAACCAACCGGTAGTCGCGTAACCCTAATTAAGGAGACACCAACCCGTGAGATATCAAATTCGTGAAAACAGTTGTTATCTCATTGGTCGCCGCATTAGATAATAGGAGAATTGATACTTCATTGCGTGAAAACGATTGGAGTCTCAACGATCCAGCTGACATTACATAATGGAGAGTTGACTCTTCATTGCGTGAAAACGATTGGAGTCTCAACGATCCAGCCGACATTACATAATAGGAGAGTTGATCCTTCATTGCGTGAAAACGATTGGAGCGTCACCCGAGGGTAGAAATAAATGAAATACGTCTTTTTTGTAATAGCACTCTAGTTTGAAGCCACAGGCCTTGTAAAAGTCTATCATTATTAATTAATAAAATCTCGCTAGTTTCTTTGACTGCCCGTCGAAGGGGAATAAAATACCTGAAACCCGCGTTTTACCGACCACGACGCCGTAAATACGAGATTTCCGTCGTTAATCTAATGGTAACTATGGAAGTGACATTATTAAGAAACTACCGTAGTAGAAGCGTGCAATAAAAGTTTTTATTGCACAGTTTCTTGCACCGGAAATGATGTAAAAAATAGTTACCTACTTTTTACACGATCGTAGATAAAAACAATTTTTGTAGTAATTGGGAAGAAGAGGAGTATGAGAATCTTTAATCCAATTGTACTTGTAGGTAGTTTATATTAGTGAGGTTAGATTTATGGATACAAAAATTATTTTATAGAAGAAGTTTTATCAAATCTTAACCTATATAATCATAAGGACTGCCACGTGTGAAAATATTATAATTGTGTTTTTAAAATTTTTTAAATTGTTTAATGTGGTGCGTGATTATTATTTGTTTTATTTTGACGTCTTTAACGTATTGTTTTGTAATTTTGTATTTGACGAATCCAATTATGAAATTAATTGGAATTGATAGTTTTTATTTGTAGATTGGTAAGTGTCTTTAATGTTTCTTGTAATTCCTATATTCTTTACATGCTTAATAAATTATAGATTCTGAGGAAGACAGGTTATTCTGCAGAAACCGGTCAATCTAAATACCGAAGGAGTAGTTTTTATTTGTCCTACGTCCCACGAACGTTGTATGTAAAATAATATAGTACAGGACACGAAACAGTATTATAGATTATCGTTATTGCTACTTTATTAAGTCAATAAGAATAACCATAAACATAATTAAGAATAATTCATATTGTCAAATAAACTGCAGTAAATCTACCTTATTAGAAAAACTGATTAATGAATAATTAGTATTCCTCAGTAGGTACGGCAATATCGCATAAATTTCCACAAAGGAAATGGTTATGTCGAATACGGTAATTCTAAATAACTAAATTCCTGAATGTCCTTATGTGTGGCGTAGGGCCAAATCCTTCCGTCCAACGAACCATAAGCAAGCAGGGATGATTCATGGCCTAGAGTAAGCACACCTAATCGCCCCGCTAAGCGGCTCGGAAACAGGAACGCACACATAAAGGTAGCCCATGTATAAGGCCCACACATTCGCTAATTACGATTTAGGCAGGCCAAAGTGTGCGGCCAACTTTGAAAGTTACTTCTCTCTCGATTTTATACCAAAAACCCCGACTTTCCGCCTAGTACGAAGAACGGTTATAGCAGCTCTATGCCGGATAAAGTTTGCCAATGTAAATAAAACCAGCGTAATTAGCATCGCTAGCTTCGCCAGTAGACTTTCAGTTTAAAACAGCAGAGGAGTGTACTTTACTCAGCGATTCATTGCATTATCGGATGGAAAGTTTTTTGGTTGGAGCTCATTAATGAAATATTATTTGTCTGTGCCTAATTAAATGTTAGGCATCTTTACGTTATTGAATGATCGCAAAAGGCTTCTTACATTCAAGGATACGTAGAAGAATTACTATGCCTCATTGTGGTAAATTAAAGTTATAAACGGACAACAAAATCATCAATATTTTCAATAATAAGAATTTCGAACTTAGAGACTCTCATTTAATCTTAGAGCAACGTCTACTTATGAATTAATATATTTTTTAGGTATCTTGCAATCAACCAGCTTGTAGTTCTCTTTTCAAGCGAAGTGAATAGAAACAGAAACAGATTTTAATTTTAAAATATCATTAGCAATCATTTGAATAGTAATGAAAGTTAAAGGCCTTAGGCATGTTGGATAATGATGTACGGCTGTCGACGAGATGACCACATCCCAGAGTGTGACTTTGCATTTGTCTGATATGCAGTGGATTAATGTAGTTCTATTACACCCGTGATGTCGACAGTGATTTCGTGTTTACGAACACGATATTGTGAATATGAAGTGTGAACTATATTTAGGCTCATTGAAAACAACTTCAGGATAGCCGTTGGTTACTATTCCAGAGATGCTAAATCCATGTTTCTAAATTGCTATCCAGAAATTCTGGAGCTAATTCTACATGTGAAAATAAGAATAAAAGTTCATACAAACATATGTCCAAATATGCTTCCTAAGGGAGCTACAGCCCCCTAGAGAGAGCGAAAAACCCGTTTCAGGGAGCAAATATTACATCATAACTTTTTAACGAATAAATATCGAGAAAAATAGAATATAGAAAAAACACTCGAAATCAAAAGACCTTTCCAATGGGGTAACAAAAGTGGTAGGTATGTTGCTGGAAAAAAATTTTTTGTAGCGTCGCGACGCGACGCCTAGAGCCCTGCACATTTATGTTATATTTATATCCTAGTTTTTAGTAACAGTCGATAAGAATATAATACTTTTTACAGAAAATAGTTTCCTTTAGCCGTTTACGAGAAAGACGCATTTCCCCTGATAAAAGAATCACCCTGTACAGGTTTCTAAATCACATGTAAATCACATATTCCACCACATATTCCTTACTCAAAAACAAGACAAAAAGTTTCTATAAACATATATCCGAAATCGCATCCTAAGGGAGTTGGAGGCATCCTAAGATGACACCTAAAAAACTAATTTTTTTCATATTTGGAATATAGAATTAAAGAATGGATGCGCATTTATCTGAATTTAGTTTTAGATTGTTGTTTCTTGAGTAGTCGGAAATAGCCTTTACATCAGTGTTAATTTTATTTGAAACGAGATTTATATTTGTTGAACTGAACATGAATGATAACTAGGCCTATAGTGTAGAATTAGACGATGTGAACGGGAATCTGTAACTAATTCGTTTCAGATAGCCGTAGGTAAAAACAGGTGTATTTAGTTATAAGGAATATACCTTTGCGATTCCTCCCAAATCAAATAAACAGAATATTGTTTATAAGTCACTTTTATGTGAAAAAATCATGAAATTTGGAGTTTTTTAAAAATTGCAGTAAGACTGCAGTAGATAAATTTTTTTGAATGTTTCTTTTTACTAGGTAATTCCAAACCGGTTAATTTAAGCCCCGGTTGATTTCATTTCATTGATTTTTTATTTAAATAATTGCCGAAAACCATCGAAATTTTCGAAAATTTCAAGCATGTTTTACTCTGAAAGGAAAAATGCTAGACTCTTGAAACTTTGGTGGAATATGTGTCTCATTATCCTCAACTTACAAAAAAAATTTCGTTTCAAAATGTTTATTAGTTTTCGAGAAATTCTATTTGTTTATTAAAAACGTCCCAAATGTTTAATGAAAAATTGACCTATTAACGTTGTCAAAAATAATTCAACCACAGCTCATTTTTTTCGTCAAGACGTCAATTTTACGAATCTGTTATGGGCGTATCGATTTTCAATAATTTTGACCGTCAAAATGACGTTAACAACATTGCTACTTTTCGGAGCAGAGTTTTTTGCAAATAGCTTTACAACAAATGAACGTATCTGCACAAATCTTTCATATTTGAGTTGCTGGTATTTTTCTTCAAATTTATAAAAAAAAAAAATGTTGCTTTGGGACATGTAGGAGCCGAGAAAATTTTTTAAATTGTTTAATGCGCCAAACGTTTATTTATTAATATTTATGGCCAAAATTGAAACTGGTTGTTAATAAGATCTTGAATTTTATGAATTCATCAAGTCCTATTGAAAACGGGCCCTTTTTGAGGTCAAAATATAATTTTTAATAATTAGTGATTTTAGAGCGTCTTCAATTTGTTTGGCTCAAGCGACAGGCGAATTTTTGATCAAACAAGTTTCAAATTGGGGTAGCGAGAAAAATTCGTCATATCTCCGTTATTTTCCGGCCAATTTCGACGTTTTTTTTTTTAATTTAGGATAGCTCACGAAAATAATAACAATGGGCACATTTGCAATATCCAAATAATAAACAAATAATTGTTATAAACAATTTTTTTTTTTTTTTTTTTTTTTTCTTTTTTTGGGCTTTTGCAACTTATAATGTGGTAATGTATTAAATATAATTTATAAAGATTATATGATGGTAACAATGTATGCACAAACTATTTCTCCATCAAACAATATACGATGTTACAGCATTGTTACCATTATATAATTTTTATAAATTTATATTTAATACATTAGCACATTATAAGTTGCATAAGCCCAAAAAAGAAAAAATTAAAAAAAAAAAAAAATTGTTTATAACAATTATTTGGATATTGCAAATGTTCCCATTGTTATTATTTTCGTGAGCTACCCCAAATTAAAAAAAAAACGTCGAAATTGGCCGGAAAATAACGGAGATATGACGAATTTTTCTCGCAACCCCAATTTGAAACTCGTTTGATAAAAAATTCACCTGTCCCTTGAGCCAAACAAATTGAAGACGCTCTAAAATCACCAATTATTAAAAATTATATTTTCACTTCAAAAAGGGCCCGTTTTCAATAGGACTTGATGAATTCACAAAATTCAAGATCTTATTAACAACTAGTTTCAATTTTGGCCATAAATATTAATAAATAAACGTTTGGCGCATTAAACAATTTAAAAAATTTTCTCGGCTCCTACATGTCCCAGAGCAACAATTTTTTTTTATAAATTTGTAGAAAAATACCAGCAACTCAAATTTGAAAGATTTGTGCAGATAACGTTCATTTGTTGTAAAGTTATTTGCAAAAAACGCTGCCTCGAAAAGTAGCAATGTTGTTAACGCCATTTTGACGGTCAAAATTATTGAAAATCGATACGCCCATAACAGATTCGTAAAATTGACGTCTTGACGAAAAAAATGAGCTGTGGTTGAATTATTTTTGATAACGTTAATAGGTCAATTTTTCATTTAAATTTGGGACGTTTTTAATAAACAAATAGAATTTCTCGAAAACTAATAAACATTTTGAAACGAAATTTTTTTTGTAAGTTGAGGGTAATGAGACACATATTCCACCAAAGTTTCAAGAGTCTAGCTTTTTCCTTTCAGAGTAAAAAATGCTTGAAATTTTCGAAAATTTCGATGGTTTTCGGCAATTATTTAAATAAATAATCAATGAAATGAAATCAACCGGGGCTTAAATTAACCGGTTTGGAATTACCTAGTAAACAGAAACATTCAAAAAAATTTATCTACTGCAGTCTTACTGCAATTTGTAAAAAACTCCAAATTTCATGATTTTTTCACATAAAAGTGACTTATAAACAATGTTCTGTTTATTTGATTTGGGAGGAATCGCAGAGGTATATTCCTTATAACTAAATACACCTGTTTTTACCTACGGCTATCTGAAACGAATTAGTTACACCGTTTTTTCTATTTCTGCAGGCCAAACTGCGTGTCATCAGCATAAGATATTATATTTGTATATTTAACATGACTGAAGATATCCGATGTGTAAATTAAAAATAGTATTGTTCTTAAAACAGAACCCTGTGGAACTCCTGAAGTGATAGGGCTAACATTTGAGTTTACTTTTTCTAAAACCACTGTTTGTTTACGGTTATGTAAGTAAGATTTAAAAAAAAATTTACAGAAGTAGGTACTGTCAAAACCATAATACGTAAGTTTAGCACAAAGTAGCTCATGGTCCAGCGTATCGAATGCTTTGGAGAAATCCAATAATACAAGTGCCGTTGCATTTGCATATTGGGATCATATCTAGTATTTTGAAATTTGTTTGTGGATTCAGGGCAATTATTTTTTGGAGTAAATACACTAGAGAAATAGTTGTTTATTTGTTCTGCATCACGAAGTGGCTGAGGAATGTCATTTATTTGATTTTTTTTATATTACATTTTTTTAAAGCATTCCAAAATTATTTACTTTAATAATCTTCAATAAATAAAGACCTAAGCAAGCCATGATAACAAAAGTTATTATTTTGTTTTCTTAGGTCTTTATTAAAGATTATATGTTAGAAAAATGGTGGATGTACGAATTAAATTTTTTTGCCTTATTAAATAAATAATTATTTTGTTGTAAAATCAATTCAAACTAGTGCAATACATTATTCTGAACAAGAAATAAAGAATAGGTACATTTTTTTCAATTATTGAAAATCTGGGATAAAGGGGGTCGTAATTACATGTGGTATAATGATCATTTTTAACTTTTTTTATTAGGTTAACCAGTTTGTTCCTATACGTTACATATTGTGCTTTTGATTCTGCGGTTGGATGTTTTATATATTTTTGAAATAATTCGTCTCGTACATTTATAGATTTAATTATGGCATTTGTAATCCATGGTCTTCTTTTTTTTGTTTTACTGTTCAGATTCCTTTGATCTTTGCTACATTGAATTGCTTTGTCTAATTTAGATAATAGTATATTCGCGCTTTCATTTGGGTCTTGTCTTGTCTTTTCGTAAATAAACTTTATTCTATTCTATTCTATTCTTTTGACTGCGTCTCACATAACATTCTTGTGGATAAATTAAGTTTTTATAAATTTTCGGAAAATAGCAAGAATTTAATTTTATCAAATATTACAGACCGGTCACAATTTGTTCATTTTAATAATGCTGAATCAAATAGAATTGATATTAAATTCGGTGTACCGCAAGGTTCGGTACTAGGGCCAACTCTCTTCCTCATATATGTCAACGATTTACCTAACAGTGCTACCTTATCAAAAATGACCCTTTTTGCTGATGACACGACTTTGGCTCACTGCCATGCAGATATCTGTACGCTACTGGATGAAGCACGTGATGATCTATCTCGTGTTCAGGACTGGTTCTTAAGTAATCAACTAGTTTTGAACAAAGATAAGACAGAAACAATGATTTTTAGTTTAAGGCATAACCCTTTAGTTTCTGTTAACAATAATCCCGTTAAATTCTTGGGTGTGGTCTTGGATAGCAATTTGACTTGGGATAAGCACACTGAACTAGTTTGCAAAAGCATGTCTAGAAACATTTTTCTATTACGTAGTTTGGTAAAATGTGTGTCACAAGCAACAGTTTTAATGGCCTACCATGCACTAATTCAGTCTACCTTAACATATGCTATCTTGGTATGGGGTCACTCGGCTCACACTAAATCAGTTTTTTCCATGCAAAGAAAGGCTGTAAGGATCATTGCAGGTTTAGCATTTAGAGACGACTGTAAGGAAGCATTCAAAAAATTAAATATACTTACAGTGCCTTGTACTTACATATTTAAATGTCTTCTCTACATTAAAGAACATATACATGATTACACTACTCACGACAGTATCCATTCTTACTCAACACGTAATAAAGGCAATGTTAACACCAAATTTCTGAGACTGTCTAAGACAAGAAATGGTACTGACTACTATGCAATTAAATTTTTTAATTTATTACCTAATACTGTTCAAGAGCTTGACATTAAGCATTTCAAAATAATTATTAAACGTTTCTTGTTAAATAAGGCATTTTACGATATTAACGAATTCATGTCAACTGATTTCTCCAATATAATATAATGTAATTTTAGTACCTGATATATATATATTTTTTATTTGTATATACGTTATATATTTATGTATCGCCTGTTCGTCTGTATTTGTTAGAGTGTTTTTTATATTATATTTATTTTGTATACCTACCTACACCTGACGTGTCTAAACACTATTTGTGTATCTAAGACCAATAAAGATCTATCTATCTATCTATCTATCTATCTATCTATTCTATTCTTGCTAACAAGTTTAACAGGTACTGAAATACAGTCGAGGAAAGATGCAATTTAACGAAATTTTCACCCCAAAAAACGTCCAACTTTATTTGTTAGAAACTTTTTTGACAGTTCTAACAACCAATTAAATTTCGTTATTTCTTGTCATGTGACATAAATCACCCAATCATGTTAAGATTACACTGATAATACCATCCAGCGAAATTTTCAATCACTATGACAACAAAATTGCTTAACTTTGACAACTTCATAATAATTGCCAAATAAATATCAAAATGTCACGTTTTGGCAATGCCAATTCTCAATCTATAAACTTTTAATAAATAAATAATTGTTTTGTTGTGATGCGACATTTTGATTTTATTTTTTCTAAAAATTTTCTGACCGAATATCCCTCAGACATTGACAAATGCCTCATAATTTTATGACAACCTCAAGCAAGTTGCTTTCGATTGTCATAAAATTATCTCGTACATTAATGTCTTAGGGATATTATAGCTGAAAATTTTACATTTTTTCAAATCAAATATTTTGGGTAATATGATACTACATAGTTAATAATTATATTTAATAATTGAATATTATTAGTACTAGCGTATATGAAAGTTTAATTGGAAAAGTGGTACGGGGGTGAACAAAAAAATAATATATTATCTTGAATTTTTTTTATTGTATCATACGAAATAAAAATTGTATCGAACCAAAAAAAAAAAATTAAAAATGAGAAAATTGTATTATAAAAATACATAATTAAGTTTTTATTCTTTTTGACAGTCCTGGTCGATTGATATTATTGTCTTCATCCTCATCGTGGAATGCATCTCTATCACTGAGAACCTGGAACTCTGCAGATAAATTTTCATAATTTTCGCTAAAATTTGTTTTTTCATCAGGGTCACTACTCAAACAACATATTTCGAAATTATTACTACCCCACTTTTTGTAAAATTCCACACTAAACTGGACTAAATGCCCTTGTCCGAATAATTTTTTTTCTTTTAATTAATACAAAAAAACTTGAATACTTTTTTATCTATACCTGTAAAATTTGTTATAGCCCTAATGCCCTTAATTTAAGTTATTACCACATTTCCTTTTGTTTTTCGAGAAAAAAGAAAAAACAGCGTCCCAGAAAACAGATATGTTTAAAAAATAAGTGGTAATAGTACAAAAACCATTGATTACAATTGACTTATCTTTCACTATTGAACAACATATTTTATATTTCAATCAATAATTTTTATATTCAAGTTATGTCCTTCTTGAAAACCAAAAAAAGTTAAATTTTAAATTAATTCTATTTAAAATATTTGTCAAGTAAGGAGTTAAAGAAAGTTTTAACTTAAAACTACCTACAATGCCCAAATATTTAAAAATACATGTGACTTTCAAGCCACCGACGCTGTATATTGCAGATGATTTTAATGGTCAGATTGGGAATGCCTTAAAGTTATTTAATGTAATCTTCTGATTTGAACACTGTTTCCAAGTTTAACTCAGTTGATAATTTATTAGATAACGTAATGTTGTGCTTCTTACTCAAATCGATTTTAATATCCCACGAACTTTACTGTTAATATAAAAATAATTAAAGAAGTATGTTTTTTATTTTATCGAAACATCTATCTACAGAAATATGTATCAGCAATACCAGACAAGTTGCATAACTTTTGAAACAAATTTTAAGAAATTTCGGGGGTGCATAATTTGTGATAAATTCAACGAGATCGGTGCTTAAAAACAAGTACTTGTAGTTTAGGATCATCTCAGTACTCCAATAATGATTCTGATTCTTCATCAACGATTTTATCAACACTCTCGCTCACACTCAAGTCCGGTACGTACTTGAACTTCCTTTAAATTACATACCGTTCGATTTTCATATCTTTTTCAGTGCCTGACTTATTTTAAAAATATTATGTTTTTTTAGAAACTTTAACGTCCTCCTGTATCTCACTTATAAAGTGATATGAAATTCATTCGAAATAACAGTTTAACTTTTAAGATTTCGAAATTAATCGATCTCCAATGTTTTTTCAAACGATATCTTTTTTATATCTTTTTTAATATTTGATTTACTTTTATTTGTTTCCAATTTCAGTTAATTTTTAAAATAATAATTCTTACAACATATTTTTATACACACTTACAACAGTCCTTCGTAACTAATATTTGAAAATTCAGCAAATGTAATGGAAGACAATTACTTTGTGTTGTTTGAACGATCTGCTTTATTCTTTTAATGAAGCTATTTTATTGATGGTTGAAATCCAATTAGCAAATATCTTTTTCATGTTTCATTTGATCTACCAATTTATTGCGACAGTATTTTTGGAGAAATATCAATTTATATCAAATATGAAATTATAAAACATTTTATAATCAGTTTGAGATGTTAAACTCTCTTTATATACACATTTTCCTTTAGATCCGTATAAAATAAAATTTAAAATATATTACTTTTTTTCGCTTGAAAGGAATTGTGTCTTCGTTGTTATATTACTTTTTTATTGCATTTTCTTTGTATATAAAATTTGAATGAGAGAAGAAAGAAGTTTTTGGTCGTCATAGTAAGTGTAAAAATTGTATTAAATTTTCAGCAGGCTTGTGAGTTGTGTTGTCACTCTAAACGAGGCAGTTTTATTAGGTGTATATCTACGATAGCGATTTCATTTATGACGTTGTTGACAATCATGGGAAAGAAGTGATATTTTAGGTATTATAAAGACGGAAAATGCCTCTCAGTAACGATGTTTCCACCCTTGTTGGAAACTTTTTCGCTACACTCTTTTATTGCCCCTCTCTAAGTTTTTATTACTAAGGATGGTGATTTAAACATATGTTTTGGTATATGCCTAACTTGCCGTCTTCTATACATTTTTGTCTATGTGCCTTCTCTTGAGTATTATCGTCCCGCCATTATATTCTACTTCTATATAAACGGATGTGGTCGAAGTCAATACAATTTAAATTAATTATGAATCTCTACATATAAGTATCATACATAGGTATTCAGTGGAAATGTCTACCATGGTAGAGCGAAAACTTTATTAATATTGCCGTCACATCATAATTTTTAAAAACAATTAATTTTTGCTTCCTAATAGGTATAATAAAATTACATAAAAGTGTTGCGATCGTAAAAAATGACATGATGAGATATTAATGAAAATGTAATATATATTTTATCATACTGAAGTGTTTTTTAATAAGTCTGTCGGTCTGTCTACCTGTACCAACATTAGCTTTAGAACTCTTTTACAGTTAACAGTTTCCATAAAAGATGAGGGACTTATTCGAGTAATTATGTTTTGCTGCAAGGTAAATACTTTAATTTCAGAGTCAGAATCGTTTGTCAAAATTCATGTTAACAATTGAATATTGAAAGTATAAAATCCCTAATTTCCCACTAAGTTATAGATCACCATTTTTGAGTGAAAATTAAAAAAATGTTCGTCTACGTTTCCATCACGGATTTGGTAATTTCAAAACAATCAAAATCTATTCCTTTGACATTTTTGTATAAAACAAAAAATCAGGGTACTTTATCTTGTATTATTGTGATGGCGTCTACTTACGTAACCTGTAATGTTTGTAACTGGCTACTTACAAACAGAACTCTCTGGCTTTGTAACACTTTTTACACGGAAACTCGGGCGCCAGTTCCTTAATTTTTAAGTGCAAGGAACAGCACTTGTTTGGTTCTCCGGGGTGAGAACGTTTAGGGGTAGCTAACAGATGGAGATACGGTTATTTGTCCAGAGTTCTTAAGATGATTGTCTTGTCAACTGGACTTGGACAATTTCTCAAACGAGTTAATTAGAAATAAATAACTGAAATAATAACTCGTGAATTTTACCTATGTATACCAACGTATTTATTTATTAAAACAGTAATGAATAAATCAATAAACAGGATATTTCAGCGACTTTGCAGTCGAGTGTGTACAAATTTGATAACGATAATAAATATGCGGGCTGGCAATCAAGAGTATATACGAGTGAATATGATTTAATTTCGGTAGGCGGTGAGTTTTGCGGCTGAAACGATTTCTGACGGCAAGCAAACGGAATTTCCAACAGGATATAGTACGAACGGCGGGCAGTCGGTTTGCTATTGATATTCATGTCTACACAGAGGGTTTTACAATACGGCGAACTACTGCCACAAACGCAGAGCTATTTACCAAGGACTATTTTTCGTAAGTTAAGTTTTCCGTTAAAACTTTATGCACTGAGGCCTTAAAGATTGCCCGAGCGAGCAAATCTAACCAGACGATGCATATTTTATGGAACAAAAGACAAACGGAGGAATTACTAATTAGCTCTAGTTTGATTTAGTAGTATAATACAGCAGTACTCACGAACAATAAGATCTCTCAATATCTATACTTAACTGAAGGCGGTACGGGCGGATAGTAGCGGACCACGGTGTGTTCTTACCAATATTATTTTCAAGAAAATTATTACTATGATCGCTGTCCGGCGGTTACGGACGGAAGTGAAAACGGTGAGGAGGTGTCAATTTCGGATTGATGCGGACTGCTTCGGATTGATATTGGACTGAACTGATACGGACTGAATGCTCCTCCGGTGTTTTATTACTTTTATGACGTGTCCAGTTTGCGCGTTGAAGGGGCGGACTGACTTGAAACGAAGGACTCGTACTCACAACGTTACTTACGGAGGTCGGGCGTATTATGTAATTAGCAACATTGACTCAATAACCGGAAATGGGTTGCTTGCAATTATTTCTAGATTATATTGCAAAAAGAAACGGATTAAAACGGACACGGATTAATATTTTAACCGGTTTTAGTAATGTAACCTTCTTTCGTTAATGGCGGAAGTTCGAAAGAGGTTACTTTGACGCCTGAGGGGCGACGGTGCTTTTTAGGACGGTGTCTCGGGCGCCACTTTCTGTTTAGAGTGCAGAAAGACCACTTTACTCTATTAGCAGGATAATAGAGGCTTCAGGTAACTGCAGTGAAGACACGGTTAAGCCAGGGGTCTAATTAACCTATAAAGAAAACTCAGAATTTCGGATTAAAAACAGAACAATTCAAGATTCAATACAATACAATATTTTACGGAAAATAAAGCACAAATATAAACACAAGCAAAACTTAAAGCAGGCAGGCTAGGCAAAACTAAAAGCGGCAAACTACGGTTATTAAGCGGAAAAACGGCAAGCAAATAAAGCGAGTAAGCAAATCTACGGTAAAGCGGTTAAACGGAAAGCGTGCGGCAGGTAAAAAGCTCTATCTACAAAAAGCTACTAGCAAAAGCTCGGTTAGCAATCTATATTTGACCAGGTAGGACAAGATAATTTACAGGCAAAACATATATGTTCGAATGGCGTTCGACAGATTATTTTTAAGACAAATTTAATTCGGAAAAATAAAAATAACTACAAAATGGAATAAACGGATATAACTTGACTGGCTACTCAAGGTGGGAAACGCGTATTCACAAAACTTAAAATATTTTAGTTAAAGCGGCGACGCCCTGATGACAGTGCCAATAGACGATTCCACGTAAATCGGCAGGCCACCAAAATGCCAAGGTTTACGCGGTATTCAAAATCAAAATTTCCGGAGTAAAAATTCGGCGACGCCCTGATGACAGTGCCAAGAGACGATTCCACATAAATCGGCAGGCCACCAAAACGCCAAAGTGTACGCGATACTTAAGAAATGACTTTTTCGGGACCAAAATGCGACAACGCTTTGATGACAGTGCCAATAGACGATTCCACGTAAATCGGCAGGCCACCAAAACGTCGTTGAGTTGCACGCGTAACTTAATAATCCGTTTTACTACTTAAGCCAGACAAGTGTCGACGCCGTCCGGATAATTACTGCCAGTAAGCGGTTCCACGTAAACCGGCAGGTTATCAAGACGTATCACGCGAGAGCACAAGTTGCTCTTGGGCCGGACAAACTACCTCGTGACGTTGTACTGACTTAGGATTAAATCAGCAAAACCTACAACGCGACTTAGAATTAACACGATTCGAACATACACGGAATATAAAATGATTGAAAATAAATCACAGGTCAAATATATATTAACTTAGAAAAATTTCCTTACTCTTTTGCTGACGTCAGAACTCTCTCTTGGCGGTGCTTCGGTGCGGACTTCGGCTCGGTCTGGTGGTCTGGTCTGGATCAGGCGAAGCGCCAACTGAACGTTAAACGGCGGGTGTGTTAGTTTTGTAGCCGGCTTCTGACGTGTACCCCTACCCAACTTGCGTACTGAACGCGAAACTGACTTCAAGCATCGCTCACTTATGTTGGCGCGGTGCAGCTGGTACTGCAGTCGATGCATTTTCTGCATAACGCGTGATCGGAGCTATCTCTGGTTTATTGCATTCGTTGCGGCATAATTTAAAAATGCATAAACGGAAAAGACGCGGTTCAAAATGCTTAATTTGAAGTAAATTAATATTTGTCACATTTTACCTGCCTCTTTTATACATTAAAAATTATATTTTATTTACAAACTAATAATACGTCGGTGCTAAAATTCACTTCGTTACAGTAACTAATGATTTTTGTTTCCAACTCGGTCATTATTTATAATAATTCACGGATTTTAATTATACGGGGGATTATCGAAAATTAATTAATTCATTATTTAACTGCTTGTTTACCAGCAGGTTTTTTTACAACTCAATACTAACTTAACTAAAACAGGACTTACTAAAAAGCGGCGGCAGGGTGTACCCAAGTGACGGTAATATTTAAAGTAAAAACGGACATTACTTGACTGGAAAAATCACTTCGTTACATTACTTTCACAATACTGATTTTCTTGGACTCCCTGTACATAAAATATTATTTCTGTCAATGGCATTTTTATTTATGACCAAAGCAAACATTTTATGAAGAATCAGATATTTCGTAGTATCAAAAATAAAGAAGTTTTCCATCGGAACTATCGAAATAACGGTTTTAGGGTAATGTTGGAAAATACATATTTATACACACTGAAAAGATGTAATTTTTTTCGATTTAAAGTCAATTAAGCAGTGCTTCAATACTAAAGTGTTCAGGGCCTACTAATCTTATTGAAATTTATTCCTTAATAATTTTTGTTAAAATTATACAGAGTTGACTAAAAAATACGATATTTATTGCGACTATTGGGACTAATTGGGACTAATTGGAAATTAATAATTTTAAATTTGAATATTATTACTATCGAAATCATGACTGTTAAGCCATATTGCGTAGGTACTCGATACGGACTACAAACTGGATGCGGAAGGGTTGATCTTTGCTGATGCTACTTTTGTTATAATTTCAAGTCCAAACATACAAGAGTTAAATAGACAATCAATAAAGTTCTAAGCCAATCTGACATACAGGGCGTTTCACTTTTCATGAGTACACCCTCGTATCTGGGAAATTAAAAAATTGATCAATTTTAAATTTAGGTGGAAAGTATATACTCAAAATGTGATTGTTTTGACGCAAATAATTTTGGTATTGCTCATTGGCGTGCGAACGTGTGGAGAAAATTGAGGTCGAATTTTCAATAAAAAACTATTAGTGATTTCATTATAGAAATTTTGATTTTAGATTCTTATTCAGCATCATCAAAAAACCCCCTCAACTCAAATTTGAACAAAATATTTCACGACTTTCCGAGATACGAGCTCGCAATTTTTTTTTAAATAAAATATTTTAAAAACTCAAAAACTGTTGTCTCGTTCCTTTATGTCCTTCAGCCCGTTGAAATGTGTCATATTAATAAATGTTAACTATAATAACGAGAAATTTGTAACAAATAAAACAGCAGAACATGAAAAATACCAATGAAATATTTAGTTCAATCTTGGTGTAAGGAGATTTTTGATGTTGCTGAATACGAATCAAAAAGTTTATTGCGTCAAATCAATCACATTTTGAGTACATATTTCCCACCTAAATTTGAAATGAATCAGTTTTTTAATTCCTGATATACGAGGGTGTACTCATGAAAAGTGAAACACCCTGTATATTGTCATACAAATAGTCACATTATAAATTATTTAAAAGCTATTGCCATTGAATTTCTTAACTGTTCAAGATCAAACAGTAATTAATTCGAACTAGGTAGTCACTCCCTTACACTAAATAGTCGTTATATATTTTTAGATTTAAATTGGAATGAATGTATAAATTCAATTAGAATGAATGTATAATTCTAATTTGCCTTAGCTCAATATACAGTAGCACTGGGTATACACTCATGAATTTAAAAACTGTTCTATTTACTTTTGATTTCTTTATACTCACAAGCTGAATTTGTTGCTGTTGTACATAGACGTCACCAAGGGGGAGCAGGGGGGGCGGTCGCCCCTGGCTTTTGAGATATTGTTAAAATTCACAAATAAATTTTATTGCAATTTTTCAATTATCCATGTATCAAAGGTACCTACCTACAATAAAAAGGCATTTCTAAAAAACTTTCTCTGCCCCACCTAGAAAATTTGGAGGCGACGCCCTTGCTGTTGTGCAAAGTACATAAGTTTTGTATTTGCAATATGTTATGTATCGTATTTTAAAATTCATATTTCGTTAATATGAAATATTAATTAATTAGGTAGTTAATTAATTTATTAATCGGTTTATTGTGTAAACGTGTGTCTATTATGTTATGTATGTGGTGATATTCACGATGTATGACCGATCTATCTATTGCAATTTAGTTGAAGCGAAGAATGGTAGATTTATAAAGAGGCACAATACCGTAACATTACTGGCTGGTAGCAGTAGATGGCGCTTCCGCAACATCTGTTCACAGTCTGTCAGTGTGATTAAAACTGTCACAGTTATATGAAAGACAACGTGGTTTGAAACATTGTGGGGATAACATCATTGTCCGTACGAGGGTGACAATTCTATCTGTCGAAATATATGCTATTTCTGGAGTTCTTCAAGGCTGGAATTTGGGCCCTTTATTTTTTATGTCTTTATAAATGACATTGTATCTAATTTAAATTGTAAATACTTATTGTATGCAGATGACTTAAAGTTTTATGTTATTAGAAATATTGGTGGTTATTTTACCCTACAAAAAAGACTTGAAGAACCTTAATATTTGGTGCATCAAAAATAAATCGCCTTTAAATATTTTAAAGTGCAATGTAATGACATTTTCTAATAAAGCACATACACTAAACTTCGACTATATATTAACGTTGTAATTGCAAGGCCTACTGTTTCTCGAAAGGTATAATATTTGACGGCAAACTCTCCTTCATAAATCATGTTAATAGCATAACATCAGGGAGCATTAAAATGTTGGGCTTTATTATAAGGAACTCCAGTGAGTTTGACAATGTATAGACACTGAAATTGCTTATAACACTTTTGTGTGGCCTAGGCTTGAATATGTAACTAGTACTTGATGTCCTTTGAGACGCAGAAGAAGATGAGAAAAACATAACAAAAAAAGCATCGAAAAAATATAAATATTTTCGATTTTTGATAAAAATGTTCTATCATCCCGACACAGTATTATAGTATAGAAAATGACGTGCAAATTCGACGATGAAAGGTTTCCGTCTAACTGCCGGTAAATCGTCGATACCATTTACAATACAAAAGCTTTTTTTCTCTGAAAATTTTTGGTATGGTGGCGGATTGGGGGGCATTTTTTTTTTTAAATCGAATTATTACCAATATTTTTCCGCATAGGTAGTTAGTAATATGTACTTCACATACCGCAATTACGTAGGCAGGCTAGAAGCTTTATGAATAGATATAGTTTTACAACTGTTTCTGTAATTTTGCAGATAAAAGAAAATCATTTTATAATATTTATTTCGCAGTGATGGTTATTATTAACAGAATTTTTATTATTATAATTATTATTATTATTGAGAATATAGTGTTTATCTACCTCTACTATCTATCTACCGGTAGCTAGTGGGGTTAGAGTGTGCTGTGGTGAGTTTACTTAGTCTCGTTGTCTATCTCCAACTTCTGGGGTCAACTAAACTGCTGGAACTTTGAAACGCATAAAGTAAATTTTTAGTATATATTTGATATATAGTATATATCTCAGAAAATATGAAAGATATTTGAATGCGATTTGAAGTATATTAGGGCCTATTGTCCGGTCATAAGGTAAATCGGTGTGTTTTGGTTTGTAGGAACTCTAATTCTAAAATACAGGGTGGCAAATAAAACATTGCAAATTTTAACAAATATCATTGCGTCACGATTTTTTTCCAAACAATTTTTTTGTTTTTTGGGGGTTTTAGAAGAAGCAGTGGCATAATTATTGTAATCTTTAGGAATTTTTTAATAAAAGTCGTGATTTTAAGGAAATTTCAGTTTACTGAAAAAACTTCATATTGCGATCACCATAATATACTTCAAATCGCATTCTAGCATGAGATATTCTGAGATATTTAACTGCAAATATATACTAAAATTTACTTAATGCCTTTCAAAGTTCCAGCAGTTTATTTATGTGGTGGCTCTTATGTTTTTTTTCTACACAGTGCATTTTTCTAGTATGGAAACTGCAATAGAATTATCTATTTTGCCATATTAGTGTGCCCATCCTTGCCACATTATTAAAAGTATAACGCATCTTCAATGGTTTTGTATTATAGTAATCCATTTTTTAAGTAGTTAAATTGGGGATGTAATATAAAAATAGTAATACCTTCCTACTCATGTATGAGTATTTGAAATTGATATAAAAAATGTCATTAAAATTTTAATATAAGTACAAAATTTTGAGATTTCAATATACTACGTTCTTTTCTTATTTTAACTTATAGATAGAATGCAACATATAAGGCTAAGGGGCTAATTCTCGCGAACGTCTTATATGTAAATTATTTCTTGTCACATTACTGCTCCAATTGCATGCTTAAATGGTTTGATAAATAAACACGGCATCAAATCTACTGGTTAATTCATTGTTTGAATTTCTTATAGCTTATTAAAGATTAATTTGTTGAACATTATAAATAATTTATGTATAAATTAATAAATCGTTTTATACAATCATAATAAACCTAATTTGGTCAAATGAAGGCAAACAATGGTGTAAATATTTTTGACTTAAGCATTAATAAAACAATAAATTTCAGATAATTGAACCTTAAATCTAACACAAATAATTCCTTCATTCGGATAAAAATAATTGAATAATCATTTGGTAAAGTAGATAAATCATTAATTTATAAACCTGACATGATTTTCCATAAAGTGAGGCTCTGTATTTTCAGGAAATTGTGCGATTTGCCCGCCAATCGTAAAATATTGAAATCTCTGAATCTCTGTTGAATGCCTCATTAGATTGTAAAGGATTAAAATTTTTTGGGGCGGCTCTAACTTGCCACAGCATAAAATAATTATTATTGTTGAAATAATAATTCATTCAATCGGAAAAAATTATTTTAGACCGATCATACCAGCACCAGTGCAGATTAACAAGACGTAAATATTAACTTCATATATCGGGCTAAAAAACCACAATAGTAGTTTGTGCAACAAGAGTGGATATGATATTCATATCGCACGAGAAAGAAGTTTGATCTTTCGAGTGCGATATGAGTAGATAGGCAAAGCCGCTCCGGGACCACTTTCGAGGTCGATGGCGTCTGTCCATCCGGAGTGACCATGGAGAGGATGAAGAAGTCTTCGGAGAGGGTCGAGGGTATGTACAAGAAGTAAATCGTCAAAGACCGGAAGGTGGAGGGCGTGGAGAAGTCTTCGAGGGGGTGGTCTTCGGCGAGGGGGTATACAAGAAGTAATCGTCAATGACCAGAAGGTATTGCATCATCGTTAAAGCGTATTGCGCAATATTACGTAATCTTACGCAATATTGCGCAATATCATCAAGTTCTGAGAATGCCTGCGTTCAAGGTTAGCGACTTGTCGAGACTTGTCTGTAGGCGGCTAGATCAAAGGAGTGATTAATGTAGCGTAATCGATATGCACACGTGCGCGTTCAAGGTTATTGCGCAACATCATCAAGTTCTGAGAATGCCTGCGTTCAAGGTTAGCGACTTGTCGAGACTTGTCTGTAGGCGGCTAGATCAAAGGAGTGATTAATGGCGAGTACGTGACTAAAAGAGCAACATCCAGTTCTGAGAATCGTGCGCGTTCAAGGTTATTGCGCAACATCATCCAGTTCTGAGAATGCCTGCGTTCAAGGCTAGCGACTTGTCGAGACTTGTCTGTAGGCGGCTAGATCAAAGGAGTGATGCCGGTGGTGAGTACGTGACTAAAAGAGCAACATCCAATTCTAAGAATGATGGAACACCTGCGTTCAAGGTTAAAGCGCTCTAGTTTTAGAACAAAGAAGTCTTTGATGAAGAAGAGCTGTCAGATATAAGTGATTAATGCTGGTGGTGAATCATAAGTACGTGACTAAAAGAGTAACATTCAGTTCTAAGATGGAACACTTGCGTTCAAGGTTAAAGCGTTCTCACGGTTTTTGCTGACTCGCAATGAAGTATGGAGGGGAGGGGGAAAGGATATAAAAGTCGGCGTATCGTTATTCTAGGCTTAATAGTTCAGCAGTCTCTACACTTCATAGTTCAGCAGTACAATAGTACCATTGGTGTTTAAGTGTGATTATCGCTATTATAATCTTAATAGTTCAGAAGTTAATAAGTCTGTACACTTCATAGTTCAGCAGTACAATACTTTTTGGTGTTTTAGTGTGCGCTATTAATTACAAAGTGAGTACATTTTAATCTTTTTTGTTTAAATTTCAAATCATGAATATATAATATTTTTAGATGGCCAATTTACAAGAACTGAATAAAATTGCGCTTTTAGAAACGAAACCACTCGTTAAGGTGTCCGACTTACCAATAAACAGTCCCCAGCCAATATTATCAGCTCAAGTAGTGACCACAAAATTTGGTGATAGCATATTGATTGAACTGGAGGATAATAAGGCTTTTCTGCCGAAGAGGGTGACACCTTTAATGAGAAACAATTTAGCTGATTTCACCGAAGGCAAACACAGCATTATATTTGGAGGCTTGAAGGACGTTAAGAAGCCGTCTATGGGGATAAGCTTTCAATTTGTGAAAAGTAAGGACAATTAAATTCTTTTATTTTCTTAATTTTTTTATAATTTTAATTTTTTTAATTTTTTTAATTTTTTAATTTTTTTATTATTTTTAAATTTTTTATTTTTTTTTATTAATTTTAATTTTTTTATTTTTTTTATTTTTTTATAAATTTTTAATTTTTTAATTTTTTTAATTTTTTATCAATTTTAATTTTTTAACTTTTTTTATAAAATTTTGATTTTTTTTATTTTTAATTTTTTTATTTTTTTTATTTTTAAATTTTTTGATTTTTTTTATTTTTTATTTTTTTATTTTTTATTTATTTTTTTCTAATGTTTGTATGTTTTTTTTAGCTGAATCATTGCAAGACGGCAGCACTACTAATTAAGATAAAAATACGTAGGGAACAGGATCGATATTGAAAAATCTGTATGTATAAATTTTTCTTAAACATTGTGAAGTGCATTTAAATAAATAAAAATGAGTTCATTAGAAATTGCTAGTCTCAGTGATGAAATTGTGGCGAAATTTAAATCAGTCGAGGTAATTTTAGCTCAAAAAAGAAATTTTACACCGCGGGAGAGAGACACCTGGCTTAAGCAACTAAAGCAGCATATTAGGCTTTTTAATAAGGCGATTCGCGATTCAGATTTAGCCGTAGGTACTCTGAGAAAACTACAAACTAATCTCGGTCATCTTAAACGGTTTAAGAAAGTAATTGAACATTTAAATCGTATTGGGGGAAGAGTAGGAGCCGCGCCAGTGAAAGAAAATCGCAGTGATAGGGTGAAATGGGAAGAGATAATTTCAGTTTTTCAGGGTCGAGTACGTACGGGAATAATAATAAATTTAACACACAAAGATGTTACCCAATTTTTAGATGATGCTTTTTACTTATTTAAAAATAGGGTTATGAATGTATTGAAAAAAATGCGTACTCTTAAAGTGAATACCTGTTTCTGTGGTGAATTTCTGAGAAAATCCGGAGATGTTGAAATCGTTGAACGAAAGTACTTCAACACAAAAAATCAAATAGTCGACGCCGGAACGGACTTGTTACATTTTTTCCAAATTAATATTAAAGATGAAATTCTCAATTCCTTATCTGAATTCTCCGAATCCGGATCTGGCTGGGCCCTAGATAAAATTCTTAGCTTGGAAGTTAACATTAATAAGTTCGAAGTGGGGAATGGTACCGGCTCATCCTACATTAGACTGCCGGAAAAAATTTTAAAAAAACAGGCATGTATTAACGTAAAAAATATGAACGACGAAGCATGCTTTGCCTGGAGCATCGTCAGCGGTCTTTATCCTACGGATGTACATTCAGACAGAACCTCTACATATCCTCATTACACTGAAGTGTTAAATTTAAAAGGAATTGAATTTCCTATGAAAATACCATATATTTCTAAATTTGAAAAGAATAATGCTGATATTTCTGTTAATGTGTTTGTCCTGGAGATGGACTCGAAATTAAATTTTTCAGTAGTCCCCGTTCGCTTGACTAAGCAAAAGCGTGAAAAACACGTAAATTTATTATTAATCCAAGATAAATATTATCCAAAAATATCTGAATTTGATCCGGCACCCAAGTCAGATAACGAGGATGAGGAACAAGATGAAAATATTAAATATCATTACGTGTACATCAAAGATTTATCAAGGCTTTTGAATAGTCAAATTTCTAAACATAAACATAAAGTATTTTTCTGTGATAGGTGTCTCAATTATTTCTCTTCGCAGGTTAAATTAGATGGTCATACGGGGGATTGCGAGAAAGTTAACGAATGTAAAATTGAGTTTCCAAAAGAACTGTACGTTAAGTTTAAAAATTTCGTCTATAAGGAAAAGGTTCATTTTGTGATTTACGCGGATTTCGAATCTTTGCTTGAGCCCTTTAACGATGCGGAAGCTGCAAATAAACAGTCAGAGTACAGAGATCGCTATGGCGCAGAACCAGCAACGAAAAGTTCTCGCTATCAAAAACACAGAGCATACAGTGCCGGGTACTATTTTAAATGTGACTATAATGACGATTGGTCTTTTTTCAAAAGTAATCGTGGAACAGATTGTATGTCTTGGTTTGTGGACGAGTTGAGCGCCATCGCAAAATTCGTTTCTTCCAAATTGAAAAATATCGAACCCATGAATACGGAAGTTAGTTTACAGGATGCGGTCGGTAAGAAATGTCACATTTGCGAGGTAGCGTTCAATGATAAAGATAAAATCGTTCGTGATCATTGTCACCTCACCGGCGATTTCAGGGGGTTTGCGCACAATAAGTGCAATTTAAATTATAGAAAATCCTTCGTAATTCCAGTGGTGTTCCACAACCTGGGGGGCTATGACGCACATTTCGTAATTAAACAGCTCGCCGAAAGATATCACGTCACTCTGCTACCGGTAAATAAGGAAAAATATATTAGTTTTACGGTATACGATGATGAAACTAACTTAAAATTCAGATTCATAGATTCCTTTAGATTTATGGGCTGCTCATTACAAGAGCTAGCTTCCACATTAAAAGCGGAGAATTTCGTAAATCTTAAACGAGAATTTCCGAATTTAGACGAAGAGAAATTGAAATTATTGAAAAAGAAGGGCGTTTTTCCATACGACTACATAGACACAATAGAACGACTTGACGACACCGAATTACCAGACCTGACCAGCTTTCACAATAAACTTAACGATGCAGACATTGACGAGGACGAATACAGACATGCTCAAATCGTTTGGACAAAATTTAACTGTCAAAATTTAGGCGAGTACAGCGATCTGTACATGAAAACTGACATCATGCTGTTAACGTGCGTGTTCGAGACTTTTCGCATCACTTGTCACAAGACATACGGTCTGGATCCCGCCCACTATTACACTATTCCGGGCTACACGTGGGACTGTATGCTCAAATATACGGGGTGTAAACTCGAAACACTTCAAGACGTAGATATGCTGATGTTCTTCGAACGTGGCATTCGTGGTGGCGTAAGTCAATGCTGTAATCGGTATGGTGAGGCTAACAATAAGTACTCGGAACAATATGACAACACCAAACCATCAACGTATCTGATTTATTATGATGTAAATAACTTATATGGCTGGGCTATGAATCAACCCCTTCCATATGGCAGCTTCGAATGGACCGATACAAACATTGACGTCACCACGGTACCCGATGATGCCGAAATCGGTTACGTTCTTGATGTGGATCTCGAGTATCCGGATGATCTACACGATTTACACAAAGATTTACCCTTTTGCGCAGAACATCGAACGGCTCCAAATTCCAAATTTTCCAAATTAATGACCACCCTGTACACTAAGCAAAATTATGTTTTACATTACAGAAATTTAAAGCAGGTCTTGCAGCACGGATTGCGTTTAGTTCGCATCCATAAAGTGCTGAAATTCAAACAGTCTACTTGGCTAAAATCGTACATAGAGCTAAACACATCGTTAAGAGCGCAAGCAAAGTCCGAATTTGAGAAAACAAATTACAAACTGATGAACAACGCAGTGTTTGGGAAAACAATGCAGAATGTGCGGAAACACCGTATAGTAAAACTGGTTAGGAAGTGGGAGGGGCGTTACGGGGCGAAAAATTTAATTTCCAGTCCAAATTTTGATAGTAGATCCGTTTTTAGTGATACGCTAATGGCTATCGAACTTAGAAAAAATCGCATTGTATTCGATAAACCCCTATACATAGGAATGGCAATTTTAGATATTTCAAAAACTTGCGTGTATGAATTCCATTACGACTACATGTTAACTAAATTCCCGGTGGAAAATTGTAAACTGTTATACACCGATACAGATAGTTTGGTCTACGAACTTCAGTGTGATGACGTGTACGAAGAGGTCATCAAAAAAGACATTCAAAGATTCGATACCAGCGACTATCCCCCCGATAATCGTTGGGATATCCCGTTAGTGAACAAAAAAATCCCCGGTCTTATGAAGGATGAGAATAACGGTAAATTGATGACTCATTTTATCGGGTTACGCTCCAAACAATATACGTATAAGGTGGCGCAAGGTAAAGTGGTGAAAAAATCCAAAGGCGTAAAGACTAACGTCGTTAAGAGAAAAATTACTTTTGAGGATTATTTACGGTGTTTAGAGAAATTTTTGAAAAATCCTACTCGAGACGTAGGGCTATTGCACAATACTCAGCGTTGTATACAATCTAGATTGCATGATGTGTACAGCATTGAGCAAACGAAAATCTCGTTAAACCCCTTCGATGATAAACGTAAATTACTTTCCGAGACTCATGACACTCTCCCGTGGGGTCATTATTCAATTATTATACCTGATGATAATACCTAAGATTTCAATATCGATCATTTTATGTATTCTTTTTTTATAATATATGTAATCAATGTATAAATGTAATCGATATATATGTAATTAATCATTTTTTATTATTACTGTATTTTTCTTTTATTTCAATATATTATGTATTTAAAACATCATGATTTTATTTATTCCATATACCTAACCTAGAAATAAAAAAACGTATTATTAATATTTCTTTATTCAATCATTTTTTTATAAGAAACATTTTTCTATCTAAATCATTTAGAACTTTATTCAAATTATAAGCTAAGCATTCACGAATACAGTATGTGTGAATGTTACAAGGATATATTTCACTTAATTTTAATAGTACATTATAAGAGGATAATTCATATTGAGATTCACTTAATATGTTATTTGTGACATTTAAAAAGTTATCATAGAACTCTGGAAAACTTAAACTATGCAGCAAATCCATATGAGATGATACGAGTTTGTTAATATTTATAATATCGTATACAGTGTTTCTTGAAAAATAAAATAAACTTGAAACTCCAGCGGCAGACAATTTTAACATCTTGTTCCCGATAAAAGGAGCCTTTATTAGGGCATAACCAGAGAAATGAATTTCTTCCTCCACTTCTTCTTCTTCATCATCTTTGATCTCATCATTAAAATAATCAGAGGTAAATTGTTGAAGGTAAGTAATAAAATCGTTCCAGTCTTCTCTTATGAAGGAAATATTATCTGGTTTCGTGAATATAGGATGTGATACGTTCAGCAATATTCGTACAGCAGGAACATAACCTCTTGCAGGAGAAAGTCCAGTAATTATTTTATAATTAGAGTCTTTAACGTAAAACACATTTTCACAAATATATCGTTCTTCAGTAAGTATAGCGTCTTGATAAATATCACTAACTCGATCAATTTCACTCCAATAACCGGAGGAATCTTCAGAGGAAAATGAAGGACTAGCAGCAGCAGGTGATTCCATTGCACTCAAAGACTAACAGACAACTAAGCTTTCAAATCATAATCTGTCTGTTTATGCATTAGGTAGTGGGAGGGAGGGAGGGTACTAATTTAAAAAGGCCCCCAAGTTTCATAAATGTGTGCTATTATCTCATAAGATATAATGTAAATTCGCACTTCTCATGGGGGTATGACACATTTTCTCATAAGAACACACACATGCAGGTTAAAGAATGTTATCTGAATCAATCCAGCTGTTGTGCGTGGAATCAAAGCCCAGCCATTTCACGTAAGACTTCTCGCCTCGCTTACGTAACACCTTTTCCACGAGGTACACATCGGGTGTTTTCGTTTTTTGCAGCTCCTCTTCGTAGAACCCCCCTCTTATAGGTCTACCTTGCATATCTTCAAGTAAATAGGTTGTAGGATTGGTGATTCGAACCTCGGATATTTTAAATAACTCTGTACTCCAGTTTGGTGTGTATCCTTTGCTAAACACATGCTTACTCTTACTGACTCGCACAATATCGCCCACCTTGTAGCGTCGCGATGCTGCTATCTTTATGTGATTGTAAACTGAACGTAAAATTTGCTTTTCATTCTTCGCGTTCACATCCACCGGCTTTACCCCGATAGTCCTATGTTTTCGGTTATTATACTCTTTAACAATGTGGGGAAGCACCTCCACCCATCGGTATGAGCCGTTTAAACTGAAATACTTGTACAAGCGCTCCTTTATCGTTCTAATAACACGTTCAACTATGGCGGCTTTCTTAACAGTATATGTGCTGTAGTGGTTAACCTTAAATTGTTTCATCAAGCGTTGAAAGTGTACATTATAAAATTCCGTACCCTGATCTGTATTTAAATGATTACAAGATCTCTTGCTCTCCCTGAAGACGTTCTCCATAGCCTGAGTGACTTCGGGTCCGCTCTTATTTTTTATCGGCTTAACCCATAGGAACTTGGAAAAACAATCAATTACCATCAGAATGTATCTAAAATTATTGTTATCCTTGGAGTAGTTCCCCATCTCAGCCAAATCTGCCTGCCACAAGTCATCTATTCCCTTTATGACTATGCGCCTGCGCCGCTTAATATTTCTACGGGCGGGTTTATGCAGCTCATTAACCAATTGAATTTTTTCTTTAGAATTAGACATAACAGATCGATGGTATCAAATTAAATGAACATATATGTCAGACTTTTATAATTTATACTCTTTTGCTCGCTTTTAATTTATTAACCGCCATCTCGACAGTTTTCACTGTGTTAGACAGAGAGGTGAGATTCGCTTGCATTAGAACAATTACTTCATCATTTAATTTTTTTATAGATTTTCTAAGGTCTTGTATGGAGCCTCTCTGTTTATCTAAACGAGTGGAAGTATCCCTTTGGTAATTGTTCGAGTTCGTCGCTAGAGCCGTAGCAATGGCAGTCACATTATCATCCATGTACTTTTTATTGACAGCATCGCCATCTTCAGTGGGCGGTTGAACATTACACAATTTCAATTTTTCCACATCAATGTTTCCATCTTTGGTGAAATTAAAACCTCGACCTTGTGGTAATAGACTGATGTTCTTGCTAACGCCACCTCGTGCTGAACGACCGAACTTATCGAGACTCATTGCGAATATGAAGTGTGTGTAGAGAGCTGTTACATACTAATATATAATTCCTGCTTCTTTCAATTCATTTAAAATAGCCAAGATTTCGTTGTCGTGGGAATCAGTATTTCCTGCCGCCTTGGATGCATTTAAAAGTCTTAGCCTGTCCACTAATTCGTTTATATCGTCCCAGAAGACGTATTCTACCGGTTTTTCATTGTAAACCATATTCATACCCTGTCCACTACTATGAGGTTGAGTATGTTTTATTTTGGGAGTGCCATCGCCACTATTGTTTTTTTTAAATAATGGTTTTATCACTTTAGTATATTTATGTGATCGAGTGCCATTTAATTGACTTGCAGGATCATAATTTCGTTTATGTGCGTTAGAGGTTTCCAGAATTTCCTTGTAATCAGCTAAGTCCTGTTCGCTGTAACCTTGAGGCTTCTTCATAAATAGCAGTTCATATAAGCCTTGTCTTCCAGCAAACATTTTATCGCCGATACTTAAGCCGGCATTAGAACCGATATTTAGTTCCATAGATCCGATGTATAATTTATTCATTTCGTCATTAAATCTCACGCCATAGGTTTCATCGTAATCCTTACTTTTATCATAGAGACCTGTTAAATATTGCTTAGCTAACGTAGGATACTGTTCAGCGGCGGAGGCATCAGGGTCAATCGTACTACTTGAATCTTCAAATATTTCATCATCTTCTTCTTCTTCTTCCACTTCTTCTTTCACTTTTATTTTTTTCTTTATTTCAGATTTAATGGTATTCTCTACTTTTGGAGTCTGCTTCTGCTTGGGTGAATTCTTAACAGCACCGAGTTCTCGTAATGGTTCAATGACCGGTTTCAATAAACGTCTAATTGTATCGTCCTCCTCAGCTCTACCTAATTTTAAAGCCAAGTACTTCCTTCGAATAGAATCTGAAGCTTTTTTTATCTTCTTCTTGAGCGCCAAGTCTTTCGCCAAGTCATAGACCTTCTCCCTAGGTGGTTTATATGCCGCGAGAGTAAATTTTTTAGTAACCTTCATTGTTAAACAGGTAAACAGGTATGTTAAACAGGTAAGCAGGTATTTTAAACAGGTAAACAGCTATTTTAAACAGGTCTGTAAACAGATACAGGGTTTCTCAAAACAGATAACCTGTTTTTCAAAACAGGTCTGTTCAGTTTGAGCGTCTAACTGATAATGCTTGGTGTTATTGAAATCTCATATACTTATATACTGATCAAAGCCTTTTCTATAGCGTCCTTTATGTAATTCAAAATCCTTTACGATAACCAGCACTCCGAATTTATCGTTCCAGCATTCTCTGCATAAATGTTCAAATTGTTCAAAGCTCATATCGGGAGTCACGTGATCGTCAAACACATGACGTAAATTCATTTTATCCTGTTTAAATAATATTAGGCAGTTACAGTTATCTCGAATGAGATGTTTCGGTATATGGGTGTAAGTCTGACAGAGATAGAAACAATCTACAAGCTTATGTCTCCCCATGGAGAAAAAGGCGCGTATCTTGTCTTGCTTGTCACATGCTACGTCATCAAATATAAATATGGAATTCGTTTTAGCTTCCGAAGGATCGATGATGTTTTCGTTGGAGGTGTATGGAAAGTAGCCTACGCCTTTTACCTTCTTCAGCACATCTTCCAATAATTTATATTTAGGTTGATACAGGGACTTGGAGTACACGTACACATTCTCAAACCATAGACCGTTAGAGTCGAATAATAGACTTAGTAGAATATTTGTCTTCCCCGCTCCACTAGGTCCACATACGATCGTTCTTAAAGCGCTAGGAAATAACTCTCCATGTTTATTAACACATCCTTCTACAGAACGATCAGAAGTTAATAAATCTAAATTCTCCACGGGTAGAGACGTCTTTTGTCTTTGAACGCGCATCATGAACTCTAAACTTTTCACTCTGTACATTCCTATATATAGAAGTTTCGATCTCTTACATCATCAGTTCTAGTTTAGATGACGTCGAGGAAACACGGTAGAGGTGTAGTTAACAGTCTTATCAACAAGCTACCTTTCGAACTGCATTTACCTGGTTATCAGTACTGCGGACCCGGCACAAAGTTACGTAAACGTCTAGCTCGAGGGGATCCAGGTGTTAACCCTTTGGATCAAGCGTGCCGTGAACACGATATTGCTTATAGCGAAAACGCGAACTTGGACGACAGACATAAAGCCGATTACATACTGGAACAAAGAGCTTGGGAACGCGTTAAATCTAAAGACGCCAGATTAGGTGAAAAAGCAGCAGCTTGGGCTGTCACAAACGCCATGAAGGTTAAACGTAAATTAGGTATGGGTGTAGCAGGAGGCTGTAATAAACGGAAAGGAAAGAAGAAAATTCCCTTCCGTAAGGCCATCCTATCGAACATTGTGAAAGCGTTGAAAAAGCACGCAAGTCATGATGTGAAAAAGGATATGGCTATCGGTGTTAAAACGGCGCGAATTGCCATCAGGAAAGCAGGTGGAAGGAAGAAAATCACTGTTCCCCGTATTCTACCGCTACCGAAGACCGGAGGCTTCTTACCTCTAATACCGATCTTTGCAGGTCTCTCAGCTCTTGGAGCTCTGTCAGGTGGCGCTGCGGCCATTGCTAAAACTGTTATAGACGCTAAGAATGCTAGGAAAACATTGGAAGAAGCTCACCGCCACAATAGAGCCGTGGAGGATGTGGCTTTGGGTAAAAAAGGTTCCGGACTGTACATGAAACCCTATAAGAAAGGATACGGTTTATATTTGACAAAAAACTACCATTGAAGCTACCCGATAGAGCGCTCTCTGACCTCGACATCTTAAAGTATGCGAAAAAGTTAAAAATTCCCCATTTCAGAGGCGTCTATATGAGAGACTCTTTACCTTCACATCCACTTAAAGGAAACGAGAGCGCCATCATTAACTTGGACAGCGTAAAGGGGGCTGGAACTCATTGGGTAGCATATAAGAAAACAGGCGATTCCGTAGTATATTTCGACAGCTTTGGATCTCTGAAACCTCCAATGGAATTAGTTCGATACTTTGGCGGGAAATTTAAAATTAAATATAATCCCGATGCATATCAAACATATAACACGGTAAATTGTGGACATTTATGTTTGCAATTTCTCTATAAAAATAATAAACACGCGTGATGTGTAATCAGTATGTCATCGAACACTTTCCAGTTAAGTGGTCGCAAGTCTGTTCTCTCCGTAGACTTTTATAATCCCATAGAACTAGATCCCCGATACGATTATTCGATAGCGTTGACCGGTCTCGACACCTATAATACGATACCTAACATCGAAGAAGGTGTGAATAACAAGTTTTATTATTGGGAGCTAGGCGGTGATAGAAGTCTCAAAGAAAGCGTCATAACTATACCTACAGGATCTTATGAAATAAGTGACATTGAATCCTATCTGCAAAAGAGATTACTAGTAGGTAGCGGCGTAACATCACAGCAGCAGGCTGACGAATACTTCTCGCTGAAACCTAACAATAATACGCTCAAGTGTGAAATTAAAAGTAAACACGAAATTAACTTTAATCACAAGGATAGCTTGGCCACCCTGTTGGGTTACAGTGCCAGCAGAACATTAAAACCGGATACATTATATGAGTCTGATTTACCTGTTAATATAGTCAGAGTTATAACGATCCACGTGGACTGTAACATTACTGTAGGAGCATATTCCAATAATAGCCCTACACATACGATTTTTGAATGCGGTTTGAATGTTGATCCCGGATACGCTATAAACATTGAACCTAGGAATTTAACTTATCTACCTGTAAACCCCAGCATTCGAGAGATACAGAATATCACTTTGAAAATACTCGATCAAAATTCTGAGCTTGTTAATCTGCGAGGAGAGAAGTTGATTGTGAGGTTAGAACTTAAAAGAACATGAGATTAATATTTAACCGTAGTAAACCTAATATATACGGAGGAAGTTTACATCATCCTCATTCTGTATCTAATCGTACAAGTGCAAGGTCACCACCACCACCACCGTCATCAGAACCTACCAAGTTAACTTATTCAAATTATTTATATTTATTATCTTTGGGTTATCATGTTAGAAGAACTGCAGCTGTTCCAAGACCCCCACTACGACGATTCAATTGAACGAGTCGAAGTTCGAACGTACCATCCGTACGTTAAAGCCTATGGGAATAATGATGAAATTGAAATTGCCATTTATCAGCATGACGCTTTGATTGAAATAGGTGAGGGGGCGCTATCAATCGAGGGAACTTTAAAGAAAAATGCTACTGGTACGGGCACCGTTGAATTCACCAATAACGCGGGCGCCTTTTTATTTGATTCCATAAGTTATGAATTAAATGGCATGGAAATAGATAAAGTACGCGATCCTGGAATTGTGAGCACGATAAAAAGTTATATATGTTATGAAAAAGATGATTTTTCTCATAGCATCGCAGGTTGGAATTATCCTAGCGGTAGCCTGATTACATATGACGCTACAAATTTCACCTTTTTCTTAAGAATACCCTTGAGACATTTACTGGGATTCTTTTACGATTACAGGAGATACGTTTTCGGTAAACAGGTTCTACGTTTGATACGGGCTCGTAGCGATAATAATTGTTTTAAAGTATCTGAAGATGATACAGTTGGCGAACTAACCATCACCAATATTGAATTAAAAGTGAAACATGTGTATTTGAACGATATTCCAAAACTGAATTTTCTAGCTAAAGTTAATGCCGATACGCCAATCATATTAACGTATAGACAATATGAAATTCATGAGATACCCTCCCTAGTGGCAGGTGCTACAAAAGAAATTATAGTTGTTAAAAATGGCACTCAAAGCCCCCAAGCTGCCATCCTTGCTCTACAAACCGATAAGAAAGATGCCAAGACGAAGGACTCTACGCAATTCGATAATATTGATATATTTAATGTGAAATTATTGCTAAACAATGATCGTTACCCTCACGAAGATATGAGGTTGGACTTTAAGGCTAAAAAATACTCTGAGGCCTATCATATGTATACTGATTTTACCAAATCGTTCGCTTCAAATAATAAACCTATGCTAGATTTTGCCGCTTTCAAGAATCACACGCTATTCGTTATAGACTGCTCGAAGAGGAGGGCTCCTGTTAAACCTTCGATTGTAGACATAAAAATGGAAATTGAAAGTTTGACCCCCTTCCCCCCAAATACCAAGGCCTACTGCATTCTCATACACGACCGCGTTTTGGAGTATTTACCTCTCAGTGGAGTTATAAGAAACATTATGTAATGTAGAAATAATTTAGTATGCGAAGAACTATCGAAGAGTAAACATGAAATTGATTGTCGTAGATATTCAAGGCTTTAACCTGCCCGAATTCTATCCTAAGGAAATCTCGTTTGTTAGTGGAGACCAGCATGCCCATTATTTACTTAAGCCTCTCATACCGTACGATTCTTTAAGTTATGACCTGAAGAAGCAAATAAATTACTTGGAATTACATCATCATGGATTGAGGTATAGTGGTGGCTACGTAAGCGATAATGACCTAAATGAAATATTACGTAATCATCTACTTAATGGAGCTACTACTACTGTGTACGTAAAAGGTTATCAGAAAAAAGAATTTCTGGAAAAACGTTTACATGCATTGGGATAAACTGTGCCATCTATCATCAATGTGGAACAGCTGCTTAATGAAGAGGTTCCAAAGTTCACTAAAGATTTACCTTATTGTTTAAATCATTGTAATAATAATAATAAAATATGTAGCTTAAGAAATGTATTTACCCTTTATAATTGGTTATATTCTAGTTTACCTAAATAAATATGTATTTTATTAATGTTTTTTTTTATTCATCCCCTTCCCCCACCTCTTTTGCTATTATCCTCTATGCACAAGCACCAGTTACTCATTATCCAGTTAGACGTTATAAGAGTAAGATGTCATCATCATCATTTAACTTCATGTTAGAAGATCATTTATTTAAATTGCACGAGTTGAAAAAACTAATAAACTTGTATGCAGAGAAACAGCGTATGTTTTCACAGTTTCAAAAATTAAGTGTCATCGCTGGCAGTGGTGTATTCAGCGATAGAAGACGGTGTGGAACATTTTCACGTGCCACAGCAGCAAGAAGAATTGCTCTCTGAAAACAAAATGCAGTCTCCAGTATTTTTATCTTGTGGTCATATCGCTAATTCTATAAACAGTCTTTGTAAAGTTTGCGAGATTCGTAAAAAGTGTAAAGTTTGCTACAAAAATGATTGTGATATGATATTCGTACCGTGTGGACATATTGCGATATGCGCAGACTGTAGTTTTTCTCAGAAAACATGCGTAATATGTCGAATACGTTTACATGCTGCAGTTCGTATAAATAATCCATGAAAAAAAAAAAGAAATGGAAACTGCTGCTGCTAAAAAGAGGGTGAGATTTGACGATAAGATTCAAGTTAGGTACATCATACATTGGTCTTATGCGTACAGAATGTCCAGAAATGGTCAATGTTGGATTGAGGCATCGGTCGATCGTCAAAGATTTCAACGAAGAATTTCCAATTTAATCCCCGTAATTGTGCCAGTACTACTACTTAGAATATCAGACAATAAATAGACATTATTTGAGGATAAATCTCATTAGTGTATCAGCAATCATCATGGCGGCGGCGGCGGCGGCGGTGGTTACATACTTTATTCTTTTACATGCTGTTACATCCTACCCCACTTTTAATGGGACTCAAGAACACGAAGACATAAGCGGCAACAGCGATCCAATTTTACAATTACTATGCTACATTACTCTGTGTATTTCGATTTTATTGTTAAAGTGTATAGTTAGAATTATTATAAGAAAAAAATGTATCATATCGATGAATTAATTATTATTGATTATTAAATATTTTTTTGCCAAATTAACATTTGTTTTATTTATGTGGAGTATGAATTCAGACGTAAAAAAGGATCGTTTATGTTATGAACGTGCTCAATTGCCTTTTATTATTTTGCTGACAGTCTGATTTAAAAAGTAACAGAACTTGCTAGTCTGATACACGTTGGCAAAAAGGGATATTGTTTATTTTTTTAGTGTTTCGTTAATGTGCATTAAAAGATTTTCGTTTTTTCGGCGGAGGGGTTTATGGGTATACGCTTTTATTTAATTGTCATTCAGCCACTGTGAGTCGTGAACATAACTTGATCATGTGCGAGTACCAGTACACCCCGCCCCAGTATCTGGAGGCTTATCTTAGAGAAAAGTGAGTACATTTTAATCTTTTTATTTCTGTGCTTAGTTTTTTTAAATTGGATTTATTTTTTTTTTCATAGTTTCGTAAGCATTGGTTTAGGCGACAGTTCTTCTCCTCCTCCAAACGGTTACGACGACGAACGGGTCTCAACATCTAGTTGTGACAAAAACCCGTTCATGAAATGGCCACACCGATGGGTGTCGTCGTCCCCCCAGATGCAAATATGGTAATTATTATAGAAAAATTTTAACATAAATAAATACTGATATTTCTCTTTGTTACAGTTTTACGAATATAAAGTCAGAATTAGAGAGTGAGGAGGAGGAGGATCGCGTGATGTCTTCACCGCTCTCATATCACCCGCAGCCCATGACGTCGTTCATGGTGCCTCCACCCCCTATGACATCGCCCATGATGACGCCACCCCCTATGACGTCGTTCATAATGCCTCCACCCGCTATGACGTCGTTCATGGTGCCTCCACCCGCTATGACATCGCCCCTGATGCCTCCACCCGCTATGACATCGCCACCCCCTATGACATCGCCCATGATCCCGCCACCCCCTTCACCATCACCTCCACCACGACTATCACCTCAAATTGTGATGGAGGTGTTGAGATTCTCAGCAGTAAGTAAAGTAAATATAATTTTTATACATACATCATGTATTTTCTTTTGTTACAGAATGAATATGATGTCATCACACCCCTGGAGGAATCTGTCATATATTTTAATTAGTATTTTAATTAGTATTATATTTTTATTTCTATTAATATATTATTTTAAATATGTTGTTCTCTTTTATTTAAAAATCTCTTTACGCCTTTATGCATTCCCAAAAATCGAAAATTTAAAAAAAGATTAAAAAAGATTTTTGAAAAAAAAATAAAAATAAAAAAATTAAAAAATTAAAAAATTAAAAAAATAAAAAAATAAAAAAATTAAAAAATAAAAAAAAATTTTGAAAAAAAAAATTTGAAAAAAAAAAAATTTGAAAAAATAAAAACTTTATATTTATTCATTTACATCGCTATCATCTTCGTCATAAATATCAAATTGAATAATATATTTTACAGGTAAATACAGTTTAATTTTAAATAGAAATGTTTTCATGTCGGCTGCAATCATTTCTCTACAAAATCGTTGAATGCTAACGTTCCCCTCGAGAAATTTGTGACACAATTCCAGAGCTCCATTGTACTTCTGAATCTGTTTTTCACATTCTTTATTACGAATTTCATCGTCTTGGATGGACTGGAAATCGTACACATTATCGTGGCGCTCGCTAAATATTAGCGGTGAAATTTCATCACATAAACAGCTTTGCTCCAATTCTGTTCACTATAAAACATCCACATTTTTCTGTTTATTATTATTATTATTATTTTATTAGGAGAGAGCACACTGTAATGTAACGAGACAGTTCTAACACTAAATGTTAAAGACTAAGAATTAAAAAAAGACGAGCGCTTTAATCTTGAACGCAGGATGACTCATCGATTATATCCTTTCCCCCTCCCCCCATACTTCATTGCGAGTCAGCAAAAACGGAACCGTGAGAACGCTTTAACCTTGAACGCTAGCGGTCGGGGTCGGAAGCCATTAATCACACACCATCAAAGACTTCTTTGTTCTAGAGCGCTTTAACCTTGAACGCAGGTGTTCCATCATTCTTAGAATTGGATGTTGCTCTTTTAGTCACGTACTCGCCATTAATCACTCCTTTGATCTAACCGCCTACAGACAAGTCTCGACAAGTCGCTAGAGCGCTTTAACTTGAACGCAGCCATTCTCAGAACTAAATGATGTTGCGCAATAACCTTGAACGCGCACGTGTGCATATCGATTACGCCACATTAATCACTCCTTTGATCTAGCCGCCTACAGACAAGTCTCGACAAGTCGCTAACCTTGAACGCAGGCATTCTCAGAACTTGATGATATTGCGCAATATTGCGTAAGATTACGTAATATTGCGCAATACGCTTTAACGATGATGCAATACCTTCTGGTCATTGACGATTACTTCTTGTATACCCCCTCGCCGAAGACCACCCCCTCGAAGACTTCTTCGCCCTCCACCTTCCGGTCTTTGACGATTTACTTCTTGTACATACCCTCGACCCTCTCCGAAGACTTCTTCATCCTCTCCATGGTCACTCCGGATGGACAGACGCCATCGACCTCGAAAGTGGTCCCGGAGCGGCTTTGCCTATCTACTGATATGGATAATCTGCTCGAGTTGTACAGTATACCTTTTCTATGACCAGTTTAAAAGAAAAACTACAAAATTTAAAAAAATGTATTTAACATTAAGTATAATTATTTTTTTATAAGTAGATGTTGATGATAATATGGAGATTAAGGAACGAACTTTTCAGAGACCCGAGAGTAAAGACGGATGTAGCCTCTCCTGAAAGTCTGGTCGAAAAAAATCCTCCGGTTAAAGGAGCTACGGCCCCCTGAAGAATACCGTTTTTCATCAAAATCGACCTTTAATTAATTAATTACGTACAGACTAGTTCCATATCTTTTGACCATTACCTACAGTCTTTTTGATTGGAGATATGAAAAAAATGTAGACACAAAAATTGTAGAGTTTTGTGTTAGATATGTTAGATAGATTGCTGAAAAAATATAAAACAAAATAGTATCGGAAAGTAGGAAAGAGACACAACTTATATTTTTTAAATGGAACACCCTGTATATTTTTGCATATTTTGAAAGACCATTTTTAGCGGATCTAGAAATATATAATTTGGCATTTCCTCGAGTTGTTTTTAAAACACTATTTTTTTTTGTACAACAGTTAGCGTTGCCAAGAAAAAAAATTGACAAAGTATTTCTGATAATTTTTGACAGTTTACCACCAGATTTCTATGCAAAATCCCAAATACTTTAAAATCAGTTATTCAGATGTGGAAAAACATATTTTTATTTGTCATTCATCAATTTTGACACCGACCTAGAACTTATTTACACCTACTTAGAAATATGAAAAAAGTATAAAAAGAAAAATTGTAGATTTTAATGTGAAATATATTTTTTATATTTATTGGTGTAATAGGAAATAATACAAAGGAACATCAGAAAGTAAACTGACAGTAATTATCAGAAACGTTTTCTAATTTTTTTTTTTTCATGGCAACCTATTTTCCATGCGGTAATCTTTTGCATAATATATCCAAAATGGATGGAACAAATGATAACACATTACCTATATATTTTTGAAATGAGCCAAAAATGGTCTTTCAAAATATTCAAAAATATACAGGGTATTCCATTTAAAAAAGCAAAGCGGTGCTATTTTGTTTTATATTTTTTCGGCAAAAGATCACACCAAAATCTACAATTCTGTCTCTACACTTTTTCATATCTCTAATCATAAAGGCTGTACGTAAGGGTCAAAATATATGGAACTACCCTGTACATACCTATTCTGCCTATTTGAATATTGTTTGTGTTCTTTTACTGCCAATAAAATTTTATTATTATTTTATATAAATCCTACATGTAGTTCTCGAAAAATTAAACTTCCTGTATGCCGAAATATTTATTATTAGCAATAGCTAATATTTTCAGGTAACTTATTTCTCCACTTGGACATATGTCACGTCACGTGTCATGTTATTTTATCCCTGCAGGAAGCAGGAAAGTAAATAGTGTATGAATCCAAAGGGATAACTGCAATTAAAACGAAAGCCGTGATCACGTACTACAGGCTTTCGTAAGTAATTTTCGTGTGAAACAAAAGTGAAGTGTGTTTGTATAGCAGTGGCGTGAGTGGCTCTAGGGGACAGGGAACAGGGCGGCACTTAGCGAAATGACTTTGACGTCTTTTAACAACAATAACTGACACGAAACATTCTGCCATTTAACACTTTACTTCTTCCTTCTAATGCTCCTCTCATATCCTGTTTACGGAGTGCTCAATGTACTTTCCACCAAGAGTTAGGCTTTGTAAACATAGGTTGCGTCGTCAAGATTCCAGTCAGGATACACTGTGTACACCGACTGCGCCAGGGGATGTGCTTCTTGTTGTCCTCCATTATTATACTTGTTATGTGCTACTTTATTTTAATATGAACATGCCTTGTTACAGATAAACATTGGACCTAATTTATTAAAGGTAAACTTAACGTACACCTGCCAAGTAAGCATGCCTGCAATTACTTATTAATTCATTGTAAAATTAAAACAATAAGTAATCGCTAGTTTGTAATATATACAGGGTTTTCTCAATAGTGGAATTTTATTTTTAGTACCTGTATGAGTTAATGAATTAATTAAATTTCATTCCTTGTCCTAATTCAGCAATTCCTGAAAAGAAAAATTTTTAGTATATAAGAATAATAATTATAATACATGTGTTTAAAACTAATTCATTCTGAATTACATCAATTAAGACACATTAAAAGTGGAAATAAAGGTAATTAAAGAAACCTACCTGCTCAAATAAGAAAATATATATTGTGATCGTGGATCTGGTTATTGTTCTTTTGCTCTTTGTGGATAAAATAAATATAATAATAATAATAATCTTTATTTCTCACTCACTTTATGTTACAAAAACAGATACAGCCTTTAATAACACAAGTAACTGATAGAAAGCGTCAGTAAAAGCAAACACATAAGATATATATAAATAAATAAAAGATATGTATAATACAGTTAGGTATATCAACATTAACGTAGTTACCGACACACACACAAAAGTGTAAAAACTAATACAAAAAATTATATATATATATAAAAAAAAAAAAATTTGATAAAAAATGTTATGAAACCAATAACGGCATTACACAAAAAATTCCTCCAGGGAGTGGCAATTTTTTCCTAATAATAATTTTTTTACGTTTCTCTTAAAAATGTTAATGTTCGCAGATTCTTTAATTGGATCTGGTAAAAAATTGAAAAATTAGCCATTATACAGAGTGCCTTTTTGATAAAGAGCTGTGGTATGATGATCTAGATTTAGGTTATTTCTAAATCTAGTCAAATGATTGTGGTTTACTTGGTTACGCTGTAAAACATGTTTATATTGTGTATATACAAAACAACAGATTTCATAAATATACACATTATATACAGTTAAAATGTTTAATTTCTTAAAATAATCTCTGCAAGATTCCCTACCAGATAACACTTCTAAGATTCTAATAGCATATTTTTGTAAAATAAAAACCCGTTGCCCCAGTTAAGAATTCCGTATCTAATATTATTGGAAAGCTCGCGCGAGTAGAAATCTTGATGGAAAACTTTTGTGTAGGTATTCACTAACCTTTAAATGTATTTGAATATGAATAATATATTCTTTATTAAGAAAATTTGATTAAGGTGGTGTTATGGAAATATGATAATAATCACTATTTAGTATGAAAAGAAAAGTATCACTTTCAGTTTGATAAGGTTAGAACATAGCATTGTTATACTCATAATATAAATAGCTTATCTATCTACATTTCATTCTGAAGTTATAGTTGCACAATATATGATCCTGGAAAAACTGGAATCTTTGATATTTCCCAAACACCAAAACACTAAAACTACACTTGACGCAAGTTTCGTTTAGAGACGATTGAATATAAGATAATAAATAAAGTGGCAGTTGTTTCTGAAGTGAACCCTCAAAGGAATTACCAATATTACCATTTGAAAATCACTTCCGGTTTTTCTGGAAGTGGACCCATGTCGAGAATGTTAAATAGAACTGTGTATTTTTTTTAACCACTCTATATGGCCTAAAATTCTCTTTTCACTAGTAATCTCCCTAGTGAATTATTACCGAAAATTTTCCGATTGCACAAATTTTCTTAGAAAATCACGAGAAAAATTTCCGGTTATTAATTCAAGCACCTGGGGGATTTGGTAAGAAAATTTCACACCTAAATTAAATGAAAAAATAAATGAGGTTAGAAAATTCGAAACGGTCAATTTTATGGTAGAAGTCAAAATCATCGCTTTTCGTTCGCTCCTCCTGGTCCGAAAATCGCTGCGAGACCGTGCGATTTGCGATGTAGTTCCAAGTTGGACTCTTTACCTTGGATTTCTTACCAGAACGACGATCTGGCGGCGGTATCTGTTCGGAAATAGCGTTTGAAGAGTAAATGTCAAATATGATCATATTTCAATAATTTGACAGAAACATTTCCAGTGTACCTAGGGTACACAGGACGAAAAAAATTCCCGGAAATCTTCCCGATGCCAATGGTAACGATATAAAATTAAAGCTTCTGATCGGCTGTAAAATATAGGTGTGGAATTTTCAATGATCACAAGTTGCAATTTGTTTTCAAAATGGCGGCCTAGGCGATATGTTTTCTAAAATCACTATGAAGGCGCTATGATGTCATCGATGGAATTATTGTCAAGCAACTTGTGTAGTAGTCAACAAAACAAGTGTTTTGATTAGTTTTTGACGAACATTGCAAAAACTTCACTTACCACTTTTTTTTAAATGTCATCCTTTTTCTTACATTTTCTCTGAGATTCTAAATAAGAAATGATACTTTTTAAATTTGAACATTAAAATATCTTATTATTTACAGGAAAATGCTTAATATCTTACGCGTTTTATTTTTCTTCCCAAGTAAAACAGAGAAAATCTGAAATGGTGCATTTTTCATAAATAAATTATTTATTTATTTCGCCTAGGCCACAATTTTTAAAATAAATTGCCACTTGTGATATATCATTGAAAGGGAAATTCCAAGCCCTACCGAATGACCAAAAAAAAAAAATGTAGAGGGTTCTATTTAAAATTCTCCACACAGGTCCACTTCCCGGAAAACCAGAAGTAATTTTCAAATGTTTTTTCATGGAGAATGAGAATATAGGCAATTATGAACCATATCCTTGACCTGACAACTAAATCTATAACCTCAAAACAATAAAATGGTGCCTTGTACAATGATTTAGTTGTCACTCGATTGGCGTCGATTATTGTGGGGTTGACTTGGTGTGAAGTTGACGGTAGATTATAAAATTGACTATAATTTTGTTAACTTAATTGGCACCTCTGATTTTGCTACATATTTTAAGGTTGCTATATGGGTGCTAAATGGATGCTAAATAATTATTTAACTAGGATGGTGTGAAAAGTAACTATTTTTTACATCATTTCCAGTGTAAAAAGTAGCCTTTTATAAGAAACTGTGCATTTAATTTTTTTTTTTAATCGACATTAAAGTACCCCAAAATCGTCATTAAAGTGATAGAAAGAGTCATTAAAGTAATCCATTATTATACGATTTTTGTAGTTGGCTGAGGTGACAGATAAACGTAAACATACATTTTTCATTGCTTGTGGCAATAATTGTGTTGTAATAAAAGGTAAATAAATACAATTTTGTAAATTCAGAGTTGCTAACAATAACGATTTTCTTACAAAAAATTATCCCGATTTGACATTTAAAATGTACCTAATGTCACTTAAAATTTTAAATAATTATGACATTTCTTAATGTCACTGAAAATTATTTAAAATATAGAGTGAGTTAATTAATCTTAATTTCACAGTTTCTGGATTAAAAAAGAAATTATTATGCACCTCGGCATTAGAGTTCTTTTTTATCACTCATGTGGTTTATTTGCCTCGGCCCTGCGGGCCTTGGCAACTAAACTCCACATTCATGATAAAAAGTTGAACTTTAATGCCTTGATACATAAATAACTAGGTATTATTGCACGCTTCTAATACGGCAGTTTCTTAATAATGTTGTTTCCATAGATACCATCATTAGTCACGACCAAAAAGTAACATTAATAATACTAACCTTCAAAGTGACGTTTATAAGAGAATATAGGTAAGTTTTACAAATATTCATAAAAATTGTCCCTTTGGCACGATCGAAGATAAAACGTGTAAAAAGTCTTCTTATTGCACTCACTGCTTTTAAAAACACTCGCTTTGCTCGTGTTTTAACCTAGCCGTTCGTGCAATAAACAATGACTTTTTACACGTCTTGTATCTTAAATATCTGTTATAATATATTTATAATAATTTCTCAATTAGCATCGATTGCTGTAGAGTTGATTATAAAATTGACTATAACATTGTTAATTGGCACTTTGATTTTTTATATATATTTTTATATAGAAATAAGATTCTTAATGTAATATAACTAACTTTTGTCGTATTTTTCACTGATCGAATGTAATTAATTAGTATTGTATTTTTTTTTTCCTGTCCTATAAATGGGTTCGCCTGTTGGGCAGTGTATGAATAAAATAAAAAATAAAAAAAATATATATATTTAAAGGGTACTTAAGGGTACTAAATAATCATTTCTCAATTAGTACAGATTGTTGAATAGTTGGTGTGACGTTGACACAAGATTATAAAATTGACTATAATTTTGTTAGCTTAATTGGCACCTCTGACTTTATTTGGAGGGTGCTAAATGGGTACTAAATAATGATTTTTCAATTAGCATCGATTATTGTGGAGTTGATGAGAAATTTGCACCAAATTATCAACTTTAATAAAATAATTAGCACCTTTGTTTTTGTACATTTTGGAGCTGCTAAATGGGTGCTAAGTGATGATAAAGGTTTTACAATTAATTAGTACTGGCAGTTGTGGTGCTCACGTGAACTTGACATCAAAATTATAAAACGGTTAATAATATCGTTAAAACAATTAATTAGCAACTTTGTTTTCTGAACAGGTCCCAAATAATGAAGAATGTTTTGCAATTAGCACCGGTTGTGGTTAGTTCATTTCTCAAAGAAAAATTATTTTTCTCAAATATTTGTTTCTTGGTCTGATAATCTGTTCGTCCAAATCTGAAAACCCTTCGACATTTCTTAAGAAGTTTCCTTAATTTCAAAAATATCGTGCAGATTTACATTTTACATTTGACATTTTAGAGACTGATTTTAGGTATAGAATATAATACATAGAAAATATTGAGAATTATACAAGGAATGTGAAATTTCCATTTTAAAAATCACAGTTGATCACAGCCCAGATTTTTTGGGACACTCTGTAAAATAAAATATATTTTAAAAATAGGTCAATAAACCAAAATAGACCTGTCCGAGCGATTTTTCCAAAACTTAGACGTTTTGAAGACATTGAATTTGTTCCTTACTTTTCGACCTCACTGTATATAAAATAACCATATTGGCGCACCTAAATTAACAGAATGAAATCTTTATATTGTGACGTACTTCGGTTTGTAGGCAAGAAAATGCCGAAGTGTCACTATGGCACTCGAGGCGGCGGCGGTGCTTTACTCGGGCGCCAGTTTCTGTTTATAGTGCAGAAACACCACTACTCAGGCAGCTACAGTGAAGAAACGAAATATTTCAGTGGGTCGTTGGGAAAATTAGACTTCGTTGCGGAATAAAAGGCAGAGTTGATATCACAATTAGATTTATTCAGGAAATGTGAACAAGATCAGTAAATACGGTTTTATTCTAAAAGCTCTATTCTAATTACATAACTATAGCTACCAGGGCTTAAAAGCTATTCTAAATAGAGGGCTACGGTTACTACAGTTAGCAGGACTTAAAAGCTATTAACAATATGTACAGTTACTTTAAAGCACAATCTAAAGCACAAACTACGAAACGGCAGTGCGAGTATCTAGCAAGGTGGGCAGGCGGTTAACTAACAGTTCACCTCAGCTGGAAGAGAATACAATGATTACAGGAACAAGTGGCGGGCAGCAGCGGACTGAAAGAAATTTACAATTAGTATCGGGAGTTACGCTATTTACGTATACACTGTATATCAGAGATCGCGTGTATACAGCATAGACCAATAACTAGCTCACGTCAGCTGGAAGAGAATAAGATGATTACAGGAGCAAGTGGCGGGCAGCAGCGGACTGAAAGAAATTTATGATTAATATCACACAAAGATACCTTGCAATAGCCAAACCTTACTCTTGAGTTTTACTCCTTACTTACTTCTGCTTACTCAGGCACGTTTGGACGGGAACAGCGGTGGACAGCTACTGGCGGTATGGGTGTCTGATTTCGGTATATAACTATTCTGAAATTTATCAGAGTGGTAGGGATGAACGCCAAACGAGCAGCGCAGTGAATAAAATACGTCACGGCTGGACTTTGCCGAAATTCGGGCCCAAGTTTTACTTACTTTCCGGTGGGTACGTCTGATCTCTTGCGCTGCCAGCTCTAGACCGAGTGCAGCTCTCAGCGGTTCGGAATATCTATCCTCTATCGGCTTGATGCGTGGTGGGGATAGCGCTACGTCACAGCGTGATGAACACGGACGTCTAGGCGCTGTGGCTGACGGAGTTCAGCGTCGCAATTACTAGCGTGCTGCGTCCACACGTCTATATCCTGGGCTGCCGGCTGGCCACTTCGTTTCGGTGCGGATTCACTGTTCACTTCGTAGTACAGATATCAGCGCGTTTTGTTTGCGCTCACTTTATTACGGAGTTATTTATTAATTAATAACAGCCAGACTGGTTATATTATTTAACTTGTTACAGGTGATAATAATATAAAAATGCGGAAGACAATAACTTTATTCTATACGGGGTGTATCGAATAATATAATATTTAACAGGAATTAGTTAGTGACGAAAAAATCATTTCGTTACACCATTGTTTTGTGAAGTGAAGTTTTTCCTGTAATTGGGTGTTACCTGTTGGAAAATAAACATATATATTATACATATTATAATATTATTCGGAGTTGCAGATATAAAAATAAGGATATGTTTAATAAAAAAAAGCAGATTGTGTGGAAACCAGACACGGGACCTTGCGCATAGATTCCACGCTTCCAATAGACCATCGTATCAACTCGGTATTTATGAGCTAGAATAATATGGATACGTGTCAATTGCGTCATCATATGTATGTATGTAGTACAATGCCGTTTGATGGATGTTTACCCACATTCTAAAATTAAACCCATCCACCACTGCCTTGTACAATTAAATTTTATAAACAATTTCCATTTTTACAAATTAGTAGTTCTTCGCGGAACTAAAATATAATAATAATAATAAATTGACTTTATTTGGCGAAGTTTAGTTATTACAACTACTCTTACACTAAACCAGAATAACATGTAACGATCATGAAGAGGGTTACAACCTTTGATGTAGTTTCCACAAACACCAAAACACTAATATATAATAAATAAATAAATAACACCACATGTAATTACGACCACCTTTATTCCAGAAGGCTCTAGAAGAGCCTTGTGCGGGAGGGGGCTACACATTTAAAGACAAGGGACACACATCCAATACCCGTGTATAATGGAAAAATCCCTCTCACAGTATTTTCCATTGCCACGGCCGGGAATCGAACCCGGGACTTTTGGGTGAGAGGCAGGTACGCTACCATCTCGACCATCAGTCATATACTGCACTTGACCCGTGTTTCGCCAACCAACTTGACAAAAGCCAAAGGCGATTACTATTCAATTTTAATCTGATAAAATCTATAAAAATTTCCAAACGCAATCTTGCAACCTTGATCATTTTTTTTTCAAACAAAAAAAAACATTGAAGCTAGCATACCTGTCTCGCACCCGGTATGTATTCAGTGTTGGTGTCATCGGTATATACGCCGAAGCCATGCCATTAGCTATATCTAAATAGCAAGAATGCTGTACAGAGCGCTTTTACTGCCGACAAGTGTGCAATTTGTTTATGTACGCTGCATATAATCGCCACCACCACAGCCAGCCCATCGTGTATATATGCCGACCTTAATAGTTATATTTACAAACGTATTTGTAAAGCCAATACAATTTACCTCATTTTACCCATATCAGAGACTATTTCATAGCTAAAACACAAGTTAATTATAGCATGTAAAAAACTGCACAGCTAATTTAATCTGCAAAACGAATAGTAAAATAGTGTTTACATCGTTATATACACATGGAGATATTATAAACTAATGTAAATAATCTCTATACTAAAAAAGTGCAAAATAAGCGAAATACGGTTTGTATCTGCAGTTTTTCTGAGCCACCCTGTATGTTGTCGCAGGCTTCAAAAAGGGTTCCTGTAGTAAGATTTATACCGCAAATATCCATATGTAAGATTTGTTTTACTACTCTTTTACCGGCAACTTAGTTGATGCCGAAGAAATCCTTTAGATTAAGTTTCCGGACGAAAACAGAGTCGCTGGAAATCTGCGAAAACATGAAATAGAGTTTTCTAAACACATAATGCGGAAAATGTTAAGCCGTTGTTATTTTGCAGCCTACTGAATATTGGCAAAATATAATGATTTCCATACTGTGAATCCCTATAATTCCTATAATAAAACCAGATGATTTCTACACAATTTTCGACTGTGACATCCGCCATTTTGTTTGCAAATACCAAACACAATGAATTGTATAATTCTCAATTCGTAAACTTGCAATACCTCGTTGGATAAGGGGTTCAAGAGGTTGATGTACTCAAGCTCCGGGTATATCTCAAAGTGTATGTCACGTTTATGCACACGATATTTGAAACATGGGATACGACTAAATGATTTAGTCCATTGAGAAAAGCTAGAGCTGAAAATATCTTTCTAACAAATTCGTAAGTTATCTTACACTTGTTTTAACTTTCAAAAATTATTTCGGTTATCCAGTTTAATATCCGAAAATATTTAAAAAGTTTTGATTCTCCAATGGCATTAAACACCCTGTATGTCAAAAATGGGACACTTTGCCATATAGGTATGTGTGACTCAAATGCCACCTGTATTTTCGGGACGTCATGTATAAATTTCGAAGAGATTTAAACTCAATGACTTTCAACTTCCGAAAAAAAAAGTTTACAAAAAAGCTTTGTACGCCCTTAAAAACCACTTTAGAACTGGTCAATGCCATGGTTGAAATTGTTCGATATAACCCAATAAAAAAAAAATGGTACTGTGACACGTCCATAATTCTCCAACAACAAATGCGAATCTTTCTCTTGAAATTTGCAACACTACTAAAAAAAATCGAAAACATGAAGAAGGTTTAGCAAATAGGCACCTCTTGAGATGCTAGTCCATGATGAACGGCAATTACGGAGATCAATTATTATTATTATTATGCTTCCACAAGGGGCTTCTACTGATCTAAACTTTGCACATCATCATGTGACTATCAATGTAAAAAAATATCTGAGAGCCATTCAAGTTTTTGTTTTACCTTGACATGCTCTGTCACTCGATTTTAATCTGACAAAACATATATGCTGAATGGAGGAGATTTATTATGGGTTAATGTCTATTTTGAAACGTCCACAACAACGTCCACAACTTTTTAAAATAAACATTTGAAGTTATGCTGGGACTGCCTTTACTCAAAATGATTGGATTCATTGTGGGTCCAGGAAAATCATTGCTTTGACTAATGACAGAAATAAGTGAAAGACAAAGGATACGTCCAAGGTCACTCTCTTCTGGCCTAGGAGCCAATCAGGGACTTTTCTTAACAACATGCAGGTGGAGCCACGGAAAGAAGGTAGATTACAAAGAAAGAGTACAAAGGGGTGCTAGTCTAATCCATCATTGTAGAAAATTGTAATCTAAATTATTTATTTGCAGAAAATGACATGAAATAACTTGAAAATATTAACAATATGTCACTAACATGTAAGTTATATTATAGATGACGATGTCTGCAGCATTGAGCAAAGGTGCAAATGGTCGAACATAGCTTTACATCACCACTTCAGTTTACAAAATGTCGCATCGAAAATCGAAGATTCAGCATATTAAAATTGTTTGCTCTGAGAAATTTGAGGGATTTGGTTCATAAAATAAATTAAAACGTAGATCCTATAATTCCATCAGTTCTATCCCGATTGTAACATCCAAAATATTCAAAACAATTTTATTTTAATTTTGCGATGTAGCGAACAAGAGTAAGTCACGCTCCTCGCCGTCTTGCATTTTTTACCCCAAAATAGGGAAAGTATTTTTTAATTTACAGAAATTTAAATGGCAAACCGTTTTTCTAGTAAAGTTTTGATAGCAACTCGATAATATTGTTTTAGTGGAAAATATAACTGATAATTTTAATGGCCCAGTTACCAATTTAATAACAGTAATTAGTATTATATTTTCCGACCTTAATTTCTATTTACAAAAGAATGGTGTTACTTTTATCCTCCTTCCAAAGCTTCAAACGATTTCTAGCGGAAACTAGAAGTTTTATGAGGATGAAGTAGTGCAGTGCAAATTCCAATAAAAATAATAAAGTTAATCAGTTCCACTTGAGTTGATTCCTTCCTTGCTCATCCTGAAAGAGCAAAAGAGAGTAAACAAAGAGGACATTCATTTCTCATCTCTCTGAAATATACTTTGCGCACTTATACTTGTTTGTAGATCATTATCCCCCTTTTATTAAAAATGAACGTCGATTCTAATACTTACAAAACATTCTGTGATGATAAATTAAAATTAAACTCCCTTCTTTTCAGACGTAGCTGACAGTATTATTATTTAGGTTCCTTCTTATATTTCGTATTATAAGAATTTTGAAATGTTTACTATATTAAAGAATATTACACATCGATAATTCCAAATAATTTGAATCATCTCCTCTGAAAAATTACACATTTTAGGGATGATTTGTGAAGGCGGTTTATTGTATCACATTTATTTTATTTCATCTATCAAAATTTAAATAAAAAGTTCGCAGGATAAATCAAGTTTCAAACGAACTGTGAAGTGAGTACATTATCATTTAATTTTATGGAAGCTAATTGATTATTTCAATGAAATATACAGCTTGTCCACTGATAATTGACTAAAGATGGACGAATAAAAAAATATTAATCATGACTAATTTTATGTAATTTGGTTGATAAATGGAATGGGAAAATCAAATATAAGCAATTTCAATATTTAAGAATGTATTTACAGCAACTAATTTTCAAGACCAACGTTTGGGTAGACGATTCCTTCCAACCTCGAGGCTAAAATTGTTCAGCGAAACAGCTTGTTTCTAAATATTATTGTTATAAATAAATTTCTTAACGTCAAAATTAATTTTGTTTCTTCTTTTATCAAGCGAATGTCAATTATTAACTATAATAAATAAAGCGCATTAAAATTGCCATTAACAATTTACAAGCCAAACTTCTACTACTACTGAAATCACCACAAATGTTGGGGGTCTGTTAATTATATGTCTTTCCATTTTAGCACCATCTGTAATGGTGCCTACTTATAACGTTGCTTTCTCTCAATATACTTACGTAATCTTTTTTTTTATACGGAAATCTCGGGCGCCAGTTCTTTAATTTTTAAGTGCAAAGGACTACACTTTTTGGCTCTCCTATTGGGAGAACAACCCTGAATAGCGAAACAGCGGTGGCCAGAGGCCGGAAGCTGGAGGTCTATCTAATGGACGTCGACCATACTGCTCAAACGGGTTAATCAGAAATAAATGACAGAAATAATAAATCGTGAATTATACCTCTTTAAAATAACGTATTTATTCAGCAATATTTGGAAACAGATTAATTAACTCTACTACCTCCACGACTGTATAGTCGAGTATGTATAAAACTGTTTAGAACGATTAAAAACAAGTCAAGCTGGCAATCAAGAGTCTTTACGCGATTTTACGGCGGAATTTTCGGATACGTTGGATTAATAAATTACTGTGTACGACAAGCAAACGGACCTTTCCACTAGGATGTACTATGCACGGCGGGCAATCGGTTAACCATAGATATTGTAGGCTATACGGAATATTTAAACACACGGTAAACTACTGCCACAAACGTAGAGTTATTTGTTAATGATTATGTTGATTAACGTAAGTTTTCCGAGTCAACTCTATGCAGATCACCTTTATGGATGGTCCTAGAGAACAGATCCAACCAGTTGATGCACATAATGACTATTTGGCTTAACGTAGGTTTTCCGGTAACCTATTATGCATGGAGGCTTTTAAGATGGCCCTAGCGAACAGATCTCAGCAGCCGATGCATATATTAGCAAACAAAAGACCAACGGAGGTATTACTAATTAGCTCTGATTTGATTGGGTAGTGTAATACAACGATACTTACGGACAAAAAGACCTCTGAATATCTATACTTAACTGAAGGCAGTACCTGCAAATTGCAACGGACTACGGTGTGTTCTTACCAATATTATATTCAAATAAATTTACTATTAAAACTCTGAGCGGCGGTACGGAAATGTTGACGGCTTCGGATTGATCTGCAACTGCGGGCGGTTTTCTCGGAATCAGTCTATGAACTTCTGCCGGTTTTCTCGGAATGAGTTTGGAATGAGCGCTCCTCTCCGTTTTGTAACCTTTATGACGTATCTAGGTCGCGTGATGGAGGGGCGGTCACTGACTTGAACCGAAGGATTCGGATGCACAACCCGGCGTAACTTGCAGAGGTCCAGCGGATTATGCAATTAGGCGCATCAATTCATAACGTATATAACCGGAAATGAGTTACTTGTAATTTCTATACTATATTGCAAAAAGAAACGGATTAAAACGGATACGGATTCACATTTTTAGTAACGAATGATTTTTATTTCCGACTCGGCCATTACTTATAATATTTCGCGGCTTTTACTTATACGAGGGATTGTCGAAAATTAATCAATTAATTACTTGACTGCTTGTTTACCAGCGGACTTTTTAACAACTCATTAATAACTTACTAGACAGGGCTTACTTACTAAAACAGCGACCAAGTGACGGTAATATTTAAAGCAAAAATGAACATTCCTTGATTGGAAAAATCACTTCGTTACACAGCCAACTCACTGAATTAATTTGAATCTTGATAAATAGATCTCATTTAGACTATTTCTTCTTTCTCTGTTGCTTATCAGATATTCTCGATTTTCAAGTAAAGGTCATAAAGGTCTGCCTCCTTTCAAAAGTGTTCTGATCAGAAATACTAAGTGCTCCAGCATCCCAAATTTCACACATTGCCCAAAAATAACAAAGATACCTGTCACATCTTGGGCAGGTACACATATTTACAATACTTGTCAGCACTAAGCAATGAATGTCTCCTAACTTTACAGTCGAACTTTCATTACTTTACTCAGAACCTTTAACTCGGGCCTAGCAATCAGTCCTTGACTCTTTTTCCGACGTCCTTTAGCTACTGATCTAATTAGTGCAAATCCTTCCCAGGATCCTTACAAGTCCTGAAATCCAAATAATATTGTATCTGACCATTCCTGGCTACAATCTACCACATTTTAATATGGTAGCAACCCTTAAGTACGTCATAATACACCCTTGAAATATTTATTTTATTCCATACAAATGTATTTTCTTTTCAGTATGACAACACTCGTTCGGAAACTATTGATTTATTATTTCAATTTAAAAAAGCCTTATTAAGTATGTAACGCTCGTTCAGCAATAACACCATAGCGAGTTTTTATTAGGAATTAATGTTTGTCGCAATAGATGTTATCGATTTCCCGTTTTCCCTAATGGTCCTTTAATTGACTGCTACAAATTAATTTAAATTATTTCCTTTCGATATTTAATTATACACCTTCGTGGGTCTAGAGTTTTATTGGAAACGAAAGAGGAAATGAAATGCTAGCGATCCTGAGAGGATGGAAGTGGAACAATCGCAATCTGTGGAATTTTGTATTGTGCACAATAAAAGAAATAATCAATGTGTGCTGGGGAGTTGTGTATTTAATTAGGGTAAAAGAGTGTTCCATATATTTACGTAATCGACCAACTAGATCTCTAAACGACCACCTACTTTTACCCGAGCCTTTCAAAATTGCGCAGATTCTCATTATACACCCCGAGGCGCAGTTTTACATCCAGCGGCCTATAAATATGAAGATATTAGAATAAATGCAGTTTCGCGTGTACAGGGAAAAATGTTCAAGGGATAAGTAAGTACTATTCATGCAAATATAGTACAGAGGGTTCGACTGCTTTTACAGTTACCGATGTTTGAATAGCTTTATCTATTCGATTTAGTCTAATACCAACATTACAACCGGACATAAGATTTGCAATAATAGCATGAGAAAAATGTCTTAACCATTGCAAAAAATATGTCTCTGTCTATACAGGGTATGCCAGATTGTTTGATTATGGCTATTTCTCCTACTTCTACACCAGATGGAGAAAAATTTACATAATTTTTCCATTCAAATATTTAATTAAAATGTATGCTGTTACTGGTAATCATATTATGAAAAACGATTAAAATGTACGTTCTTAATACAATCAATTTAACTTTCCAGTTCACAGTCAGAAAAACAAAACATTCATGGTTTTTCATAATTAGTTAAACGTTATTACTATCATCAAGTTACTAAAAAATGTCACATGTTTGTATATTATATTATTGAATGTACCCGAAATACTGAGGATGCCAAAGATTTACGTAATTGGGTCGGTTCTAGAGAACCTGAAGTCCCTACTAGAGAAATAGCTCTAACTACAGGTATGAGTGAAAGTAGTAACCAAAAGATTCTGATTCATCGCAAAATATAATAAGAATTAACATTTTTCTCGCAATATCATATGAACTTCTGAGGCACGAGTGACCAACAATTAAATTTTAAATCGGCTAGTGACGTCGACCATAATAATCAAATTATTCAACAAAGAAATATGCAAGGACGATGTGGATTTACTATCTGGTTCGGAATAGTTGAAATATTAAATATTAATTCAAATTGTTTTTAATTGAAATACAAAATTTTGTTGCTTTAAAGAATAAAAACATTTCCATGTTTTAATACTTTAAACATTTTCGGTTTGTTAGATAACAGAAATTGTAATTCCACAATGTCGTCATTTATTCGTATATCAATTTTTCACTAATATCAAAAGCTTTTATTTTCCATGGCCAATTTATGAACCAAAATACCACTAAATATTTATTTTCAATATCCTGATGATAACATAATATACCCTAACATAATATATTTAATATCCTACAATTGTTTCCATATTTTGAACTAAAAGCCAATTATGATTTGAAATAAGAAGGTTGGTGTTGATTTTTAAAAATGTATCTTATTCTATGTGAAAAAGCGCATATATAAAGATTTTTACTACATAAAAAATAATTACAAATTAAAACTTAAGACATTTTCTTGAAATCTGTCTATTGTTAATTTTTACCGATATCTGAAAAACAGTTAGACACATCGAAATACTGTTTATAAAGATTCTCTAGACACCTTGGTCGGGTTGTATCGATAACACACAACTGTATTTTGCCTTCTGTTTCGATGATTTTTTATTAGCTAATGATAAGATTAAATATGATTTGGAAATGACTGCTGAAGTCTCTAAAGCTCACGGATTAGCTCAATTGACAAGAATTGAAGTAAAGTGCTGAATGATCCTAAATTTAAAGTTGTCAAACAACAAAATATTGCTCCCCGTTGATGTAACAAAGAATTTAGGTTTATTTGGATAAAGGGGGTCGTAATTACATGTGGTGTATTTATTTATTTATTTCTCGATATTAATTTGAAAAAAAAAACTGCTATTATGCGATTCTTTAATTTTATCTCATCTTACATACTGCGATATGGTGTATTGGCTGCTCTTTTAACTAGAGATAAAAGTACCCTTCAAAAACATGCACATCTTTGGTCATATTTATATGATATACCTACATTCATACAGTATTTTTCCAATATCAGGTACACATCGATATTGGATATCACATATCAGAATCAAATGATATATCACCCCAACGCTCTCAAGTCTTCTTCCTCGGTAGTTAAGTTTAATGCATCAGGTATTATGATAAAATAGTTTTACTTCAAGAAGGAAATTTTTCGATGCATTGTTTTGCAAACAGTGTATACCTTCAGTTATATTTTTGACTTTTCAACATAATCTCGGCAAATCAATCTAACATTTGTGTCCTTTACTGTAATAGAATTAAAACTTTCCATTTAGCACAAAAATACTTGGAATGGAATATACATCCAGCTTATCTAAGACTAAGTTGAAGGGAAATAATAAACATAATATAGTCCGACACATCACGCTTAGTCTTTTGTATTCATAATACGAACGTCAACTCTGGGATGAAGTATGGCAACACAAACAATACTATAGTGGTACATGTCAGTAGCAAGGCGTACGTAAAAGGTATTGTGTATTAAGAGATTGACTAAAGATTAATCAAAGTGTAAGACAGGGGTATGTCATACTCCCTGGGTTATTTATCGTTATCGTGGATATGGGTTAAAGAGGCGAGATATCATAGTGAAGTGAAGTGAAGTGAAAATGTCTACATTTGTCTGTATGTAGACGTTCTCTTGTGAAACGAATTAAATTTATTTGGAAACAATGAACTAGTTTAAATGTAAGGTGTTAAGATTCTGTGGAACTTTATTACCTATAATAGGTTCATTAAAATTTACATTACAAATTCAGTTCGCATAAAAAAGAGAGGAAGCGAAAACAAAGGTAGTTGTCTCTACAAAAAAGGATTATATCATCGTCAGATTATAAGACGGAAAGAGGATAATTAGAAGGGAAATAAATCTGTTAATGATTATTATTTAAAAACTAAATAAATCTAGAAGGACTGTGAAAAAATTAATTTGAAACTGGTTTTCCGGAATATTTTAATAAATTTAAAAGAATTGAAATTGAAATCAATATATTAATTAATAACACAAGGAGAAGATACAGAATATGAGGAATACAGATGATGAGAAGGAGAAGAAGGTTACGAACAAGAAGAAAATAGAGAATAAGGACGCTGCTGGTGTTTTATAAACATAAAATTAAATTAGATATAATGTAGAACTCCGCTATATACAAGGAATATTATTTAGAGCTATTGCGACATTGACAAAACTAGCAAGAATAAAAGGATAGAAGTGAGTATAAACTTGTTATAGAAGGCACATTGTTCCTTAATCTAAAGTAGCTATGACATTATTTTAAATCGCTTTATGGAATTTCTATGTATTGTACCAATATTGATACATTTGTAGCAGAGTTTTTGGATTCTATACAACGTTGATTATTTTGAATTCTTGACGTTTTGGTCACATTGCTGTGATCTTCTTTTGACGCGACATGAGCTCTGTTTGTTCTAATCTAGCCATTTATACATTTAGTAGGAAGCGTGGCTTCTTTCCCGTCACCTACACCAATGGCCATGGAACATTTCCGGGACCAAGCATTGCCTATAAATGATGTGAAAATCTATAATTTGCATGATGCAATGTCGCCACACTTAAGCCATGTCTCTTATCAACACACATAGATAAACGAGCTCGGTCCAACAGAGCTCACTTCCTTTCACAAGAAGACCACGACAAGTTGATATAAATATCAAGAATTTAAAAAAATCAATGCAGAAGGGAAGCTAGAAACTATTTTATAAATCATAAGCTCTGCAAAAATCTTATAATGGAAATACAGTCGCTGCAGTAATTGAGTTTATAAACTCTACAAATATCAGAGTTGGAGAATTTTGTTTTTCTAGCCCTAAAAAATGCACTTGATAGAATGAAGACAACAAATCTGGATCGAACAAACTTTTATCGAACGTAAAATAACTAATGATGTTGTGATTACCACCAAACTGAAGTAAGAAAATACAAAAATTCAACCATTTTGCTGCAACTAACAAAGCAAGACAAAGATCAGTTATTTAGTTTAGTTTAACTTAACTCAAGAGGAGTCCACCATTAATCAAAACACTGAAAATATTTGATGGTATCTTTAATAAATCCGGTAGCTTCAACAAGGACAAAAGTCGGGTGAAAGTAAGAGTGTCAGAAAAGCTTTAAATATTTGATGTAATGAAATATAAAATAATTAAAGAAAAAAAGGGGTACAGTCTAAAATGTAGGTAATTCTTGATAAGACGGAAGTATGGAAAGTAAACAGAAAATTTACTCAAAAATACCATTCAGGAATATGAAAAACTTAAAAAGAAATAATATATTAATGATAATGATGGAAATTAATAGAAAAAGAGTTAAAAAATTATACATTCTGTATTGAAGTACACAGTTTTTACATATTTTAATTATACCTGTTACACTATTGGCATATAGATATTTTTATGCCAATGGCACAACTCTATTTTTCACTTAAATCTGTTGTTGATTAGCAAGCAAATAAAAAGTTAAATTGAATCTTAAACAGGTTGGCAAATTTTACTAAAACTGATTTTATGTTTACCAGTCAGAAAAATTTGGTCCTACCGTTATGTTTGGTAACAATAAATAATATATACAGTTTAAGGCAAGTGTATGGACCCATCCTTGTGAAATCTAAAGTAAACAGCATGAGTAAACTAAGTTTAGAGGGTGTAAGTTAGGTAACTGTGTGAATATTATTAAAACTCATTATAAACCATTTGAAGTCACCCATTTTTTATGTCAATATTTATTGATTTAAATCCATCATTCGTTATAGTTTTTGGTGATTTACTAAATCCAAAAATGTATCATTGGTGTCTAGTTGCACGAACAATTTTAACAGAAAAACAGACACACAGACAAAATAAGTATCATACCCGGCAGATTAAACCAAATTTTTACATATTTTTAATGTGCTAAATTCGAATCTGACGTTAGATCAGCTCCATCGAGTCACAATTTTTTTAACCAAGAAAATAGTTAAAAATCCTTTAAAATTCTACTATTTTTAGGTATTATTGTCGTTGAAAGAAAATAAGAGCGAAATGAGAGCATCTTATTCTCAAGCATTTTGAGCCGCTGAAATTGGACCTGATGTTGAAATCATTCCATTACGCCTCAGTTTTTAACTCTAAGAAATGTCTCACATTCTGCAAAATTCTACAAAATCTCATTATAACTGTCAACTGAAGCATGAAACCAAGACGCTTTTGTGTATTTTGAGGCACTGACTGCTATGAATTTAAAGCCGCTAATTTTGAAAATCTTAACTGTAACAGAACAAAGAAATATATTTTTTTCTTTTTGTTTAAAGCAAAATTATCAACATATCATTCTGCAAAAAGGAAGGAAAAACAAAAGTATACTTTTTAAATTATTAAAATATATGTATTTTATTTAATTTTTTATTTGAATAGTTAATATTTCCAGTAATTATTATGTCAACATTTCCTTATGCAACACTAATACTTCTAGAATCAGAATAATACTTTGAGGCTTTTGAGAATTTGGGTTGCTGTGAACTAAATATTTGTAAAATTTGTACTTTTGATGACAAGCGCAGCCGCATTATTTCCAAAACAAAAAACTAAAATGAAATTCAAGTATGAAGTCGGTCATATTTCTATAAATTATTAAGCGCAACAGCTTTCATATTGAACTGTATTACCTTGTAAAATTTATCATTTACCACAGTTTAGCGAGTGATTACACTATGAGATAAAATAATAAATACGTTAATCAGACTGAAATAATTACTCGGGCAGAATTTGGTTGCAATAAATAACGTTTTGACGGGTGGCATGTGTTAGCTAAGCAAATTAATTATTAATTATCGCAGGACGGTAATGAGGAGTTGGTGATGTGTAAGCGAATAAGTACCGTTAGAGCACAGAGTCGGAAGTGAAACTCAACCGACCCCTGACTGTCCGCTCTTTTGGTTCTAATCCTGAAATTTGATGTAACCCCTACATAGCGTGGCTTGAAAAATAAATCAAGTACGTGTACATCTTATATTTATTATATATCTTGTATTAAATTTATCAAAAATTTCACTTTTTTATAAAAAGCCTTAAAATATTTCATTTTATTATGCAGTATCCAACAGGCATTTGATCCAACTGCAGAACAAGTGAGCACAGCTGAGTTTACATAATAATAACACATATAGCTGGATAAATACGTTTTGTTCAGATGCAATAATTTTAGAAACTTGTGTTACGGTGATTCCAAATTATTAATATATAAATTTTGGAGCGAGGAGAGGTTCAGAAAAGTAACTTTGAATTTTAATCAGACATAACTAACATTTAAGTATATTTAGATTTGATTAATCATGGGAATGTTTCAAAATAAATTCATAGAAATTAGTATCTTCACAGGATTTTCGTCAGTTTTTGTCAAATATCACCTCTAAATCACACAGCGTATTCGGAAAACTTAAAATTATTGCAATATATTGAATTTTGTTTGACGAAATCGAATATACATATTAAACCCGATATAAGTTTAACTTCAACCCCTTTTATTAGTTTTGTTCATTATGCTTAATCATCAAATTAACGTAAAACCCATTGACTACATCTGGTAAATTTCATCGAAACATATTAAAATTTTTTCAAATTGCGAAACATTTCTATATTTTATGGCATGATACTTGCAAAATAGAGGTATGAAAACGTCATTCTTTAATTAATTACACAATTTAATTCTCATTGACTGGTTCTCAGTTTTATAAGGTTGAAACCTTTTTATAAACACGTGACACGGGTAAAATTATCTCAATTGGTTTTAATTGACTAAATTTTACAAGACTGTTATTGTATGTTCTGGACACTAAAAAGCGGCAGTTTCACATGGCAGTCGACTGCTATAGCAGCGACTGTTAGGTGGGCGTGTCTACACTGTCAGGTGTTTATTTATGTGAATCCTATTTCGATCGCAATTGAATGTTATAGCAGTTACTGCGATCGACTAGAAATATTTCTACTTTTGTTATCGCAGTCGATTGCTTTGAGGAATAAAATGGCGATATCTGTTAAACGTATTGCGTTTCGGACGAGGTTCCGGATGACCTAAAAATTTTTTTTAATTATTTATTTTACATACCTATATAATCTACCAAAAGTATACCAACCTTTTCGTGCAATTCTAAGAATTTTACAAATGGGAAACGTGTAAAATTTTGGAAATCTCCATCAACACTTAATAATTCGGTTAATAAATTATTTTCCATGTCAAAACGTAATAAAGGCGTTTTCACCCAGTACCTTCTCTTACTATATTATCATCGTTTAGACATTAACTTTTTCTGTAATAATAACTTTTTTTTCAATCTTAATATACAGGTGATCACACCCTTTATCACTATTTCTCTATTCGACGCCATTTTAAACAAGTATATATTATTTCATTTAAAAAGTACAGTAAATCAGTACCTACATAGTAGTAAAACTATCGCAGTGGAAATATTCCCCACCAAACAGTTCACATGTTATAGCAGTCGACTGCTATGTGAAACTGCCGCTTAAACATTGCAATTTAAAAAAATATAAGCTGAAAAATAAATACTATCTCTATTAAATAAATAATATGTCGAAAAACGTACAAAAGAAGTATTTTTTATCTACATCGAAGGCGCTGTTGAAATGGATAAAAATATTATATGGAACTTCAATAAACTGAGGTACGGAAGTAGCTACTGTATTGTGAAAATTAACCACATTTCTGTTTACTATGATTAAACTCTCACAAGAATTACCACTCGAATTCTAATACTCCTCTTATACAGGGTGATTCGTGAGGAGAGGGTCGTACTTTACCAACAAATAGGGAACATTGAGGTGATCTTAAATCCCCATATAGTAATGGCTGTAGCGGCTTCGTTTCCGAAATACAGGGTGTTTTATACTTTTTGGAAGAATTTTCTTTTCGCCATATATCTGTAATGCGTAAACGGAATTCAATGAAATTTTGTATTTTTGTTAGAGTAGTCATTCACCATCAAATGCGTGGGATATTAATAAAATATCAGGGCCGGACCCAGAATAAAATTATTTTTAAATTATTCCTAGAAAATAACACTCTGTATACTGTTTATAAAATTCTTGATATTGATATATTAATTTACATCTAGAAAGATACAAGATCCCATAAAAAAATATTTTGGCACCATTCCATTGTTTAAGTAAAAAAATAAAATTGTTGAGGAACCAATTTTTTTTGAAAAATTGAGAGAAAATAGTCACTTCAGATATCAGTAACATATATTTTTTTTCTTCTCTGTTTGCACTATCTTTTATTCGTATCACATGGTACCTAGTAAAATAATAAAAATATTTTGTAATGATTGTGTAATTAATAATTAATAATCTTAAAAAAATAACACATAATTAAAAATTAACAATTTAACAGCCAAATTTGCTAAATACAATTAAATTTTTTGAATCACAGTTTGTTTTCAAAGTGACCACCGCCAAATTCGATATATTTTCTTGATCGATTTGTCATTTGATTTATACTTTTTCTAACAATTTCTATATTGTTATTAATTTCATTGCAAAAGTGCTCAATTCTTGCAATCAGCTGTTATCTGGTGTTTATTTCTTCTTTGTATACCTCAGTTTTAAATAACCCCACAAAAAATAGTCAAGGGGTGTGAGATCTGGTGATCTTGGGGGTCATACAACAGGACCGAGTTGACTATTTTCTCTCAATTTAAAAAAAAAATTTAATTTTTTTACTTCAATAATGAAATGGTGCCATAATATTTTTTTATGGGATCTTGTATCTTTCTAGATGTAAATTAATATTTCAATATCAAGAATTTCATGAACAGTACACAGAGTGTTATTTTCTAAGAATAATTTAAAAATAATTTTATTCTGGGTCCAGCCCTGATATTTTATTAATATCCCACGCATTTGATGGTGAATGACTACTGTAACAGAAATACAAAATTTCATTGAATTCCGTTTACGCATTACAGATATATGGCGAAAAGAAAATTCTTCAAAAAAATATAAAACACCCTGTATTTCGGAAACGAAGCCGCTATAGCCATTACTATATGGGGATTTAAGATCACCTCAATGTTCCCTATCTGTTGGTATAGTACGACCCTCTCCTCACGAATCACCCTGTATATAAAAACTATCCTCTTATTGTTGTGTTGTACGTTTTTACGTTTTAATATACATCTAGCATATCGTAGCACAACTAATTTATGACTAGTACACTCTAGCAGATACATTTTAACGTGATAAATGAGAAGTATTTTCTGGAAGGGGAGGCAGGTTGACATAAAAAATATGTTCAGTTTTGAAAGTGGTTATAAGGAGGTTTTTAATGAAAAAAAATCATTATTTATCTTAAATCTTTTGAAAAATTGCCGGGTTTTAACAGAAACAAAATGTTCAATACATTTCTCTCTCACAAATTTATGAATTTGGTTTTCTTTTATTTCTATTCGCTTCATACCTTCATCAGTTAATGATTCTTCTTCCACATCCACTTCCTGTGGTAGCGACCATCATTTTCACTTTGGATTCTACTGCAAGACAATTGCTTCTGGACTGGAGGCAACATAAATGGTTATGAAATTTTTTAAACGCAACACGGGATAATAATTTTTTTTTGCCATTGGCCTATTAGTAATACTGAATGGATACAATGCAATATAATAGAGGAAGGATATGTCAGTATCGACGACTTATACGACGTGTAGTCGAAACATTTCTTGTAAAGCGGAAATCCTGATGCGGTGTTTCAGTTGGTAAGTAGTGCACAAAGCCAGGCTTCAACAGAAACGGTTACGAGAAAAAATCCGAAAGCCGTCGTCTTCTTTCTTTCTTTCTGTGAATGTGAAATCGCCGCGGAATAGGAACATCTTTAGGTAATAAAATAGCTTTTGCTATCCACTTCGTGTAATGAATGGCCCAGGAAACAAATAAAATAGTCCCCGAGAGGGAATCTCGCCCAGGAATATCAATGACAACTCCAAAAATTCTCGATAAAGATTCTCATGGTTGATGATGCGAATTTTCTAGAGAAATGAGACGATGTGTATTAACGTTGAATTATACAAAGATGGCAGTACATACCCGTCTTCTGCCTTAAAATAATTTTTATTAATCTCAGCCCAGGATACTTGGAAGTTTAATATGCGGACCTGTGGTCTCACCCATTTTTTCTTCAAGAACTAGATCGTAAATGAAGCTAAAAGTTACTGATCATTGAGTTGTTCCAATAAAATGCAGGCACCTAGTTTTTGGTACCGTTGTGTCAAAGCAAAACGCGAGTTCACTATTTCTAAAAGACCACAATCATCAAGTATCTCATAAATGGGGAAGCCTGCTCCTTTCTGGTTCCAGTTTATAATGCAATTAGTATTCGCTGAAAATCTCCAATTATAACAATAACAGGTAGCCTATCAACAGTATCTTCACCTGCCATTACGGGAAGCATTTTTCCATCCCAATGTATCACAAATGCTTGTGAATTTAGATTCTTTAATTTTGTTTTTAAGAATACTAACTCGTTCTTTACACAGACGTTCTCTACAATGGGGAATACAGAATCTGTTTATCACTAAGTCATGCACATCTTGTCCAAATGCCTCCGCTGACGTAAGTAGAAACCCACCCCTATTGCAGAGATAAATTTCCAATTTCTCCTCAGTGGTTTTATTTTTATAAAAGATCACAGATAGAGCTTTTCTAGTATAATTGAAGAACAAAATTTCAACACATTTGTAAAATAACAGAATATAAATTATTTACAAAAGTGAAAAAAAGTGTATGGTTTTTGAAATAAGTGCAACAAAAATGATACGTCTACTTTACGTTTATTCTACGAGTGATATATCAAGTAAAGACAAGAAATATAAAAAATTGTAAAATCTCCTGGTCTAAATAGCGATTTTTAAATTGGTGTATACAAGTCCAACTCATCATAATGTGAACACTGTAAATACCTCATAATATGTGAAGAAATCATGCAAATTGATGCTTGCTTGTTAAAGGCATTATTGCCATGTACGTATTATTGCCGAGACAAAGATGTACAGATAGACTACACAGCAGAAACTCGTTCCTTTGACTTAAACCATTGAAGATACGCGACTTCAATGGTAAAGTGCGGGGCCATTTTTGGCAGCGAGATCTCGGCAAGTTGCGGGCATTCCTGTGATTTACGTAGTATGCTTTTGACAAACCTGTGTCGTGTCTGGTTTTATATCATTAATAATCTAGTGGTAATAAAAATTTAATGTCCAGATTAATTTTAGTTTAAAATTATTAACGTTGTGTGTTCTCTCTGCCAGCTATTTCTCAACGTTTGTTTGACTTTTAACCATCACATATTTTTAAACTAAAATCAATCTGAACATTCAATTTTTGTTTTCACTAGATTATAAATTATATAAAACTAGACACGACACAGGTTTGTCAAAAGCATACTACGTAAATCACAGGAATGCCCGCAACTTGCCGAGATCTCGCTGCCAAAAAAGGCCTCGCACTTTACCATTGAAGTTGCGTATCGTATTCATTCCTTAATCAATGCTTAAACAGAACACGGTATACTATCGTTTAATCTGAAAATAATAAGTTTTTCTCGAAACAAGCTAGTAATTCTTCAAACAAATTAATTCTGTTGTTAAAATTTTGCTTGATATGCATTGTTTATAAATGACTTTATTTAGGCTTTATACAAGCATAATAATAACATATCCAATTTGATATACTTATATTTTTTTTAATAATTTATTTTTAGATGTTTTGAATTTTGTAATTTTTAATCCAATTTTTATCAGGCAATTAAAAAAGTTCAATAAATTTAACAATTGTGTTTAGAGATGAAACATCAATATAACTGTATAAAATTGGATATGTTTGTTATAAAAATAAACTAGTTCTATGTTTGTTATTATTATTCTTGTATAAATCCTAAATAAAGTCATTTATAAAAATCCATTTTATGCGCCCTTCCAACCCCGAGAAATTTGATGAGTCAAAACTTAAAAATACGGGTCTTCTATTTTTACATTCTCTATATTTATATGCTATTAAATTTTGATCTCGTCTTTGTAACTCATTCTTTATAATTTCATTAACATTTCGCTGTCGAATTTCCATGTAATACCTACTCCATCTATATTATTTAATTAGATGAGTACGGAAATAAAAAACTGGAGATTGTAGCTACCGAAACAAAAGGGATTGAAGTGGTTATTTTGAAAATCTATTAATTAAATATTTCCCAAATTAATAATACACGAGAGAAGGCCCAGCTTACGTAAAATTGTAATTAATTCTAATTCCATTTTCGAACTGTGGGTCCAAATATAATTTGGCTGCATAAAGAGATACAAAATGTTATTATTACTAAAATTCTGAAGCAAATAACCAAACGAATATATAATCTACTTACACTTCATCATTCCAATTCATTTTGAAAATCACATTAGCCGAGTGAAGCGAGTTATACAATCATTTTACTATTTATGTCTTTCACTCTTAATGTAATTTATCCGGCTCTCGGTGCTTGTCGATGTTTCTCTCTTTCTCTTTTCTACACTCTTCTTACCCCATTTCTGTATTTTATGTTCGCAAAGACCTACGATTTAAGATCGCTCGCTTACGAAACATGAAAATCAGATTACAACCCATCCAAACCAAATTTCATTTTCTCATCTCAAGACAATATAATGATTATGAAATCCATTCATGGCTCTATAGAAAGCATGCTTGAAATTTTGATCCGCAAATATATAAATATATACCAAATTCATTAAAATTATTTCGTAGAGAACAAATAATCCATTCCAACGTTTTTGTAGTAAAGACGTCTGTAATCTCATATTCTTACTTTATACGACTCCTAATACGTCAGCAATAAATTGTTTGGAATAGGTATTAAAGGTTGTCACTCGCAATGTACGTACGCATCGGGCACTTTATCGGTTAGCACCAGACTGATTCGTCGGTGATTTTTAAGTAGAATTAAAAAAAATTATTGGCTTTTTTTTACAATGTATGAACGAAGTTCAGTATCAACTTCAAAATCGGCACAAATACTTATTAATATAATATCCATACAACTGAGGTATCTATATTTCGTTCAGTCAATATATTTAATTATCAAATTACCAAACGTCAAATTGTTAAATTTTCTCATGTTTTGATATTCTGCTCCGATTCGTTGGATTATCAATAGCTAAAATTGCCTCCATATTTCTTTTATCCGGTTTTATACCAACACCTGAAATAATTTGACCCATAAACTTAACTTCTGATAATTTATATTGAAATTTTTTAATATTAAATTTAATGTTATTTTGTAAGTTTTTAGTGTAATATCATGATCATGCTCATTATTTCCAGATACAGGTATCTATATCATCAAAATATATTTCTACGCCTTTAATACCCCCAAAAATTTCATATTTTCAGAGAAGAATTTATTCCAAATGGGACACGATTATATTTATATCTACCGAAAGGCGTCATAAAAGTACATAAATCAGAACTAGACTTATCGAGGACTAATTGATGAAAATTATCATTGTCAATCACCGAAAATTTTTTACCAGTTAGTTTACCAATAATATCTGTGTTAGTAGGGATAGAATAATGCTCACGTTTCATGTATTTATTTAAAGGTTTCGGATCCAAACAAACTCTTAGACTCATTTAGACTTTCATCGGGCTTCTCAACCAATGTTAAACTATTTACCCAATCAGTAGGATAATTTATCTTTGATATTATGTTAGTTTGTTCTAATTTATCTAAACTCTCCTTCAACCTATTATATAAAGCAAGTGGAACATTTCTACACGATTGTATAACAGGCTTTGCCTGGCTCATTAAACTTAATTATGCACAAACCTGGAATTATACCTAAGCCTTTATATATAATAAATAAATAATACTAATAATAAATACACCACATGTAATTACGACCCTCTTTATCCCAGAAGGCTCTAAGAGCCTTGTGCGGGAGGTGGCTACACATTTAAAGACATGGGACACACATCCAATATCCGTGTATAATGGAAAACTCCCTCTTACGATCGGGAATCGAACCCGGGACTTTTGGGTGAGAGGCAGGTACGATACTATCTCGACCGTCAGTTATATTAGGTATATATCTTTATAATTTTGGTAAATATCATCTTTGGTTTTAGGCAATAAGGAAGTGTTAACATTTTCGATTCACATAATAAAACCAAATCGAACACAATCTGTGCCATTCAATAAAGGAATACAGTCAAAATCTACAACAATAAAAGTGATAACCTGAGACGTACCTCTGGCTTTAAAATTCTATTTAATTTGTCCCAATGGCTTAACTTTAACATTTCCAAAAGATACTAATTTAACTCGTGTTTTCTTTAATTTATCATCTTGCTCCCAATGTGTCAAACATTTGATTGGCAAAATACTTGCTTCAGCTCCGGTATCCCGTTTTTATACTTCTATTTTGTATAGCAATAGTTTTAAACCAAGACTTTTCCCTTAAAGTAATATTTTCGTTAACATATGACATTAATGTCACATTCAGAACTACTTTCAAAATCCTTGTTATCGTCAATTTCGTCCATTGACAAACTTTTGTGAAGTGACTTTTTCTTTTAAATTTTTGGCATATTTTACCAAAAGCAGGACAATGCCCGTATTCGTGGTTTGTAGAACATTTCCAGCATACTCTTTTTTTTTCAAGCAACTGATCCTTAATCATTCTTCCTTCAAAAGGTTGCTTGAATTTGTCATTACAGCAAATAAACTAGCATAACGATGCCTGTTTCTTTAACGTAATGATGTAGGAATCAACGGATTCGCCATTTTCTTGTATTAGTTTATTAAATTTAAAAGTTTCCATGGCTAGATTTTCCCTTGGTATAAAGAAGGCATCCAATGCATTTAAAACATTTTCAAGTGTATCTTGTTGTATTTTTTCAAAGGAATCATATATTCCAAGTCCTATATTATAGAGGGACAAATAATCATGCCTTATTTAAATGCCGTAAGAAACCTCACAGCAAGGCTTCCGCTCCAACCATCAGTAACTTGACAAAATCAATTATAGAGAAGAACAGCCCTAATACAAAAATATTTGCTTCCCATAGTACACGACACGCTTCAACTTCCACTGCAGTAAGAACTGAAGTAACTATTAGGAAAACTGGAGTTCGATCCAAATTATATTGACGTCCCGTCGTAGAAGACTATTCCTTACATTACCTTCTAGTTCATCCTTCTCCAATTGCAACGGAAAAAAGTGTTAAATGAAATGACGTCATAAACTGATAGGTTGATAGAGGATAGTTTAAAGTGTGTCATCGTGCCCAGAGCGGAGTACTATACGTATTATGATAATCTACGACGAAACGTTAGTATACTCATAAATAGGATCCAACTGCACTTAGATAAGTTATTTTCTTCTGCATTTAAAAAAACAGTTCTTATAAATGTAATGTCTATGAAGTTTCTGCAGACCGATGGTTGTTTATTTAAGGAATATCATTTACAGATTATCTCTTGCGATCAATAGGAAGGCTTTTTTACAGGTACCGCTTAGATTAGTATTTCTTGACAAAACTATTTTATAATGTGCAGAATATTGTATATTATTCATTGAACTTAATTCTGGGAATCACGCCAAATTCTAAAAAATAAATAGAAATAAGAAAATTGCCAAAATATGTCAAGATAAAAGTGTAGTATCAAAGGCAAACCTCAACAGTTTACCCCAGAAAACCACTGTATATAGTTCTAAATGAATATAAATACTTGTTATCTAAAATTCATATCAGTAGTTTATATAATAAATAATATATTGTATATTAATAGCGTTCTTCTTAAAGTAGGTATATGGAGGACTGTAACCAAAACCTTCCTCAAAATTTTAGAATAAGCTCAAAATTAAGCCACACGTATGACTCGTAATTCAGCTCATTCCTCTTTGCAACATCGTTGGAATGTGAACACTCATTTTTCATGAGCTTTATTTTTCTCAAGCTTTTAAGACCACATTAAATAGTTACCACCTCTTTCAATATTCTCGAAACTAACAACTAGCCTACTTATGAACCAAAATGATTGAGGTGCTTATTAAAATAAAAGGTATTGTCAACAATGAATGCTAAGCTGATTTAATTCCAATCATAATCTAGTTTATAATTCATAAAGTTCTATTTTAAATCATCATTCATTATTAACGCGAAGTAGTTGTCTGTTATTCATGAAGAGATTGATTGATATAAAAAAGCACCGATTTTTTTAATTTTCGAATTTAAAGTTGAACAAATTATTCACCAATAAAACTCATTACCTATAAAACATTGCAAATACATTACATTATTGATTAATCTCACACGCAATTCTATAACGCTCTGGCATAAGCGAATCATAATTTATTCAGAGGCAGAATTCCTACCGACACTATGCCATTTAACAATTTACGAGCTTATAATTTACAATTTGTTGTGGTTTTATGAAAAGGTTATTAGCATTAGGAGCAACGCATGTTGTGTGATTGCGTAATATGTTTTTTTATAAACCTATTTAAAAATTATTATGTTTTTGATCTTACTCAATAAAAAACATGTACGTCTCTCTGTTAATCTCTATATACTGGATGACTTCAAAATCTATCTTAGGCTAAGTTTGTATTTAAACAACTTCGTACAATAAATAAAATGGTGGCAATACGAAGACTATGAGGACGAAATCGATAAATCTGAAGTTTCAGATGATAAAAATTGTATCTATATCTTGTCAAATTTAATGTGAGTACATGGTGTATAGGTAATATTATAATATAAAAAAATTCAGACATTGTACATAGGTAGTACAGAAAATATAACTTCATTATTTATTTTTTTATTTGTTTAATGGATTTCTACTTCCTTATTTTTTTAGAACCAAAAACTACTGAACTTGGATGAGGTAATGAAGTGGTTATTTTTATGAAAAAACATGTTTGCCACGAAATTACGAAACCACAGAATATAAATTCAAACCTGCATATGACTTTCTGTCTATTAAGCAATGCCCTGAATCGGCATCAACAAAACCAGCTAGCTTAAAATTCGTATTGTACATTTCCAGCGTCTTTCATTATACGATTTATTAAATTCACTCAAATAACTAACACTGAAGGCTATGGCAGGTCCAACATAGAAAATTATGTTTCGATTAAACCAACGTTAATATCATAACAAGTTGTTTTTCACAGTGCTCGCTTTAATAGATGTAATTCGTTATCATTAAATTACAAAGCAGAACGGTACAAAATCAGGCTAATTCTATTTAACTGATGATGCAGCTACATTTTATACATGTTATGATGCTATAGGTCAATATTTAAAATATGTGCAATAAGCAAATTATTAATTATTACAGAATGGTGGTTGTATGAGCAGCGGTGCATACAGATTCAAACTATGTTATCATTTATAACAAATCACTATTATCTAGTAAAGAGCAGTTTCAATTGTACTTGTATAGACAGGTCGATTTAAGGGTTGTACTAAACCAATTGAGCTTCTGAACGATGTATTATTGGTTAATGCAACGGATCAACGACCACACACAAACATACATAAATTCTCAATGATGAATCTGTATAATTATAGGCCGTTTAAAAAATATATGTTACTGCTGCAAGATAATTTAGTTTTACCACTTTGTTTTGCAAACATCATTGTTTGTCACCAATACATTCACCGGTATTTCCTTCGGAGAAATTGTGGAACTAATTGCGTCAGGGATACTGGAATACGTGGAATGAAGAAGATAACTATTTCAGTAAAACCAGGCATGTTGTAAATGGATTGTTATCTGCTACTGATCAGAACCATTGATTGAAAGATGTTCAGTGGAATGCAGGAACCGCGGAGTTGAATCCTGATTGACGTGAAGGTTAAATACCCAGTAAATTTGAAAGGTTTTAGAATCGGTTGCTATAGTAGGTATATCATACAGGGTATTGGTAACTCCTCTCATTATTAGAAACTCCATACAAGATGTTAATATAAATATTCTCTCATAGCTCGCAGGATCATCTAGCCTTTTGCCAAACAAAGTTGTAGACATGGATTATAATAGGCAAACAGTACAATAGATTACGGTCTCTTCAATGGATTTTCATCGTTTGCGACAAGAGACTTAGATAGTTTTAATTTAAATGGCACGTCTCTCAGAGTTGGAAAGTGTGTTAGCCCTTAAATGCATACAGTATCATATCTGATACAACATTAATTGTAGATGACTAGAACCATCTATTAATGATTTTATGAACTAAACCACGTTTCACATGTGGAACTATGGGCATAGAATCTACAAAAATTAATATAACCTCATTTTATTCACATTTTGCTTTAGTAGTATCTGTGAAGTCGAGAGTGAACACGCACATGTGGCTGCCATTTAATCGTCTGTAATTTTTCGTTATTATTTGTGTTTATATTTTGAATCATCAACAAACAAAAATTGTTTGAGCTCTTTTACATGTAAGTAGATTATGAATTATAATTTTATGTCATTTGATCAGCTCATGATTTATGTGTATCATATCTGATACAGTGTGCGCTCACATAATATATTATGCTTTCAGAAAATGGATAGCTGGTGGCGAGAATTAAAAAAAAGGGCCTCTTAGTGAAAAACAACTATTAGAGTTAGTTAATATTCCATTGGAAAGTGAAGATGAACTAGAATTAGATTCCGACGATGAAGATGATTTGGATTTGGATTCAACACTAAACTCAAATGACCTTATAGAAAGCTCAACGGATGAAGATTCGGATTCTGAAATAACTACCGAGTTACCTAGAAATAATATACCACTACCAGTAGTACCGGATCTAGAGAATTTGCCAGCAAGCTCCTCTGCTTCTACAAGGAAAGGCGTTCTTGAACGAGACAAAATTATCTGGAAAAAAGATAACTTGAAATTTCCTGTACCAGATAAGGAGTTTCTAGGTAACGAAGACCTCAGACCGGAAATATTAGAATTAGATTCTCCTTATCAGTTTTTCAAATATTTTTTTGATGACAATTTATTTGAAAAAATCGCAAAGGAATCTTCCTTATACAGCGCTCAATGTAATCCCAAGAAACCAGAACATATAAAAAAAGAGGACATTCAAAAATACTTGGGTATTTGTATTTTCACATCAGTTTCTTATTGCACAATCGTTAGAGACTACTGGAGTGAAGAACCGGAAGCGAATTTATAAAGGAAGTAATGTCTCTAAACAACTTCGAAAAACTGCGAGCTGTTTTACATTTCAATAAGAATGAAATGCTAATTCCTGTTGGCCAGCGTGGATTTGATAAACTCCATAGGATCCGACCTATAATAAATACACTTCAAATTTGTACCTATAGAAGAAAGTTTGTTGGTCGACGAACAAATTTGTGCAACCAAAGTCAGACACCATTTGAACCAGTATATGGCAAATAAACCTCATAAGTGGGGGTACAAGTTATTTTTCTTATGTGGCGTTTCTGGGTATGCTTATGCATTTGAGTTGTATACGGGACAAGAAAACAATCCCAGTGGAAGACTTCTGAATGAACCAAATCTTGGAGCAAACTCAAATATAGTAGTTCGTCTATCAAGAGATATTCCAAAATTGAAACGTCATAAAATCTATTTCGACAACTATTTTACTTCCCTTCCACTCATGACTTATCTTCATAATCAAGGTATTTTACCACTAGGGACAGTAAGAAGGAACAGGATTCCAAATTGTAAGCTACCCACTGAGCAGCAATTTAAGAAATAACCTAGGGGCAAATCTGTTGAATTTATTGCTAATGTTGAAGGTGTTGAAATCGCTTGTTTGTCTTGGTAAGACAATAAAATTGTGAATTTAATGTCCACATTCTCTGGACAACAACCAGAAACTACAGCTCGTAGATTTGATAGAAAAAATAAGGAATATAAAGAAGTCAAATGTCCACAGATTGTTACTATATATAACAAGCATATGGGTGGGAGTGGATTTATTTGATAGCCATATCAGACGCCACAAGATTAGGCTCAAATCTAAAAAATGGTACTTTAGGCTATTCTACCATTTAGTTGATCTAGCATTAGTGAATGCATGGCTCTTGTAAAAAAAAGTTTGTTTGGTGAAAAAAAACAAAGCCTCTGATCCAAAAGAATTTTAGAATTGAAGTTGCCCAATCTCTCTGTAAAATTGGAAAAACCTCATCTAAAAGAGGCCGACCTAGCAGTGAAATACAAGATGCACTTGAATTAAAAAAAAGACGAAATCCAGCAGCTGTAGTACCGCCAGTTGATGTTAGAAAATATTCCACCGATCATTGGCCCTAGTGGATGACTAACAGGGGAAGGTACAAAAATCCTACATGTAAGAGTTTAACTTATGTATTTTGCTCAAAATGCAAACTAAACTTATGTTTCAATCAAAAATCGAACTATTTCCGTACCTTTCATAGTAAATAAAAATCACGTTTCTCTTGTATTGCAATGCATGCTGTAGGTTTCGAGGTAGGTATCATATATGAAACAGTTAAAAAACTTGGATTTTTTCAAATAAAAAATAAAATAGAATTTTTTTATTATTTTTCCCTTGATACTTGGGCCGTTGAACAATTAAAAATATTTCATTTCTACGAAAATAAAAAATCATGCATCTAAGGGTTAGCAAGCGTAAATAGAGCACAATCACAGTGCTAAGAGTTGTCAGCGTGGAGCGAAGTCATTCGCGTCATGGAGTGGAATAGAGGATGGTTGCCTATAATTAAAATCGTTCGTTATAACGGATATATCACAATAGTTCTTGTATTATAAATAATATTTTGTTTACTGCTGATGACAAATTGCCTTGCACACTATTATTACAAAATAGTTACTTGAAAGCAAATAATTCAGCAATTTTAAATGGTTAAAAAATTTCTGTTTTTTTTTTATTATATACACACAATGAAAGGAATAAATTATTCAATATATCCCAAAAAACATGGTTTTGCTGAAAACGCTCGGACACGTCGATTTGCAATTTCGAATTGGCACATTTTGAGTGCGAGTCAGTGTCACTTCCGGTTTTTCCGATTACAACGGTTAAGGAAATAAAGTTAAACAGTAATTTTCGTAGAGTTTATTTAAACTAAATGCTTTTTTTTTGTTCCCGTATGGGAAAAATGTGTATAAAAAAGTTTGAGTAAAACTTAAGATTTATCCTCATATATTTATAAAATGACTTAGAAGGGGTATATCTCCTCAGGTATACTGATCAGTTCGTCTCAATAGGTACAGGGAGGAGAACAGTTATAGTAGGAATCGATGATTTCCTATGCACGACAGGTAAACAGCCTTTATAGACTTTCACCAACAGCGGCTATTACTTATTTTGTTCTGAAAAATAATACAGCAGGTTTAGAAGTATAATTCGTTTCCAGAAAAATGGAAGTAATTTGCAATAGAGAAAGCAAATAATTAAATAGCATCATCAAAATAATACGATGAGGCAAATCAGTGAAGTATTTGCATAGGCATTCGAAAATAGACCCTCTCTGTCTACAGTGCACAGCTTGATTCCAAATTACTTTTATTTATTTCTTTGGGAATGAATTTTATGTTTGTAGAATTTCTTGTTTGTTATGATAAAATAATGAAGTATTCTTATGTACGTAGAGAATTCTTATTTTCAGATGAAACAGTAGTATGTCGTCTCATGTCTAATACAATCTAATACAATTATACAATTGTTCGAGATAATAGTAATTTCGTGAACAGGCACAGATTAATGGTTTTAATTTATTCGCAAGTAAGTTGTACAGTTGTTCCTATTACGATGGATCGTACTGTAGAGGTAAGTTAGATTAAATCGTTATATTTTCACATGATCTACACTTACTTACTATCAATAAAACCACTCGTTGTCTATGAACAAATATATGCAGTTATTGTTAAATTGTCATACAACAAACCGTTACGAGAATAGTTTCTGGCCTCTTGAGACAATTCGTTCTTATTCTCACTACAGATTTGATTCCCAACTTATCTAAGTAGGATATTAGATGTAAACTGGAGAAATAGTTGATATAATATAGTTTATTGTAAACGTTTCTTGAAATGGCCTATATAAACGAATAACTATGTTACTTGCTGCTCCAAGTTCAGGTTCTCCTGGCATCTTATTTATATTGGTTTTTCTGCTGTAAAGTTCATAATTATTACATCTACAACCACTTACGCCAGATCATTGAGTAAAAAAATCATATAGAGCGCAATGCGCCAGATAAAATGTACATCTTATAGCCTCACTTGTGAGGATTCTTTGGGTTATACTTAAATTTAGCAAAGTTCTTACCTTTCAAAGGAATAACTTGTTCGTCGCAGGAGGGGTTTTCTTCAAATGGTATTTTTTGGCATGCCTCTTTTATTTGGTTCAATACTGGCACTACTTTTAGTAACAGCACCATTGTCCGAAAAATTAAAGAACCGTTTATGTTCCTTTATAGGCATTAGGCATGACGACAATTTGAGGAGTTCTGATATTTGGAGCACAATATCTGCTTGTTGAGTGTTGTCGTATAAGAGACATTCACACCAGTATCCCAAGGAATTCCTCTAGGTCTTTTGAATTTGTTGCAAGTGGTTTATTTGGTCTTTTCTAAAGCTATGTAAGCAGTAAGCGTGTCTGTTTAACTATTTGGGAAATAAAATTATCCTTGAAAATAGTTTGAGTAATTTATAGGCGCCGTTCAATTTTAAAATATCTTCTGGTAGATCGCGTAATCCGCTCCCGATGGATGGATTTTTTTCATTGAGGTCTTAAAATGTAGAGAAAGGTTAATTTTATATATTTTATATTGAATGTGCCATTTCTATATTTTATCGTCAAAAAGAATTGGCTCAAAGCAAACACAAAAGAATTAGCGGCGGTCATCTTGCATTTAAAAAATCGGCCATTTTGAAATTTTTCATTGATAGTCTATTCCTCTCTGTAAGCAACGGCATCAAGATCATTAGAATCGGTTAATAAACAAACAAGTTATTGGCCAATGAAACAAGTGCAATTCAAGTAATACAGCTTAAGCATGACAGAAAGTCGTTTTGTATGATTACGGACAGCTTCTCTCCCAATGGACCGATTTTTTTCATCGGGGTCTTATACTGTAGGAAAAGGTCCACTTTATTGCCTTTTTCTAATGGATGTGCATTTCGATATTTTTTCTTAAAAAAGAATTGGCCCAAAAAATGGCTATTTTATCTGACCGCCATCCTGCATTTTAAAAACTCGACCATTTTGAAAGTTATCGTCGATAGTTCTTTCTTTTCTGTACCCGTTATAGTTTAATGAATATTAATTACCCGCCACAAATAAACTACAAACAATATATATATTATCTCTTACACCTTTTTCTACTTCGGCTAAATGGAAGAACAGACGACTATTTGTTAGTTTTCTGGATTTATGTAATTTTTTCCAATAATGTTTTCTTTCTATTATTTATTTGTATATTTACTGGAAAATAAATATTTTTTTCATTATTAACTACGTGCATTTTCAGGAAACATTGTTTGAATTTGCCTCTTTACTTTCGTACCATTTTCGTTCTATAATTTCAAAAAACACAGGAATTGTGGAGAAGGTGACGAGCTTTCTATAAAACTGTTCAAATTTAGAAAATCACAGCGTTCTTGTTTATTGAACTTAAGGAAATACATTTTCAAGAAATTTTCTTTTAACCTTCAATAAACCTTCAAACGTTAATGCATAGTAAAAAGGAATTTCCAGTAATTCCTGTGTATTTTTGTAACAAACGACCAGTAATAGGAATATTTATTTATTCTTGTCTTAAAGACTTGAGAGGAATAGAAATAGTTGATGATATGATTGGGAATTCCATAACTTCATTGCAACAATAACACCTATTAAGGAATAAATTGGCATTTAGCTTGCTACAGGAAAAAGAAAAATGACTCCATCTTAGCTATATTATCAAGAATATTATTGCTTATATTTTGGATACCTGTGTATAGTTATAAAGTAGTCCTTTGTAATCACTTGATCTGACATAATGATGTTTGATCTAATCTGTGAAATATCTGTAAAATATTTAGAGCCGGGTTTTAAATGGAAAAAATTCAACAAAATTATTTGAACCTCAATCAGTAAATTCCGATTGGTTTGATTTATTTAGTAGGATTGAATGTCCACACCTAAAGTTATCCTTCAAATTTGAAAGTGAAGGCTTGCATGTTGATTAAATGTTACAGGGAACAAGTAGATCATTGCTAATACAGCCGAAGGCAATCAAATGAAGCAGATGGTTAGAGAAAGAACGTAATAACCAAAACACAATAATTAAATTGGCAAACTATGAAAGAAAAATTAGTCTAGGAAACCTTTATGCTATACGTATTTTATTAAATACTTGGAGATATTTAAAATTTTAGCTTGAAATTCTTCTAATATCTCTATTGCATCGACATCTGAGCCTTAATCTCTGCCGCCAACTTGGTTAGCGAAATGCAAAAATAAAATATGTTTTGCTAATATCACGTTTGAAAACGTCACATAATATAAAGAAATAATATATACAACATGTAAGAACCGCCTAAAATTTTGTAATTATCCAACTCCAAATTACATTCCATTACATATTTATTAAAACGTGAAATTAGGAATTTCCGTGTCACTTCCAAGAGAGGGCATTCGTAGAGAAATTAATTAGCGCAAAGGGAAGTACAGCAAAATTAAATGGCATATACTTTGTTAGAGTACAAGGTTTTAATTTTGTGAGCGAATTGGTATCGTTAGGATTTGTTGTGCTTGGAGTGTTCACATGTGTGCCTGGGGAATATTGTATGCGTGTTATTTATGTTGGCAGCACTACCGGAAATGTACAGGTTACATTCACTCAAACCCACAAACAATAGATCAACTGGAGACCCTTTTATTATTTTATCTCGCAGGTATTTCTGTATAGATTTATTATCATTTTATAAAACAAATATGTTTATTTTTCCACAAAATGCAACGGACTATACATTGTTAAAATGGTTAAATATTAGATATTTACAACGACGCAGTATATGTGGAAGCATGCGAATAAATATTTGCTTTCTAGCTGAAAAAACATATTTGCGTTTTATATACGTAGAATATGACTTTAGTTATCTCACATCAGTAGAAAAATCAGGAATGAGACTTAGTACATTCTAAAAATATAACTGTCGGATTCACATATTCTTTATGAAATGACTCTCACTGTTTATCATTAATCGTCATTGTCATCACATACGCTTTTAAATGTTATTTACAAGAAAGTTACAAATCAATTTATATGTCAGACGTATTTCTAAAATCATTTTAACTTCTAAACTTCGCACATCATTAGTTTCTTTCACCTAAAGATTCGCTTAATTTGTCTGACCATCTAATGTAGTTTACGCAAAATGCTTGGGACAAAGTTTATAAAATTGGAAATATATTTTCTTTGCAACATTGGACGAGTTTACAGTTTTCTATTTGCAGACACAACTTTTTTTAGAACAACTTCAGCTACACTACGCCGATGTGGAACAATATCTCTAAAAGAAGAAATATGGTAATGCACATAATATATTTAGACTATATTATTTGCTCCAAACTTTCACCATTTGAAGCCAGAAACTCGATTATTCGAATCTTTACGGACGGACGCCTCGTCAGCTTACAAAGGCCGGCATGCGTGTGCATTAGGGGTGCTATAAGCACCACACCGACAGCATCCATGGAAGTTATCCTGAGCTTGATTCTCCTTGATATATTCATAAAGAGGGAAGCCCTAATGAGTGCCCAAAGGATGTGGTCCATCGGTTACTGGAATTCCAACCAGGCACAGTATGGACACTCAAAGATTATGGAGCCTGCAGCCACTGACCACATCTTAATTATGGACATTGACTGTATGCTTCTAAGATACTCCTTTGACAAACCATTCATAGTGAATGAACCACGATGAATGGCGTCAAGCTTCTCCATCCTATATGTCCAAGGGTATACCGATGGTTCCAGGACAAATGAAGGATCAGAAGCTGGAATTCATGACATGCAACCTAGGGTGAACGTTAATTTATCCCTAGGAATCAACGTAAACCTGTATTGGGCCTTTTAAAACAGGACAGTGCCACATGAGAAAGCACCTGCAACACATAGGTATGCATAGGGGCAGTACGATGGGCAGGTTATGAGAAGAAGAGGACGAAACCTCCTAGCACATAAGAGAGATTTGCTCTCTTTGGCAATTTGCAACGCGGGGACATTCTTCCGCATGAAAATCTTGCAAAACAGCTATTAAGCATCATAAAAGGGATAGAGCTCATGAAGATAAGCTGCAGTGCAATTTGGGCCTGACCCAATCCCGCTACTAAATAACAAATCTATCAATCGATATCAATACTCGGTTGCGGAGATCGATGGTTCGAATCCATACTGAGGTAAATTAAAAATTTATTTATGATTTGTTTCGGCTCTTTCTTCAAGTTGAAGTGTCTTTTTTTTCCACAGAAGACAAAGAGAGCTTTTTTCCAAGAGATACGAAGAAGTGTTAAAAAATGTTCTTCAGAATAGAAATGTTAACTTTCGTAAAAAAATTGAGAATGATTGATCATTTTCCAAAAGTTCTAAATGTCAATGTAGTAAATGGTAGTAACACAGTGTATCTCCGAGGTATGCATTCACAACCGAAACGGACAGTGGAATTAATATTATTAGTTAACTTCTTAAATTCAAAAATACCATCACTTTGCCCTGTGATACCTTCTCATTCAATTCGACTTTCCAATACCCGATTTGTAGTACAAGCTTCCTACTTCTGAAGTGTATAGTAATAGATTAAATCTTGTTCTTTGTGTATGATAAATTGTTTCTTGAACCGTTAAAACCATTATTTCTTATTTTTTAGTATGTTAAACAAGAAATGGTTTAATTTGGATCAAAATGAAGCATCGTTTCAAACATTTACTATTTTTGATTTCTTAAATTTTATGAAAGAGTTTAGATACCTATACCTACATGAAAATTAGTAGTAGTGCAAAATAAATAATACTAACCAATAAAACAGAAACTATAAACTGAAATCAGGTGATAACAAACCAAGTTAAAAATAAATACAGGAAACTAATGACCGTCATCTTGAATCAACGTCATTTTGGAAGAAGTACAAAGACATTTCGTTATCTCCACATAATATATTACGGGAACAAAAAAAGCCTTGATTTCTTCACGCAAGACCATGCGGCAACTATTCAATTACAAATAAATAATATGATAAAATTTCGATACTCAACAGGCCAAATATTATTAACATTTCTGGGAAATTATTAAATTCAGGATGTTAAATTTGGCGTTAATGCAGTGGGAAGTGGGAAGCGCATAGAGCAATGATTGCAGGTAAAGGTTCACATAACATAACCGTTAGACGACGTTCTATCGACCACAGGCAGTTTCATCGAAATTGCTCTTGGAAATAATCGACGAATGGCGAATAACTTGTCCTTATCTACACATGCGGGTTGAATTACTCATGCATGAATATCTACGTTCGTTTTGCTCACCATTGGCGGCTCATTCGGGAGAACAGTGACAATACGGATATCTTAAATTTAGTTAGAAACTACAGATATTTATTAGTTCGCCTAGTTTAGTTGGAGAAAAACAGACACAAAAACAGAAATTGATATATTATGATTATGGCAATAATTTGAAAACTAAATTAATTGTAATAGTATTATTGCTATAATCATCGTCGTTGAACGTTCTTAATAGTGGTAGTGTTTCTGTAGGATGTAGAGTTAATTAGAACAAAAGTTGAAGTCAAGTCAGTATATTTAAATTTTTATTTCATTTCATGTATTGCAAGTGCAATACAGGCCATAACCTCCATCTAATCAGATACCTTCCTAATAAACGTAGATTGGGTAAAGAAGCCCTAAGAACGTTTCGAAGAAGTAAGTATGATGACAATTATTGTAACACGTCTGTAACTCACTGTGAGGAACGACCGAGAAAAGACTGTTTCTGTAGTAAAAAGGAACTATCAAGCAGTTGACAAATTATTCAGAATAGTTCTCGTAAGCATTTAACACCCAAATAATATGATTTAGTCTTTTAAATCCTATATACCTGAAAAACCAGATTTTTCCATGCACCTAAATTTATAAATTTAAGTACATTTTTAATATAATATTTCTGTGGACGTAAGTCAAACGGAGATAAGTCGACTTATCCACAATAACACTTTTTTGCAATTTAAAGCTCCTAATATTGATATACATATCCCAGCAAAAGGGTATAAGTATATATTCGCGGGAACTATTTATTATGGACACATTCTTAAAAGATATAAGTACACATATCCCTAAAATTGCTTTAATTATATGTGAAACTGAATAATGTTTCACTGATATAAGGGAATAAGTTAACTTATCCATCTATTTCAGATTATTTTATTTAAGTTCTAATCAGAGAAAAGGAGATAACTCTACTTATTCCCTTTTGTCAGTCTACATGGTATTAAAAACTCTCCTGACTATGATGTTGGATATGTATACTTATCTCGTTCTAAGCGTAGCAGAATTTTATATTTTGAGGTGTTTACTGTTGTTTGTTCAGTTTGTTGTTGCAGTCTACGTCCAAAAACATGTATGAATCAAGTATAAATAAAAATTCTCGTAGCTATACTATGTTAAAAAAGTGCTGATCATACCTACGATAGAGCAAAAAGGGATAAATATACTTACCCCCTTTTACCTTGATCATTTTATCTACATTAAGAAAAATAAGTAGGATAAGTACAATGTATTTAATGAATACATAAAAACTTGTCCATAGACACTCTATTTGTTGTAAAAATATCAAATCAAACACGTTTGTTTATTAATCTAAAAGCAGCTCGACATCAAATAAGCCTTGCATTATGATTAAAACAATTTTTTGTATCTCCTGTAAAATTCATGTTTTCGACTTATACCCTTTTGATTTATTTCCACAGATTTTAACGTACATATTTCTAGGTATGTAAATACTTTCGTACTTTTCAACGTAACTGATGGAGAACTAAACGGAACACTTTATTTGGACGCCTGTGGTGCTCATTTTGTCCTACCCCAGCTCCAGATCCGATTCTCCACGCTACAATTGTTTAGATAACTGGCGTGCATAGCGCCGCTAGTTCGCCTCCTCTATTCTGTATTGTTTAGAACGTCGAGGAATTTATGTATCTGGTTCATATTCATATCTGCTCAAGCGATCGAAAAATCTATTTTACACCATACAATAAAACGTTCGTTACAATACGAAATTAACAACTTTAATTTATGAAACACTGCAAGAGGATAGTCTCATATAAAGTAATTAATCGGACTAACCCCATTTAGGTGAATAGGTCATAAAGATAAATACAATTAACATTAACGTCTCCTAAATTAAATAATTTTGAAGACTTTCTGCAGATTCGCAATGTCAATCCAGAAAAATTTATATTCTCACTTATTGAGCAAGGTAAACAAATCGTTTTTTAGCACTAGTAAAATAATTATTATTGGGAAACAGGACCGATCCCAGAATCTGAAATAGTTTAAAAAATGTCAATTTGAAGAAGGAACAGAATTGTTGGTGAGACAATCCCTTGTGGAACACTTGATTTGATGCAGAAAGTTTTTAATGAGACTACATCAATCACAACATAAAGAGAACGGTTAGAGAGAAAATTTTACATCCACAATTCACATAATGTAATGGCGTCTAGTTACGTAACCTGTACTGTTTGTAACTGGCTACCTACAAATAGAACTCTCCGGCCTTGTAACATTTTTTAGACGGAAACTTGGACGCCAGTTCCTTATTTCTTAGTGCAAGGAACAGCACTTGTCTGGCTCATCGAGGTGAGAGCGTTTACGGGGTAGCTAACAGTGGAGATACGGTTGTGTTTGTCCAGAGGGTCGAAAGATGATTGTCTTGTCAACTGGACTGGACAATTTCTCAAACGGGTTAATTAGAAATAAATAATGGAAATAATAACTCGTAAATTTTCATAGCATATCAACGTATTTATTTATTAGAAACAATCATGAATAAGACAGGATAATGCAGCGATTTACTTTACAGTCGATTATGTACAAGTTTTATAACGATAATGTGCAAGCTGGCAAACAATAGTAAGCGTGGCTATAATTTTATTTCGGACGGCGGTTAGGCTTTGATAGCCGGGGTCTGTTTCGCGGCTGAAACGATTTCTGCCGGCAAGCAAACGGAATTTCCAACAGGATACAGTACGAGCGGAGGGCAGTCGGTTGGCTATAGATATTCTTGTCTATACAGAGGGTTTTCTGACTTTATTCTGACAATAAGGCGAACTACTGCCACAAACGTAGAGATATTTAACAAGGAGTATTTTTCCTTGGCTACTAAAACTTAGGGCCTACAAGGCAAAAGAAAGCCAACCAAACGGCAAGTGCTCTCTCCGCCGACGTAAGTTAAGTTTGCAGGTAGAACTCGTTGTTAGATGCACTGAGGCCTTACAGATCACCCAAACGAGCAAATCTAACCAGCCGATGCATATTTTATGGAACGAAAGACAAACGGAGAAATTACTTATTAGCTCTAGTTTGATTTAGTAGGATTATACGGCGGTACTTACAAACAATAAGATCTCTGAATATCTATACTTAACTGAAGGCGGTACGGACGTTTAGTAGCGGACCACGGTGTATTCTTACCAAGATAATTTTCAAGAAAATTATAATCGTAGCGGCGGTTACGGTCGGGATTCTGGCAGGTTTACGGACGGAAGCGAATACGTTAACGAGGTGTCAGGTTTGACTGAAGGTTCAGACTCTTAGACTGTTTAGACTGTTTCAGACTGTTCCTTTCTGGGCGCTCCTACGTCATTTTATTACTTGCTTTAATGACGTATTCAGGATGCGCGTTAAAGCTGCGGATTTAATTGAAATGATCGACTCATTCTCAAAACTTTACTTACGGAGGTCGAGCGTATTATGTAATTCGCAGCAGTTATTTGAAGTGGCAGTAAACGAAAACAGACAGCTTACGATTTCTAAACTATGTTTCAAAAAGAGCCGAATTAAAACGGACACGGATTAATATTTTACCAAATTTTAATAACTAATGATTTTTTTTTTCGACTCTAGCACTATTGTTAACAATTCACGGATTTTAGTTATACCGGGGTTATCAAAATTAACCAATTAATTAACTGCTTGTTTACCAGCGAGGTTTTTCTACAACTCAATACTAACTTAACTAAAACAGGACTTACTTACTAAAAAGAGGCGTCAGGGTGTACCCAAGTGACGGTAATATTTAAAGCAAAAACAGACATTCCTTGACTGGAAAAATCCCTTCGTTACAATAACTGAACTGACAGGCCATAAGATGGTAATTTATTTAGTAAACTCTGATGCTATGCCCCAGCAAATCTTTGGGACTATCGAAAGCCATAACTTGTTGTTCCTCAAATCTCATGATTGCACGTTCCATAAAATTATGAGTTGATTTCCGTTTCAACGCTTCCAACTAACGCCTAATATACCTGCAGATTAAAGATATTCCCACAGTTGCATCAATAGCACTCTTTACTTGAAAAAGTATAGAGAGCACGGCGATGGGATGACAGTTTTTACATCTAGTTTTTTTCTTGGATGTGGGGTTGCACTTCATACAGTTGGAAGAGAAGATACCTTGTTCATATAATTGATCGTAAAGCCGGTACTGGAGTCAGCTCTAAGGTACACATTTAGAGGGAAGTAGATGAATGGTCCATCGTTGCCTATTCCAAGACACGTCATTAATGTCCCTGAAGAAAAAATAATTTCGACAAAATTTTGTAAAAAGGGGAAAACGAAAACAAAGCAGTAACTCAAAATGTTTAGACATATTTCACCTACTATCTTCATGTTTTGGTTTCAATATATTGAATTTCCCACTAAAAAGTAATAGTTTCTTAACATGGTTTCTTAACCGCCCCTCAAATCACCCAAGTAACCCCGGAAGATCCTAGGATTTTGTGTTAGGTAAAGAGACACGGCCCTATAGTTTATTGTGGAATCCAAACCACATATAGGACATCAACAGTTTTCTCTCCATCTAAATCCGAAGCAAATCAGAAATAAAATTTTAATTTGCCTCAACATGAATTCGAATCATTGATCTTCGCAACCGAGTAAGTACATTTTTCTCCTTGAAATTGTAGATCTTTGAAAGTACTGCTTCTTTTTTCACTCTAGACGCACTTAAATTATTTACGTTAAAAATGAAATAATCTTTGTATTATTCATCTTCAACGAGTTAAAAACTATAAATCATCAAGTATTTGATTGTTAAACTTTGCAGCAAGGTACGCAGTCATTTATTCACATTTACCTAATTTACCTCCGAGGTTTGAGAGCGATTTTTCATACAATGCATATTACTGCCTTCAGCGAATATACGTATATGTTGTACAATATGTTTGTGGAGGATGAAGATTTAGATATTGTCACGATTCTTTTAGGTTAGGCCAAATACGTTTAGATAATGGCAAGATTCGATGTACAGTTTTGCATGGTAGTCTTGGGATTAATATAAAAAAAACAGAATCAAAAGTTTTACTAAGCATCATCGTGCATTTTTTTCAGTTTATTATTTATAACTTCAACAAATAAATTAATGTTATAAATGCCTCTAGCTACATATCTGTACTTTTTTAAGTTACACTATTGGTAAAGAATAACAAAAACGTGAGACCGAGCAGATTCCGAGATATTAGTAATATATTCTTTGCCAATGACTTCAGGATTGTCTTCAATTTTAGAGCTATGAAGCCAAATTAAAATACTTTCCCATGGCACTAAAAATTTTTGACAATCCTGAAATCGTTGGCAAAAAAATACAGTACTAAAGTCCTGCTCGGTTGCGCCTCTTCATATTATTCCTCTACTCAATAGTTACACATAAAAAACGCTACAACTCATCCGTCTATGATAAATTAGAAGTTAATTCTGGCATGTCTAAATTACAATCGATAGATTCGGCAGCTAATCCTATCCTCTAAGATAATTTGAAAGTAATTTACATATTAATAGGTGTGAAAATATTTCTAAGAAAGTCCCAGCCCCTTGATGAGGCACACAGAAACTAGTTTTTATTATATGTATAAACCACTAAACCTTTTTATGTAATAACTCAGAAGAGAGTTAATTTTATGGAAATTAATCAAAAATATATATTTCTAAAAACTATAAAAATATAAAAATTCAACTTGGAGTATATCTATCTCTATCAATTGTTGCAGTCAAAAATATTGTAAGCTATTAAAAAGTACGTTCTTCTTTTTTTTTGTTTGTAACATTTCAGTAGCTGATTTAAATCATATTTTTTTCTCAAGAAAAATCATAGTAATACACACAGCTCATGCCTTTGCTAAACACTAAAAATATACAATTTCCCATTATTCTGACTACACTATTGTGCAATAATAATAATGATATCCTCGACAGTTTGGTAAAGTAATTAGGCTCCTTGACATAAATTAGACTAGTGACCAGAGACTAGTAATTTCACATTTAATTTGTTATTTCTCGTTTTCGACCAGAAGTGACCAGGATCAGGAGAGGAGTCCAGGACTCGGAAGACTACCTAGTCGACAAAATTCTGCAGGAGCGAAATCTATCCCCTCCGTTTCGAGGACGCTGAAGATGAAAAACATAGTGGTTGAAAGTTTTTAGCAACCGTAACCTCCTCAAGTGGCCAAAGACTACCCCTTTTTCTCATTTCCCACTGTAAGGCTAGAGGCCTGTTACTACCACTGGGGATTATTATAACCCTTCAGGGGGTCTATTCTTGAAACTACCCGGTAAACATTTTATTTTTGAGAATAGATCATATAGGACCATCCGTAGGTGACGTCTTTAACATAACGTCATTATAAGATTATTATTATGTGTTTTTGTGCACCACCGAAAATACAACATATTATTAATATAATAATAACTATCCCAAAAATTACAGAATATAAATTACATATTTTGAACGTAAATTTTAAGATGCCTTAATTTCAGCTATTTAGATATGTTATTATTGCGTCATTTTATGTACGATCGAAAAAATTGCTTATAATTGACATAGAAATAAGCATTCTAGAAATGACATAATATAACTTCCGTAATTAAAAACAAAATTTAAAGATGCATTAATTTCAGCTATTTAGATATGTTATTATTGCGTCATTTTGTGAATGATCGAAAAACTTGTAATTAATTGACATAGAAATAAGCATTCTAGAAATGACGTAATATAATTTCCGTAATTAAAAACAAAATTTTAAGATGCATTACTTTCAGCTATTTAGATGTGTTATTATTGCGTCATTTTATGTACGATCGAAAAAGTTGCATATAATTGATATACAAATAAGCATTCTAGAAATGACATAATATAACTTCCGTAATTATAAACAAAATTTTAAGGTACATTACTTTCAGCTATTTAGATGTGTTATTATTGCGTCATTTTATGTACGATCGAAAGAGTTGTATATAATTGATATAGAAATAAGCATTCTAGAAATGACATAATATAACTTCCATAATTAAAAACAAAATTTTAAGATGCATTACTTTCAGCTATTTAGATGTATTATTATTGCGTCATTTAATGTACGATCGAAAAAGTTGCATATAATTGACATAGAAATAAGCATTCTAGAAATGATATAATATATCTTCCGTAATTAAAAACAAAATTTTAAGATACATTACTTTCAGCTATTTAGATGTGTTATTATTTTATGAACGATCGAAAAAGTTACATATAATTGATATAAGAAATAAGCATTCTAGAAATGATATAATATATCTTCCGTAATTAAAAACAAAATTTTAAGATACAATAATTGCAGCTATTTAGATATGTTATTATTGCGTCATTTTATGTACGATCGAAAAAGTTACATATAATTGATATAGAAATAAGCATTCTAGAAATGATATAATATATCTTCCGTAATTAAAAACAAAATTTTAAGATACATTAATTGCAGCTATTTAGATATGTTATTATTGCGTCATTTTATGTACGATCGAAAAAATTGCATATAATTGGCATAGAAATAAGCATTCTAGAAATGACATAATTTAACTTCCGTAATTTTAAACAAAATTTTAAGATGCATTAATTTCGGCTATTTAGTTATGTTATTATTGCGTCATTTTATGAATGATCGAAAAACTTGTACTTAATTGACATAGAAATAAGTATTCTAGAAATGACATAATTTAACTTCCCTAATTAAAAACAAAATTTTAAGGTGCATTCATTTCAGCTATGTAAATATGTTATACTTACTTGCGTCATTTTACGTTCGATCGAAAAAATTGCATATAATTGACATTGAAATAAGCATTCCAGAAATGACGCCGTTCAACTTCCGCATTTAAAAATAATATTTTAAGATGCATTAATTTCAGCTATGTAGATATGTTTTTGTTGCGTCATTTTACGTACGATAGAAAAAATTGTATATAATTGACATAGAAATAAGCATTTCAGAAATGACATAATATAACTTCCGCAATTAAAAACAAAATTTTAAGATGCATTAATGTCAGCTATTTAGATATGTTATTATTGCGTCATTTTATGTACGATCGAAAAAATTGCATATAATGGACATAGAAATAAACATTCTAGAAAAGACACAATATAACTTTCGTAATTAAAAACAAAATTTTAAGATGCATTAATTCGGCTATACCGATATGTTATTGTTAGGCGATTCTGGATATATGTTTATAGAAAGTTTTTGTCTTATTTTTAAACCATCCAAATACTAAACGCGGTAGCTGTCGCTTACATTTCGTATCGATACGAAGTGTGTCAAGTCAGTCCTCCGCTCGCTGCCCATTATTATTATTATCATTATTATTGTAATAATTTTATCTCTACTTTTGCGTACGCATCGGACAAGCTATAGGGTACCTAGATCCAGAATAAAGAAGAAAAAAGGCTAGAAGCTATCATTCTATTTGGCTATGCCTAATAGGTACCATTGTGTAAAGAGATTTTAGTAGGTATTGTATTTTTTGCCAATAGCTTCAGGATTGTAGGTATATTAATTTTTAGCGCTACAAGGAAGGTATTTTTAATTCGGCTGCATAGCCCTAAATATTGAAGATAATTCTGTAGTTGCGCCTCTTTATTAGGTATTATTTTTTACTCAATGCTAATATTGCTAATACAAATTTGGCGGTTATTTCTTGACAAATAAAACTGGAAATATCCAGTTAGCAAAGTCTGGGAATAATACGCAACGAAAACAAACACCCATATTTGAGAATCGTACGGAACTAGCATTTTCATTGGTTTAGAAATCATAAACGCAGTTTCTGTGCATGTAAGCACGCAATACGCATGCGCTCTGTGAGCTGAATTCCAGATTTATTTCTCACTTTCACGTTTTCAGAGGCAGCCGGAAGCTATAATGACGTTGTCTGGCATTTGTACAATTTGTACTAATTTGTAGTGTTTTTGTTGTGGCTAGCGTGTTGAATTAATATTTTTAAATATTTTTGTGGTGATTGGTGAAATAATAGGTATGTACTAATTGTATTATTTATATGTAGGTGTATTTATTGAAGTTATGAATAATTACGCAGCTTCATTTCACTAGTAGGTACCTAAATGTAAAAGGAGCGATAGGGAAATATTAATAAAATGCATTAGTCATTAACAAAGAGGAAAACAGACAGCCTTCTTTGCAAATACAGAGAAATAATACGCTATTTACATTCTTTACAAATAAAAATAAAATAATGGAACTTAGTAGGTATGTGCAATACCTAAAATATAGTATAACGTAGACACCTATTTTTGTTGAATTTTGTATGTCTTTGGTTTTCAATGTTCTCGTATTTTTCTTTTTTGTTTATAATAATAAATACCTTGTATATTGTATACTTAGCCCTGTTGAGATATAATTTTAGCACCGTATTTAGAATTACATTTTCTAGATGCATGTGCATGGGTTTGGAAAATTAGTTAATAGTAACGAAAATATGAATTTTCAAAAGTATGTTGGGTGCTATTATCTCCTTAACAGACTAAAAGAAAATAGGAATTATAGGTACAATATTGTAAAACATCAAAGACAATTTGACATTAAATTTACTGCAGTAATATAATGTTAAATTATAAATAATAATTGTTAAAAAATTAATAATTGTTAAAAGTTTACTAACTTTAAGCGTCAAAAAATTCTTATAGCCATAGCTCCATATATCAAAGGTATTGAAATTTTTTAAAAGCTCGCTTAGAAATACTGTCCTTAAGAAAATTAGGAAGTAGGTACATTAAAAAATGTAATCGCTTAGTCTTCTCTCGGTAAGAGCTAGGTGATGTATATTAGACACAAAAAATTGAAAAATATATTTCCGATAGGTACCACTATATATTAACCATGAAATGTTTTTTTTTTTCGATTGAAATATTAAAAAACAGTCATTACTATTTACAATTTGTCGTTATATTACAGAATCTGTTTGTATGACTATTATATACACAGAGGCAGAGGTGGAGGGGAATATAAAAATGTTTTAAGGACATCACGTACAGGATCGATTAAGAACCAGGATTAAGAAAGCAAAAAAGAAGGTAATTTTCAAAATAAAATTTATTTCTCTTTTAAATTAGTTTTTCCCATAGAATTTGGAAGATACAATGTACCAAAGAGAAGAATCAACAAACTACGATAATTTATTAAAACAAGTAAACAATGAATTAGTTGAAGCTGATGTGAATGATATAAATAAAGAAATTGAGTAATTATTAGTTTAACTTAATTCTCCCACAATTTACCTTCTTACTTCAATATTCTGACACATTCTTATTTTATTTTAACATTTTTTTTGTCATTTCGCTTACATACCTAACTAACCTATTCTTTTTAAGAAGGCAATAATATTGTCTTCTTAAAAGAAATATATACTTATATCTACAGCATTTAAACAATATATTTACCTCTGGTTTCTGTAGTGGATAGAATAGTTTAGAAAAATTGATTATGGCATAAAAATTATGAAAAGTGTAATTGTTTAATATTTCGTGCAGAACTACCTACTTCACCATATGGTTGTAGAAAGTTGCTAAAAGTCATATATAGACACTAATCATAGTGCTAACTCAGTTTCCCCATTGAAAATGTGAAAATGAATAGAGATCGTATTGACAATATCACATTTCAAGAAAAGGAGAAGTTAAGTATCTAAATGTAAGTATTTATTTTGTATTCTCAAAAGGAAATCCAAAAATTCGAAGTTAATAGTGTCAAAAAGGGGCCGTTACTGAGCAGTGAGCAGTCCTTCAAGATCAGTATAATCATTGAGTAAAAAATAACAATGGTAGGTATAATTCAATTTTTTACAAATGTACATAACATTTGGGTATATACCGTGTTTTCATATTTGCACACTACATAGGAATGTGATAATTTTAAGGTGAGTGAAATAGTCAGTGTAATGTTAAAATGATTGCGTGATTTGTGTCACATGACAAGAAATAATGAAATTTAATTAGTTGTTAAAACTGTAAAAAAATTTTCACAATAATTAAATTCTTTTCTGAAAATACCAAAAAAATTCAAAAAACTTAATTTTTCATTTCTATGCTAAACCAAAACCAGATAATTAATAATTTTCTTTGTTAATTTGAGTGTTCTTTTTATATTATATTTGACGTTTTTATCTTATTTTAAATAAAAATAATTAGTTTGTGCGGGTATTAATTAGTTTACGTTTAAGTTATTAAAAGGTGGTATTTTTTCTGGTTTCCGAAAAATAAAAAAAACGTTTCACTACAAAATTTTTTGATAGAAATGTAAAATATGTTTAGTATAAATATGTTTTCTGTTTTACTGCTTTTTGGGGTGCAACAAAAACGGAAAAATCATTTATTGGTGGTTATATTACATATAGTGTATTGCACTTAAGGGTGAAACACCCTTATAACTTTTTTAATTTTTTTCCGATTTAAACCAAATTTCACTCAAAGATAGTGCACATTAGGATCAACTTATGGCCCAAAAGCCATTTGGCCCTTACTAATGCAAAGCCACTTAAGATATCAAAATAAACGGGGAAAATCAAAAAAACATTTAGACATTTTTTTATCGAAAAATTTTATTAAAGAAAATTGTTCAGAACTGTTCAAAAACCTTGGGTCCAAAATTTAATCAAAATAAAAAAATATTAATATTTTGTTTGAAAAAATTTTTTAGTCTGAAAAATAATTTTAATGGGTTTAAAATATAATTTTATTTTTTATAAAAAAAAAACTATAGAAATTCTCTGCAACTAAATACGAATGATAATTGATATTGTAAAATTATATTTTCTTAAAAATTTTTTAAATCAAAATATCAATATTTTTTAATTTTGATGAGATTTTGGATTTAAGGTTTGTAGACAATTCTAAATAACTTTCATTGGTAAAATTTTCTGATAAAAATTGTCCAATATGTTTTCTTGATCTTTTGCGTTTATTTTGGTATCACAGGTGGCTTTGCATTAGTAGGGACGAATGGTTTTTTGGCCATGAGTTGATCCTAATGGGATCTATCATTGAGTAAAATTTGGTTGAAATTGCATATAAAAATGTAAAAAGTTATAAGGGTGTTTCACTCTTAAGTGCGATACACTGTATCTACCACTATTGAACATATTTTACAAGACGTCAATTATATGCTTTTATTGGTTACGTAATTTGTGATGCATATAATTAGCGATCTAAAACTCGTTGTTTTTCCATCATTTAACTGATGTATTAATAAGGAGAAAAAAAGACGCTGTGCAAAATATCATGTAGATACGTAAGGATGTTTGAAACTTATTTTAAAAATATGGATTTGAAATAGGAACATATTGAATGTTACGTCATTATTAAAGCATATTATATAATATAACCGACGCATTATTGACAACGGTAGAAGAAACGTAAGATGATATTGGTATATATATACGTCTTTAAAAATACATTAGTATATTTAAATATAATTTCCGAAAAATTACGTTAGTATTAACGGATTTTCGACTCAAAAAATACGTTCATTTAAAATGATGAAGAAACGTAATATTTTCGTTCTCTAAATAAATAAAATATACCGTCGATATTATCTAATGATAACATATTACATCCGTCATTACTAGAGTAATAAATACGTAATTAAAAATACATCAATATGACGGGTACCAAGGTTCGTCAAAATAATGAAGTCTTGAGACGGGTGTAAGCCTCAGAAACTTCGTTTCTTAAATACGGATCCGAAACGTTTTCAGAAACGGTCGTTATTATAGTAAATAACGGACATTATAATAATAATATAAATAAAACGCACCTTATTGCCACAATAAATACATTTTTAAGAATACGTAAAAATGACCGGTTACAATTTTAGTTAAACCAACGCTGAAATCTGGGACATTATCGCATCAGAAAATACGTTAACCACATACGTATTAATAACGTTATTAGTCAAAATAATTATGTATTATTGATGTATTCATGATGGATAATTCCAAAAAATGTTTACCGGGTAGGGAATGTGTTCCCATGAAGAAATGACTACAATATAACGTAAATTAACATTTACTATTGGTTGACTTACATACTATTATAGAGAGAAACACATTCCCTAGTTTCAAGAATAGACCCCTCAGAGGGTTGAAAATTGACTTTTTTTGGTTTTTAATCTCTATATTCCCGTTTTTGAAGATCAGAACAAGAAAAAAATTATCACATCTCATTATAATTTTTCTTAATACATAATGTAAATATAATATTTTTTCTTGCAATTCAGTATTTTATAAAATATTCCAATTAGCAGTAATACAGCCGCTAGCTACAGTCCTGTATACATTTGAAGGTCCCCGACGTATTTTAATTGGATAGTACTCTTTTAGGTTTATAATTTTAGGTTTTCTTTGTTACCACGCTTAAAAATGGTCGGTTTAGTTTTTATACACGTAAGTACACGTTATATATGGGTCAACGTGTATAGAAACAAATATACTGTATTTTAACTCTCCAGATTTTGAAATTTACGACAAACCAGCCGAAATGCATATGACTAAGGTTAACTTTAACTATTAAAAAAAAAATAATAATAAGAGCTGTGTAATGCTGGGTTTCGTCTATAACATTTCACTTGGACACGTGTACGTGCAAAATTGTTGCGCGTTGCGCGTACCTATTCCAGACCACATACAGCTTGTGACAACTGTTCCGTTTAATAAGTGAGATGTTTTTTAATATTATAAATATGGAAGAAAGCGGAATTTTTTTGTGTCGTAATGCTGTAAAATTTGATAGTAATTTATGTGTTATTTGTCAACAATTAAAAAAAGATACGTTAGTGACAAGTGAAAATGGTTGTATGCGAATTCGGTGTGCCTCTAATGAACGGAAAGACATTGTTTTCGAGAGACTCAAAGTGTTCCTCATGATACAATGTTTTTTTCTAAATTGGACTAGCAAATTTCAGGTGGAAAAGGAGAGTTAACAAATGCCTGCCTACCAACTTTTTAAAAGTTGACAATTGAAGCATTACATATATGATTGTGAATAAAAATATTAACGTCTGAAATGTCAGTAAGAAACGCTGATATAAAGAATTACCTAGTTAGGTACACATTTGGTGAAGAAATACAATTTTCTGTCCCAGCCGTGGCAAACAAACCTACCTTTTTTTTTTCATTCAAGCGTCTCTCTTCATGAAGTAATCGAAACATTGAGGCCAAAAAATGTGATTAAAGAAAGTGCAAACATTATAAGAAAATAGCTCTATAACATAAATTTTGATCTAGAAGATACATTTTGCGATGAAAACAACTTGAGGCTGGCATGGGATGATGTACAAATTCCTTCGCGGCTTTAACTTTAATGAAAATCATTTTGAAGAAAGCGCTCACACGGACTCCGATACTGACGACGATTCAAGCTCACTTCCGCAGTTATCTTAGAGAAAGGTATCTCTAAAACAAAACTCCTAAAAATGAAGGCGCTGTTCCAAATGATTTATTTTATTGTACATGATGGGAAAAAAAGAACGTCTTTACATGTTATGACAGGGTTAGCAGTACACGGCGCTTGCAAAAGTAGTGCCTTAGTTAAGAGTTTGGTTGAACTGGAATGAGTATTTCTTATGATGAAGTACAAAGATGTCGAACAAGCCTGGCATCGGTTACTGTAGAAACATGTAAAAGTACTGTACTGTACTGTTATATGACTGATGGTCGAGATGGTAGAGTACCTGCCTCTCACCCAAAAGTCCCGGGTTCGAATCCCGGTCGTGGCAATGGAAAATACTGTGAGAGGGATTTTTCCATTGTACACGGATATTGGATGTGTGTCCCTTGTCTTTAAATGTGTAGCCCCCTCCCGTACAAGGCTTAGCCTTCTGAGATAAAGGGGGTCGTAATTACATGTGGTGTATTTATTATTATTTATTAAATACCATCACGTTTTGACCCCACTAAGTTTACAACTGAAGAAGCGACAGAATCTGGTTTCATGATACCATTGCAGTTTTGTTCCAAGAAAAATCTGAAGCCATTCAAAGAAAACTAAATATTTCTAAAACCACTGTATGTCGTTTTAATCTGTTTTTTCACGAAGATTTGCAATGTCAACGCTTAAAGCAATTCTACAAAGTGCCCGGACCTATCTGTCTTCCAACAAACTATTCAACTGAGGTAGGTACATAGTATCGATTTAATGACTGGACATTTTCAGGTACGAGCCGATGATCTAGCAGGGTTTTTAAGTAGAATGGATATCACTCAAGCTCCACAGAAATTAAGCAAAACTTCAGTAAACTCCATCATGGCCAGCATTTAATTCATTTCTAACTGAGGATAACCGTTTAAAACAAATTGTTGGGTATTTGCCAATTTTGCCCTATCCGGCTACCGAGTTCAGTAGATATACTAGGTGCGTACGACGCCACTTTCAAGGCCACGCATTCTCGATGGACATGGGCCATCAGGAGAGCCCTTGGTTCTTGTAGCTACACTCTGGGGGGTCGTGCAGAGGTCATCCTTCGTCTTCAGATGACGTCTGCTGCTGCTGCTTTAGCGGGGGTGCTAGGGGGGTGGTGGTGGGGTTAACGCTTAAGAGCTCTTCGGAATGCAGCACCCCAGGTCTGATGCATTAGCTGGAGGATGGCGTTTCTTCAGACCTAACGCAAGAGGTGCAATGCACTAACGCATCCCGCATCCTGCACCCTGGTCCCTGGCCCTGGAACCTCTTGCGTTAGGCCTGAAGAAGAACGCCGTCTCCAGAAGCTTTTTTTAGTTTCTAAGTTGGTACTCCTGAGCAAAGAGTATTGTATACGAAGAGAGCATAGGCGTACCAGCTTGAAAAGGGGGTATAATTATATTAATTTTGCTAGAGTACGCCTATGGTAGAGAAAAAAAATCAATGCCGCTATTTAGGTATTCTGAGATACGTGTCTTTTAAGTAAACAAACCCGACTTCCGAGAATGCTAATATAAACATCACCTTCACTCAGTTTGAATGCATCACTTATTATCGGCTAATATATTTAGGCTAATTAAATTAAAAAAAATAAATGCTCTTTAGTTAGAATTAAAAATTTGAACTTGCAATTACATTTTAGGGTGATAAAATAATGTACACATAGTATAATACATTATTAAGTTATTATTTAATGAAGTCTTTCGTTTCTAAGCCCAATGAAATCAAGACATATTTATTACACACCGACACACAGCACTAGGTCAGTATATTGTCAATGAATCAATTGAAGCTACATGACATTGAATTTTTATCGCTGACTAAAACGATACGTGCTTTTATACCAAATTACGTTATAGAATCCACTTTACACTGTGTACCAAATAAAAATTTTATTTTCTTATTAATTAATAATTTAAGTTACACTCTTTAGCTAATTTTGACTGTGGAAATAAAACAATTGATATAACAATAAGCGGATATATTAATTTTAAAAAACAGAGTTTTTTAAAAATTCTATTTTTTATGTGCCCAACAAATCACTGTCTGCCGGGGTTCTTCTTCTATGAAGTCACCCAGGTTAGCGACATCCTCATCGCAAGCGTCACTGTGAATAATTATAACTGTGGAGGCTTCTTCTTCTTTTTCGAGGGAGGGAACCTGAGGTGGAGGCTCCATGAACGAACTTAGCGGAATCAGCTTCGGAGGTCGTGGTTCGAAATCTCTGCAACAATAAGAAATACATATAAGTATATATTATTACTTAGCGGAGAAAAAAAAGCAGGAAAAATGAACGCTAAAAAAAAACTTACGTTATTCTTAAAGCAGTATCTTCAGACATGCAGAATAAATCTGGTGACTGGCTGGGGGAGTAGATATTTGTATCGCTGTAACAATATGAAATAAATATAAGTATATAGTATTACTTAGAGAGAGAGAGAAAAAAGAAGCATAAAAAATTAACGCTATTATTTTAAACTTACGTCATTCTTAAATCTGGTACACTGGTAGACGAGAAATGAGCGTCTTCTGATGTACGAAATAAATTTGGCGACGGAAATCGATGGGGGTAGACATTTGTATCACTGTAACAATAAGAAAAAATATAAGTATATATTATTATTACTTAGAGAAAAAAAGCAGCGGGAAAAATTAACGTTATTATTTTTACTTACGGCATTCTTAAATCTGGCAAGCTAGACCAATCAAGCTCAACTTCTGATGGTGACATGCTGAAGAAATCGGACGTAGACGAAGTCGATGGACTTGGTGGTAAATCGACAACATCATTTAAGCTCAATTCGCTAAACACGATAAAAAAAATATATTGTAAGTACAGAAATGTAAAAAAGAACAAATATCAACTTACTTTTCAAATAGATATTCCTCCAGGTTCCTAGGTGGAGTATATCTATTAATAAGAGAACTTAGACGATAAAACTCTTCGCTACACATTTTAAACTTAGGTACGTGCGCACATACAGTAACAATGATGAAACAAAACTGAATGAACTACGATTAGAAAACCGGTAAAGAAACGGTGTGTGAGGAGGGGACATTTATGCCGAATAAGCTAAATAAAAAGTTTCTAGAACGAAATCGCAATATCTCAGAGACGCAAAACAAAATACTAAACACGTGGCAAATAAATGATTTAATTCAGGGCCAACCGAACCATGAGAAAAAATTTTAAATGCGCATTTAGCAAAAACAGCAGTAGGCGATATTCCGGGAATTTTAGTCCGAGTGTAATTCAAATTTAGGTTAATATAAACAATTTAAGTCATTAATCTTAATGCATGTCAATATTAAACAAATCAGCGCCTTTATGCTTTAAATGCCGACCCATGGGAAATAAGTAATTAGCACGTATTTTTCTTAGAAAAAAGCGTGACGTAAGCCCCGCAGCTGCAATTGTAGAACAAAGCCCCTCGTATGATGGGTATACGGTATACGTAATAAAGATGACGTCACAGATAATATAAATAAGCCGAACGTGTCACCGCAAGCGTAATTCGTCATATAACTACGTACCAGTTATCTCATCACGTGCTTTTGTGTGTTTATTAATATTAACTGACTGAAGTTAATTTTACAGACATTTAAAAAAATACGTTTTTATAAATCTACATTGGTGTGCTTTGCCAATTTTAAATAATATTCAAACGTGCTGTGCTCCAGCAGATAAAAAAATGTAAGTTATTTTTTTATTATTTCTTTAAAGTATGACTTAGTAATTTGTGATATTTTTTAGAAAAATGGACTTAGCTCAATTGAATCAAATATCCCTTTTAGAGATCAAAGAATTCGTTAAAATTTACGAATTACCAATTAATGTGGCTCACCCGATATATCGAGCACAAATTATCAAAACCAAATACGGTGATAGTGTATTATTGGAATTACATGATAAAAATTTATTTTTACCCAAACGTATGGTAGTCGTAATGAAAGACAATCTGGAAGAATTTATTGACGGGAAATACAGTCTAATATTCGAAGGCCTAATTGAGGAAGGAAACCCCGCATTAGGATCCAGATTTAGATTCTTAGAATCTGAATAAAATGTAAGTAAAAATCATTTTTTAATTTAATATTTTAAAATTAATAAGTTTTTTATCTTTTTAGTGGTGAAAATTTTTTTATAAAATATAATAGACGGAGCAGCAAATCCTACTTCATTTAACAGACGTCTTTCGTGCAGACAAAACGTACACCGGCATGGCGATCAACTCAAGTGAAATAGCAGTCCTTAGCACCCAAATTACGTCTAAATTTCAAGAAGTGGAGGCTCTCTTAGAAGAAGGATGCACTCCAACGCAACGTCTCATTTGGGTAAGACAGATAAATTGTCACATTAGACTGTTCAATAAGGCTATTAACAGTGCGGCTTTACCTGTAGGTGTACTGCGAAAATTGCAAACCAATTTAGGTCATTTAAAAAGATTTAAACATATCATTCGAAATTATAGTGTGGGTGCTGGAAATGTCGTGAAAACTCATATACGAGGGAACCGCGTAAAGTGGGAGGATTTAACTACGGCTTTTAAAAGTCGCGTTCGTACCGGGGTGATAATTAATTTAACTCATAAACATATCGAGGAATTTTTTAATGATGCTTCACATATGTTCAGCGCTAGAGTTAAAAATGCTTTAAAGAAATTACCAATGCTGAAAATTAACGCTTGCTTTTGTGCCGAATTTATCAGAAAGTCAGGAGAAATCGTAATAACAGCGAGGAAATATTTCAGTACGAAAAACAAACAGGTGGATATTTCCACAAATTTATCTGAATGGTTTGACCGCAACATAAAAGCCGATATTTCTCACGCTATTTCAGAATTCTCTGAATCAGGATCGGGGTGGGCCTTATCGCGTATATTATGTTTAGAAGTTAATTTAAATAAATATGAGGTGGGGAATGGCGTTTCATCTTACATTAGATTACCGGGACAAATTTTAAAAAAGCAGGCGTGTATTAACGTAAAAAATATGTATGATGAAGCGTGCTTCGCTTGGAGCATCGTCAGCGCTTTATATCCTGTAGATATGAAAAACCATCCTGATAGAATCACTTCATACCCTCAATACGCCGAAGTGTTAAATTTAAAAGACATTCAGTTCCCCATGACTATACCTCAAATAGCTAAATTTGAAAAACAAAATAACATTTCGGTTAATGTGTTTGCGCTGGAAATGGATTATAGGGCGAATTTTTCAGTAGTTCCCATACGTTTAACGAAAAATAAACAAGTTCAACATGCAAATTTATTAATTGTGCAAGATAAATATCATCCTAAACTAAAAGAATTCGAGACTATTCCAGAAGATGATGAACCAGAGGAAATCAAATATCATTATGTTTTAATTAAAGATTTATCTAGACTGTTAAGTGGTCAACTGTCTACAAAACATCAAAAAAAATTTTTCTGCGATAGATGCTTGAATTATTTTAGTTCGGATGATAAATTAAAAGAACATTCCATCGTGTGCGAAAAATTTAACGATTGTAAAGTAGAGTTTTCGCGTGAGCCTTTTGTTAAGTTTAAAAATTTCGTTTACAAGGAAGATGTACCTTTTATAATGTACGCGGACTTTGAATCTCTGCTAGAGCCCCTCAATGAAGATAGTAGTCATTGTAAAACAAACCGATATCAGAAGCATACTGCATACAGTGCAGGATATTATTTTAAATGTAATTATAATGATGAGTGGTCATATTATAAAAGTGAACGGAGTTTGGACTGCATGTCTTGGTTCGCGGATCAATTAAGTAATATTGCAAAATTTGTCTTTTCAAAATTGAAACATGTGGAACCCCTGAATACTATAGTTAGTTTACGGGATGCCAGTAAAACGTGTCATATATGTGAGGATGACTTCAACGAAAAAGATAAAATTGTTCGCGATCATTGCCATCTTACTGGAAATTTCAGGGGGTTTGCGCACAATAGATGTAATTTAAATTATAAAAATGCCTTCGTAATTCCTGTGGTATTCCATAATTTGGGAGGGTATGACGCTCATTTTGCAATTAGAGAGCTTGCCGAGAGATATCAAATTACATTATTACCTGAAAATAAGGAAAAATACATTAGTTTCACCGTTTACGATGAAGAAACTAATTTAAAATTCCGATTTATAGACTCATTCAGATTCATGGGCTGTTCATTAGAGGAGCTTGCTTCCACGTTAAAGGAAGCTAATTTCAGTAATTTAAAACGAGAATTTCCGAATTTAAATGACGAAAAATTAAAATTATTAAAAAAGAAGGGAATATTTCCCTACGATTACATAAACAGTTTAGAACGACTTGACGAACCACAATTACCAGACAAGACAAATTTTTACAATAAATTAAATGACTCAGACATTAACGAAAATGATTATCAACACGCGCAAACAGTTTGGGATAAATTTAACTGTCAAAATTTAGGTGATTACAGCGATCTGTACATGAAAACAGACATCATGCTATTAACTTGTGTGTTTGAGACTTTTCGCTGTACTTGTCACAAGACGTACGGCCTAGACCCCGCTCACTATTACACCATTCCAGGTTACACTTGGGATTGTATGCTTAAATATACAGGGTGTAAACTAGAAACCATCCAAGACGTGGATATGTTAATGTTCATTGAACGCGGCATCCGAGGGGGCATCAGTCAATGTAGCAATAGACATGCCGAGGCTAATAATAAACATTTAGACAGCTATGATAGCACCAAACCCTCGACATACTTGCTTTATTTTGATGTAAATAACCTTTACGGATGGGCCATGAATCAACCTCTTCCATATGAAGGGTTTCAATGGGTAGATGATACCAATATTGACGTCACCTCAGTACCTGATGATGCCGAAATTGGGTACATTCTTGACGTTGATCTTGAGTACCCCGAAAATCTTCACGATCTTCATAAAGATTTACCTTTTTGCGCTGAGCATCGAGCTCCTCCAAATTCTAAATTTGAAAAATTAATGACCACTCTGTACCCTAAGCAAAATTATGTTTTACATTATAGAAGTTTAAAACAGGTCTTGCAGCACGGATTACGCTTAGTTCGTATCCATAAAGTGCTGAAATTTAAACAGTCTGCCTGGCTTAAACCTTACATAGAATTAAACACTAGATTGAGGACTCTAGCAGAGTCTAATTTTGAAAAAAATAATTATAAATTAATGAATAACAGTACATTCGGCAAGACGATGCAGAATGTTCGTAAGCATAGAATCGTTAAATTAATAAAAAAATGGGAGGGGCGTTACGGGGCTAAAAATTTAATAGCAAGTCCAAATTTTCAAAATAGATCCATTTTCAGCGAAACACTTATGGCTATAGAAATGAAAAAATCTCGTATTATATTCGATAAACCCTTGTATATAGGAATGGCTATATTAGATATTTCTAAAACATGTGTTTACGAATTTCATTATGATTACATGCTGGAAAAATTCCCCGTAGACAATTGTAAACTTTTATATACCGATACTGACAGTCTAACATATGAAGTACAGTGTAATGACGCGTATGAAGAGGTCATCAAGAAAGACATTCATAGATTTGACACCAGTGACTATCCTTCAGATAATCGCTGGAATATACCTCAAATGAATAAAAAAATTCCCGGCCTAATGAAAGATGAAAATAACGGAGTACTGATGACTCACTTTGTTGGTTTGCGATCGAAGCAGTACACGTATAAGCTTGCGCAAGGTAAAGTTGTGAAGAAGGCTAAAGGCGTAAAAACTAATGTGGTGAGAAATAAAATCACTTACGAGGATTATTTTAATTGCCTTGAGAAAGCCTCAAATAAACAGCACCGGGAAGATGAATGTTTACTCCACAATACACAACGCTGTATACAATCAAAATTACATAATGTGTACAGCGTTGAGCAGACTAAAATAGCTCTTAATCCATTCGATGATAAACGTTACACTCTACCTAACTCATATGACACTTTGCCTTGGGGTCACTATTCAATCATGGATGATGATGATGCCCACTAAAAAAAAAATCTCTCTGTCTATTATATTTTATTGTAAAAATTTAATTAATTTTATTATCATTATTATATTTAATCGCATATTATTATTATTGTATATTGTATTTACCCATATATTATTATTTTATATTGTATTTATCATATATACTCTGTTTTTAGTTCAATATATATTATTTAAAACATCATATTTTTATTCCATATACCTAACCTAGAAATAAAAAACACACACATAAAGGTTTAATTAATATTTTCTTTATTCAAGCTTTTAATAAAAACATTTTTCTATCTAAATCATTCAGTATTTTATCTAAATTATAAGTTAAGCATTCACGTATACAGTATGTGTGAATGTTACAAGGATATATTTCACTTAATTTAAATAGTACATTATTAGGAGATAACTCGTATTGCGATTCGCTTAATATGTTATTTGTGACATTTAAAAAGTTATCATAGAATTCAGTAAAACTTAAACTATGCAGTAAATCCATGTGTGATGATACAAGTTTGCTAATATTTATAATCTCGTATACAGTGTTTCTTGAAAAATAAAATAAACTTGAAACTCCAGCGGCAGACAATTTTAGCATCTTGTTTCCGATAAAAGGAGCCTTTATTAGTGCATATTCAGAGAAATGAATTTCTTCCTCCAGTTCTTCTTCTTCTTCTTCTTCTTCTTCCGCTTCTTTAATCTCACTATTAAAATAATCTGAGGTAAATTGCTGAAGGTAAGTAATAAAATCATCCCAATCTTCTCTTATGAATGAAATATTATCTGGTTTCGTGAATACAGGATGTGACACGTTCAGCAATATTCTTACAGCAGGAACATAACCTCTTGCAGGAGAAAGTCCAGTAATTATTTTATAATTAGAATCTTTAATGTAAAATACATTTTCACAAATATATCGTTCTTCAGCGAGTATAGCCTCATGATAAATGTCATTAACGCGATCAATTTCACTCCAATAACCGGAATCTTCATCAGAGGAAAATGATGCACTAGCACCAGGTGATTTCATTATTATTATTGATTCTATCACACTCAAAGACTAACAGACAACTAAGCTGTATAAGGTATAATCTATCTTGTTTATGTAATTAGATAGAGGGAGGGAGGGAGGGTGCTAATTTTATTTTTAAAAAGGCCTCCAAGTTTCATAAATGTGTGCTATTCTCTCATAAGATATAATGTAATTTTACGTATTTCATGCCGGGTATAACACATTTTCTCATAAGAGCGCATGCAAATCGATGAACACACGTGCAGGTTAAAGAATGTTATCTGAATCAATCCAACTGTTGTGCGCAGAATCAAAGCCTAGCCATTTCACGTAAGACTTATTACCGCGCTTACGTAACACCTTTTCCACGAGGTACACATCGGGTATTTTCGTTTTTTGTAGCTCCTCTTCGTAGAATCCTCCTCTAATTGGTCTACCCTGCATATCTTCAAGTAAATAGGTGGTAGGATTGGTGATTCGAACCTCGGATATTTTAAATAACTCTGTACTCCAGTTTGGCGTGTATCCTTTGCTAAACACATGCTTACTCTTACTAACTCGCACTATATCGCCCGCCTTGTAGCGTCGTGATGCTGCTATCTTTATGTGATTGTAAGCCGAGAGTAAAATTTGTTTTTCATTCTTAGCGTTAACATCTACCGGTTTTACCTGGGTGGTCCTATGTTTTCGGTTATTATACTCTTTAACAATGTCCGGAAGCACCTCCAGCCATCGGTATGAACCGTTTAAACTGAAATACTTGTATAAACGCTCCTTTAACGTTCTAATAACACGTTCAACTATGGCGGCTTTCTTAACAGTAAATGTACTGTAGTGGTTAACCTTAAATTGCTTCATCAAGCGTTGAAAGTGAACATTATAAAATTCCGTACCCTGATCTGTATTTAAATTATTACAAGATCTCTTGCTCCCCTTGAAGACGTTCTCCATAGCCTGGGTGACTTCAGGTCCGCTCTTATTTTTTATCGCTTTAGCCCATACGAATTTAGAAAAACAATCTATCACCACTAGAATGTATCTAAAATTATTGTTATCCTTGGAGTAGTTTCCCATCTCAGCTAAATCTGCCTGCCATAAGTCATCTATTCCTTTTATTACTATGCGCCTGCGCCGCTTAATATTTCTACGAGCAGGTTTATGCAGCTCATTAACCAATTGAATTTTTTCTTTAGAATGCGACATCGTACAGCTAAGATGATGATGGAAATAGCACGGTATCAAATTAAATGAACATATAAGTCGAAATTTTATAATTTATACTCTTTTGCCTGCTTTAATTTTATTAACTTTCATCTCGATATTTTTCACTGTGTTAGACAGAGAGGTGAGATTCGCTTGCAATAGAACAATTACTTCGTCATTTAATTTTTTTATAGATTTTCGGAGGTCTTGTATGGAGCCTCTCTGTTTATCTAAACGAGTAGACGCGTCCTTTTGGTAATTGTTAAAGTTCGTCGCTAGAGTCGTAGCAATAGCGGTCATATTATCGTCCACGTACTTTTTATTGACAGCATCGCCATCTTCAGTGGGCGGTTGAACATTACACAATTTCAATTTTTCCACATCAATGTTTCCATCTTTGGTGAAATTAAAACCTCGACCTTGCGGTAATAGACTGATGTTCTTGCTAACGCTGCCACCTCGGGCTGAACGACCGAACTTATCGAGACTCATTGCGAATATGATGGGTGTAGGGAGCTGTAACACACTAATATATTATTCCCGCTTCTTTCAGTTCACTCAAAATGGCTAAGATTTCGTTATCATGTGAATCCGTATTTCCTGCAGCTTTGGAGGCATTTAAAAGTCTTAACCTGTCAACTAATTCATTGATATCATCCCAGAAGAGGTATTCTATCGGTTTTTCATTGTAAACCATATTCATACCCTGTCCGCTGCTATGAGGTTGAGTATGTTTTATTTTAGGAGTATCATCACTATTGTTTTTAAATAATGGTTTTATCACTTTAGTATATTTATGAGATCGAGTGCCATTTAATTGACTTGCAGGATCATAATTTCGTTTATGTGCGTTAGAGGTTTCTAGAATTTCCTTGTAATCAGCCAAGTCCTGTTCGCTGTAACCTTGAGGCTTCTTCATAAATAGCAGTTCATATAAGCCTTGTCTTCCGGTAAACATTTTATTGCCAATACTCAAGCCGGCATTAGAACCGATATTTAGTTCCATAGATCCGATGTATAATTTATTCATTTCGGTATTAAATCTCACGCCATAGGTTTCATCGTAATCCTTACTACTTTTATCATAGAGACCTGTTAAATATTGCTTAGCTAACGTAGGATACTGTTCAGCGGTGACGGTGGCGGCAGCATCAGGGTCAATCGTACTACTTGAATCTTCAAACATTTCATCATCATCATCTTCTTCTTCTTCTTCTTCTTCTTCCACTTCTTCTTTCACTTTTATTTTTTTCTTTATATCAGATTTAATGACATTCTCTACTTTTAGAGTATGCTGCTGCTGCTGCTGCCAGGGGAAATTCTTAACCGCACCGAGTTCTCGTATTGGATCAATGACCGGTTTCAATAAACGTCTAATTGTTTCGTCTTGTTCAGCTCGACCTAATTTTAAAGCCAAGTACTTTCTTCGAATGGAATCTGAAGCTTTTTTTATCCTCCTTTTAAGTGCGAAATCTCGGTCAAAGCTATACACCTTCTCCCTAGGTGGTTTATATTCCGCGAGAGTAAATTTTTTATTACCCTTCATTGTTAAACAGGTAAACTGGTATGTTAAACAGGTAACAGGTATTTTAAAACAGGTAATAAACAGATACAGGGTTTTTCACAACAGATAACCTGTTTTTCAAAACAGGTCTGTACAGTCTGAGCGTCTATCTTATAATACTTGATGTTATTGAAATCTCATATACTTATATACTGATCAAAGCCTTTTCTATAACGTCCTTTATGTAATTCGAAATCTTTTACGATAACCAGCACTCCGAATTTATCGTTCCAACATTCTCTGCATAAATGTTCAAATTGTTCAAAGCTCATATCAGGTGTTACGTGATCATCAAACGCGTGACGTAAATTCATTTTATCCTGTTTAAATAATATTAGACAGTTACAGTTATCTCGAATGAGATGTTTCGGTATATGGGTATATGTCTGACAGAGATAGAAACAATCTACAAGCTTATGTCTCCCCATTGAGAAAAAAGCACGTATCTTATCCTGCTTGTCGCATGCTACGTCATCAAATATAAATATGGAATTCGTTTTAGCTTCGGATGGATCGATGATATTTTCGTTAGAGGTGTATGGAAAGTAGCCTACGCCTTTTACCTTCTTCAGCACATCTTCCAATAATTTATATTTAGGTTGATACAGAGACTTGGAGTACACGTATACATTCTCGAACCACAGACCGTTAGAGTCGAATAATAGACTTAGTAGAATATTTGTCTTCCCCGCTCCGCTAGGTCCGCATACAATCGTTCTTAAAGCGTTAGGAAATAACTCTCCATGTTTATCACATTCTTCTACAGAACCATCAGAAGTTAATAAATCTAAATTCTCTACAGGGAGAGACGTCTTTTGTCTTTGAATGCGCATCATGAACTCTATACTTTTCACTCTGTACATTCCTATATATAGAAGTTTCGATCTCGTACATCATCAGTTCTAGTTTAGATGACGTCGAGGAAACATCGTCGTGTAACAGGCAGAGGTGTAGTTAACACTCTTATCAATAAGCTACCTTTCGAACTGCATTTACCTGGTTATCAGTACTGCGGCCCAGGTACAAAGTTACGTAAACGTTTAGCTCGAGGGGATCCAGGTGTTAACATTTTAGATCAAGCGTGCCGCGAACACGATATTGCTTATAGTGAAAACGCAAACTTGGAAGACAGACATAAAGCTGATTACTTACTAGAACAGAGGGCTTGGGAACGCGTTAAATCTAAAGACGCCAAATTAGGCGAAAAAGCAGCAGCTTGGGCTGTCACTAACGCTATGAAGGTTAAACGTAAATTAGGTATGGGTGCTGCAGGAGGCTGTAATAATAAGAGAAAAAAGAAAATTCCCTTCCGCAAGGCCATCATATCGAACATTGCTAAAGCGCTGAAAAAGCATGCAAGTCATGATGTGAAAAAGGATATGGCTATGAGTGTTAAAACGGCGCGAATTGCCATCAAGAAAGCAGGTGGAAGGAAGAAAATCAATGTCCCCCGGATTCTACCGCTGCCAAAGACCGGAGGCTTTTTACCTCTGATACCGATCTTTGCAGGTCTCTCAGCTCTTGGAGCTCTGTCGGGTGGCGCTGCGGCCATCGCTAAAACTGTTATAGACGCTAAGAATGCGAGGAAAACTTTGGAAGAAGCTCACCGCCACAATAGAGCCGTGGAGGATGTAGCTTTGGGTAAAAAAGGTTCCGGGCTATACATGAAACCATATAAGAAAGGATACGGATTATACTTGAAAAAAAACTACCATTGAAGCTACCCAATAGAGCACTCTCTGACCTAGACATCTTAAAGTATGCTAAAAAGTTAAAAATCCCCCATTTCAGAGGTGTCTATATGCGAGACTCTTTACCTTCACGTCCGCCATCACCTAAAGGAAACGAGAGCGCCATCATTAACTTGGACAGCATAAAGGGACCTGGAACTCATTGGGTAGCATATAAGAAAACAGGCAATTCCGTAGTATATTTTGATAGCTTTGGATCTCTGAAACCGCCAATAGAATTAGTTCGATACTTTGGCGCGAAATTTAAAATTAAATATAATCCTACCGCATATCAAACATATAACTCTGTAAATTGTGGTCATTTATGTTTACAATTTCTCTATAAAAATAATAAACACACGTGATATGTAATCAGTATGTCATCGAACACCTTCAAGTTAAGTGATTGCGAATCTGTTCTCTCCGTGACTTTTACTAATCCTATAGAACTAGATCCGCGATACAATTATTCAATAGCGTTAATTGGTCTGGACACCTATAATACCATACCTAACATCGAGGACGGTGTGAATAACAAGTTTTATTATTGGGAGCTGGGTGATAGAAGCTTCAAAGAAAACGTCATAACTATACCTACAGGATCTTATGAAATAACTGACATTGAATCCTATCTGCAAAAGAGATTACTAGCCGGCAGCGGCGTAACATCACAGCAGCAGGCTGACGAATACTTATCTCTGAAACCTAACAATAATACGCTCAAGTGTGAAATTAAAAGTAAACACGAAATTAACTTTAATCACAAGGATAGCTTGGCCACCCTATTGGGTTACAGTGCTAGCAGAACATTAAAGCCAGATATATTATATGAGTCTGATTTACCTGTTAAAATAGTCAGAGTTATAACGATTCAAGTGGATTGTAACATTACTGTAGGAGCATATTCCAATAATACTCCTACGCATACGATTTTTGAATGCGGTTTGAATGTTGATCCTGGATACGCTATAAACATTGTACCTGGAAATTTAACTTATCTACCTGTAAACCCTAGCATTCGAGAGATACGGAATATCACTTTGAGACTGCTAGATCAAGATTCTGAGCTTGTTAATCTTCGAGGTGAGGAGCTGAGTGTGAGGTTAGAACTTAAAAAACATGCGATTAATATTTAACCATAGTAAACCTAATATATACGGAGGAAGCTTACATCATCCTCATTCTGCATCTAATCGTACAAGTGCAAGGTCATCACCACCACCACCACCACCACGATCATCATCAGGACCTGCCAAGTTAACGTATTCAAATTATTTATATTTATCGTCTTTGGGCTATCATGTTAGAAGAGCTACAGCTATTTCAAGACCCTCACTTCGATGATTCAATTGAACGAGTTGAAGTTCGAACGTACCATCCATTCGTTAAAGCCTATGAGAATAATGATGAAATCGAAATTGCTATTTATCAGCATGATGCTTTGATTGATATAAGTGAGGGGGCGCTATCAATCGAGGGAACTTTAAAGAAAAATGCCGCTGGTACGGGCACCATTGAATTCACCAATAACGCTGGCGCCTTTTTATTTGATTCCGTAAGTTATGAATTAAATGGCTCGGAAATAGATAAAGTACGCGACCCTGGAATTGTGAGCACAATAAAAAGTTATATATGTTATGAAAAAGATGATATTTCTCATAGCATCGCAGGTTGGAATTATCCTGCTGGCAGCCTAATTACATATGACGCTACAAATTCCACCTTTTTCTTAAGAATACCCTTGAAACATTTACTGGGATTCTTTTACGATTATAAGAAATACGTTTTCGGTAAACAGGTTCTACGTTTGATACGAGCTCGTAGCGATAATAATTGTTTTAAAGCGTCAAAAGAGGATACAGATGGCGAACTAACCATCACTAATATTGAATTAAAAGTGAAACATGTCCATTTGAATGATATCCCAAAAATGAATTTTCTAGCTCAAGTTAATGCTGATACGCCAATCCTACTAGCATTTAGACAGTTTGAAATTCATGAGATACCCACCCTGGTGGCAGGTGCTACAAAAGAAATTTCAGTTCTTAAAAATGGCACTCAAAGTCCTCAAGCTGCCATCCTTGCTCTTCAAAGCAATAAGAAAGATTCCAAGACGAAAGACTGCACGCAATTCGATAATATTGATATATTTAATGTAAAATTATTGTTAAACAATGATCGTTATCCTTATGAAGATATGAGGTTAAACTTTAAGGCTAAAAAATACTCTGAGGCCTATCATATGTATACCGACTTTAGCAAGTCGTTTGCTTTAAATAATAAACCTATGCTAGATTTTGATGCTTTTAAGAATCACACGCTATTCGTTATAGACTGCTCGAAGAGAAGAGCTCCTATTAAACCATCGATTGTAGACATAAAAATTGAAATTGAAAGTTTGACCCCCTTCCCCCCAAATACCAAGGCCTACTGCATTCTCGTACACGACCGCATTTTGGAGTATTTGCCTCTCAGTGGAGTCATAAGAACCATTATGTAAAAGAGAGAGAGATAGAAGGGATAACTTAGTATGTGAAGAACTGTCGAAGAGTAAACATGAAATTGATGGTCGTAGATATTCAAGGTTTTAACCTACCCGATTTCTATCCTAAGGAAATCTCGTTTATTAGTGGAGATCAACATGCTCATTATTTACTTAAACCTCTCTTACCGTACGATTCGTTAAGTTATGATTTGAAGAAACAAATAAATTACTTGGAATTACATCATCATGGGTTGAGGTACAGCAGTGGTTACGTCAACGATAATGACCTAAATGAAATATTACGTAATCATCTACTTAATGGCGCTACTAACCTTGTGTACGTAAAAGGTCATCAGAAAAAGGAATTTCTGGAAAAAAGATTACATGCTTTGACGCAAACTTCGGCAGCGGTGCCATCTATCATTAATGTCGAACAGCTTAGTGTTGATGTTGAGGTTCCAAAGTTCGATAAAGATTTACCGTATTGTTTAAATCATTTTACTATTAATAATAAAAAAATTGTATGTAGCTTAAGAAATGTCTTCACTCTTTATTATTGGTTATATTCTAGTTTACCTAAATAAATGTGTATTTTATTAATGATTTTTAATTTCTTTACCCTCCCCACTCCCTCTCCACCTCTTTGATATTATCCTATATGCAAGCATTATGTACTTTTAGTATCTAGTTGAACGTAATATGAGCAAGATGTCATCCTTTAACTGCTTGTTAGAAAATCATTTACATAAATTACAAAAGTTAAAAGAAATGATTGAGTTTTATCAGGAGAAACAGCGTATGTTTTCGCAGTTTCAAAAATTAAGTGTTATCACTAACAGTGGTGTATTCGGCGATAGAAGACGATGCGGTAAACAATTACATGCTACTGCAGCACGAAGAATTGCTCTCTAAAAAATGCAGTCTCCAGTATTTTTATCTTGCGGCCATATCGCCAATTCTATAAACAGTCTTTGTAAAGTTTGTGAGATTCGTAAAAAGTGTAAAGTTTGCTATAAAAATGATCGCGATATGATATTCATACCGTGTGGACATATTGCAATATGTGCAGACTGTAGTTTTTCTCAGAAAACATGTGTAACCTGTGGAATACGTTTGCATGCTACAGTTCGTATAAAATAATCCTTAAATTTCATTAACTATTACCATTATAAATAAACATTATTTGAGGTTAAATCATTAGTGTTTATGTGAACGTCATGATGTATAGTTCGCAATTTATTCTGCTACATGCGATATTCCAAAATATACTCTACGTACATAGACCATATAATTCTACGGACGCTTTTGTGTGCTTCGATAATCCACAAAATGATTCATGTCCTTCACAGTGGATAAAAATGACTCCTAGTCGTATTAACGGTAATAAATTGGCTACTTATTCCTCGTTTATATCTAATAATACGGCTGGTTTTAAGATAAAAATAAAATTTAAAGATGACATCATCGAAGAAGAAGAATTTAACTGGATCTCACTTTTCCCCCCTTCACCCCCACCTGAACCTTCGGTATATTCAAGCCCTCCACCGTCGCCTTCAGACGTCTCAGTTGAAGTCTTGCTTTACTACCTAGCAGTTTGCTCGTCAATTTTACTGCTCAAGTGCATAATTAGAATTGTTCAGCGCAGAAAGTGTCTATTTATGCTAAATTAAGAAATACGTAAAAAACATCATGTGTGACTCATCAGCACCTGCATCGCTAAAAGAAGCTGTCGATTTGCTGCTTACTTCATTAAGATGTAGTCTAAGTGAAGGATGTCATAAAGAAAAATATAGCCTGGGCATATATTATTGTGAACTTTATATCGGTGATAATATTACGCTGAATAACTTTTGTGAATCGATGGTAAAATGCGGTCTTCATGAACAATTAAAACAATCAGTTTCCAAGTTTATAACTGATGAGTTGCTCTATAATAAATATATTGGTGACGATGAGGTTGACTTAATAGAAAAAGAAAGCTCTCCAGATCCTATTGCAGAAGCAATTGGTTCACTCCGTTTTATTTTGATGTGTAATCTGAAACTATATTTTAACCACCACCTTGAAAAAGAAGATCGCACTACCTGGCGCAATAAAATGGGTATAAAATATTGTGATTTTTATATCTGGGGCTATATTACATTGGACAAATTTTGTGCTACAATGAACCAATTGGAGCTGCATGATTTATTAAAAGAACACCTGTCTGGACTTGTAAGTGATGAACTTCTCAATCTACTTCCCGATTACGAAGGAGCAATTTAATATATTTAATAAAAATGTATTTTATATGTGAATAAATATCTTGTAACAATATCTATTTTTTATTTAAAAAATGTCATAAAGAACTTTGTTTATAACCAAGCATCTAAAATACTTAACCTTGAAACATATCTATCCATCTCTGTCTTACTCATTGAGATTGAATAAAAAATAATTAAATAACTGTTCAATTTGCCTTACAAGCTGTGAAGCCTACATGTGAACACGTGCAAATGTTTATAAATAAAATTCCCAGAAGTCGGGTTTGTTTACCTTATAGGCACGTAGGTATATATAAATTTTTCTACCATAGGCGTACTCTAGCAAAATTAATATAATTATACCCCCTTTTCAAGCTGGTACGCCTATGCTCTCTTCGTATACAATACTCTTTGCTCAGGAGTACCAACTTAGAAACTAAAAAAAGCTTCTGGAGACGGCGTTCTTCTTCAGGCCTAACGCAAGAGGTTCCAGGGCCAGGGACCAGGGTGCAGGATGCGGGATGCGTTAGTGCATTGCACCTCTTGCGTTAGGTCTGAAGAAACGCCATCCTCCAGCTAATGCATCAGACCTGGGGTGCTGCATTCCGAAGAGCTCTTAAGCGTTAACCCCACCACCACCCCCCTAGCACCCCCGCTAAAGCAGCAGCAGCAGACGTCATCTGAAGACGAAGGATGACCTCTGCACGACCCCCCAGAGTGTAGCTACAAGAACCAAGGGCTCTCCTGATGGCCCATGTCCATCGAGAATGCGTGGCCTTGAAAGTGGCGTCGTACGCACCTAGTATATCTACTGTCTTAATTTT